>CM059803.1:12445000-12980000 GCA_030435695.1 Brachymystax lenok tsinlingensis
GAGAGAGAGAGAGAGAGAGAGAGAGAGAGAGAGAGAGAGAGAGAGAGAGAGAGAGAGAACAGCACAGCACAACTACACCGTTTACAAGACACACTGTCTAAGACAGGGAGGCAGGGCTGGAGTAAAAGACATGGATGAACCTCGTGGACCACTCCCATTGCCTTTCCTTTGACTTCACGGTGCTTCTCTCTCTTCCGCTCTCAATTACAGAAAAACATGAAGGGATCTATATTTCTGTTCAATGTCTTGTTGTCAACCTCTACTATCCTAGCACATTAATTAGCTTACACACGCACACACACAGACACACACACACACGCAGTGATGGGGGAAAATCAATACAGCTACATATCGGGATACTATGTTTAACGATACATCATATTGTATCGTTTTGACAATATCGGAAGTTGGCTGTACCTGCACCAAAACTCCAATATTTTTCCTTCATAGCTTGTTCTCCATCTTCTTTTCAAATAGGGAGCCAATTTGATTTAGGTGCTTTTATTTCCATGACTGATCAAAACTCTCTGTTGTCCCTCGGCAGCAGACATATGGTGAGCAATACGTTTGGAACATCGAATCGCAATAAAATCACAGTATCGAATCATAACACATTTAGAATTGTGAGAATTGCAATATATGTCGTATCGGCTAAGTATTGTGATAATATCATATCGTGAGGTCCCCTGGCAATTCCCAAACCTACGCGTATGCACACACACACACAGTACATAGAGACACTGGCAGGTTTCTATTGTGAGCCTTGTTTGCTTTAAGTCTGTTTTTCCTCTTGCTGTTTTCTCTTCTCTCCTGTCTCCCGCTCTCTCCGAGACAGTGGTGATACAGTGGGTATCTTTGTGCCAGAGTCTGTAATGTCTGGCCTAATTGGTGGCAGTGTTTTTAATAAAGGTAATTTTATTTTCCCCCTGCTGCTTCACCAAGCTGTCGCCAGGGAGGATTTGTTGTCATGGAGATAGCTTCCCGCCACAGCGGAATGCTCACAGCTGAGGTGACCCATTATCTTCCGACAGGTGGCGTCACTCCTACGCCAGGCTCGTTCCTAAACAGTGCACCCTATCTGACATTAGACAACGGAGGTGACCCTGTCGCTGTCATGTTGTCAGAGAGGAAATGAAGGAACATTTCTGTTTGCAAAAGACAAAACGAAAGAGCACACAAAGCCATCGGCCACCTCTGTTATTGGTTATAGGTGGCATGGTGGCTAAGGGTCATCACTGGTACAGGTAGAACTACGGCCACGGTCAGCCATGTTAGCTGTAGCACTATGATGGCTCACCTTTGTTCCAGCGGTAGTCATTCCTGAACAGTGTACATCAGTACGCAACATGGAAAATACTGAAGCAGGGACAGGATGCAGGGTTCTTTGTAGTGCTGCTGGGAATGTGAACAGGAATACGTAGAGTACACATTCAAAAGCTCAAAGACAGTTTAGAGACATTCACCAGGAGGGACTGGCGTGTGTATTCCCGTACGCAGCCATTCCAAGTAGAGCACACCGTAAGAGTGGGTGAGTGTGTGCATTCCTGAGCTGAATAAAAAATTAGACATTAGCGACTCTTAAGGATGGCCTGCTTGCCTGTATCACTGTGCCTATGCTGAATTACTGTACGACTCTGTACTCTGCTGGAAAAAAAACATCCACACCCACACACACCAAAATGTTGGACGCAGGGGAAGCATATGCTCACACATACACCCACATAGTGCACTTATGAGACACAGAGGATGATGTTTATTCATCTGTGTTCATCTACAAATTCACTGTTACTGTGGAATAGACTGGGAGAAAGCTCCATCTCTATAAAAACCTGGTTTCAGATAACGCCTACCTACCAGCTCCAGTTGGATGTTGATGGTGTGTTGGGGTAGTGTGGTGTGTTGAGATTTTGAGTATGTGTGTGTGTGTGTGTGTGTGTGTGTAGACTCACCGGCATGCTGGGATCTGACACTGCGATGCTATCTGGGTACACGGTGGCCTTCACACACTGGGAGAGAGCAGCCGCGAAACGGTATGGCTCATCAGCACGCTCGCAACGATCCTTCTGAGAACACCTGGATACGCGGACAGAAGAGTGGAGCGGGGGAGTGGTGGAGAGAAGAGTGGAGCGAGGGAGTGGTGGAGAGAAGAGTGGAGCGGGGGAGTGGTGGAGAGAAGAGTGGAGCGAGAGAGTGGTGGAGAGAAGAGTGGAGCGGGGGAGTGGTGGAGAGAAGAGTGGAGCGGGGAGTGGTGGAGAGAAGAGTGGAGCGGGAGAGTGGTGGAGAGAAGAGTGGAGCGGGAGAGTGGTGGAGAGAAGAGTGGAGCGGGGGAGTGGTGGAGAGAAGAGTGGAGCGGGAGTGGTGGAGAGAAGAGTGGAGCGGGGAGTGGTGGAGAGAAGAGTGGAGCGGGAGAGTGGTGGAGAGAGAAGAGTGGAAGCGGGAGAGTGGTGGAGAGAAGAGTGGAGCGGGAGAGTGGTGGAGAGAAGAGTGGAGCGGGAGAGTGGTGGAGAGAAGAGTGGAGCGGGAGAGTGGTGGAGAGAAGAGTGGAGCGGGAGAGTGGTGGAGAGAAGAGTGGAGCGGGAGAGTGGTGGAGAGAAGAGTGGAGCGGGAGAGTGGTGGAGAGAAAGAGTGGAGCGGGAGAGTGGTGGAGAGAAGAGTGGAGCGGGAGAGTGGTGGAGAGAAGAGTGGAGCGGGGAGTGGTGGAGAGAAGAGTGGAGCGGGAGAGTGGTGGAGAGAAGAGTGGAGCGGGAGAGTGGTGGAGAGAAGAGTGGAGCGGGAGAGTGGTGGAGAGAAGAGTGGAGCGGGAGAGTGGTGGAGAGAAGAGTGGAGCGGGAGAGTGGTGGAGAGAGAAGAGTGGAGCGGGAGAGTGGTGGAGAGAAGAGTGGAGCGGGAGAGTGGTGGAGAGAAGAGTGGAGCGGGAGAGTGGTGGAGAGAAGAGTGGAGCGGGAGAGTGGTGGAGAGAAGAGTGGAGCGGGAGAGTGGTGGAGAGAAGAGTGGAGCGGGGGAGTGGTGGAGAGACAAGAGTTAATAAAGGGTTAATGACTGGTGTAAATGTATAAGAGAAAACCCACTTCTACACTGACTATACAAAACTATGACGTAGACTGAGCAGGTGAATCCAGGTGAAAATTACTGTCAAATCCCTGTTAAATGCTCTTCAATCAGTGTAGAGGAAGGATTTTGAAGCCTTGAGACAATTGAGACCTGGATTGTGTATGTGTGCCATGCAGAGGGTTAACGGGCAGGACAAAAGAGTTCAGTGCCAGGCGCACCGGTTTGTGTCAAGAACTGCAGCGCTGCTGGGTTTTTCACGCTCAACAGTTTCCCGTGTGTATCACGAATGGTCCACCACCCAAAGGACATCAACTCAACTCAATACAACTCAATATCAGGAAGATGTTATCTGTATATCTGCAACAGCAGCAGCTCAGTGTATCACTCAACACTTAATTAATTTCTGATTGCCTGGCGCCTAGACCATCTAATGGTGGTAACAGGTTACATAACAGGTTGCCCATTATGTTGAGTGTGGAGCCAGGCCATAGAGAGAACCCTGTATAATAGAGCAACAGAGGTGATCTAAGGAAACGTAAGGGCCAGTAAGATGTCTCTAGCACCTCATTATGCTAGTCTCACACACTGCCAACCAACCAAGGAGTGCAAAGGTCATCACAATGTATCATACGCCCCCCTGCCTATTAACTACATGCTGACTCTTAGAAACCACAACCGAGACGTTGCCATCATTTTGATGGCTAGTTTTCCCACCCCGTCTCTCTTTCTCTCGCTCTGTTCTCTTCTCACCTCTCACTCCACCTTTCTATTTATCTCTCTCGGTCTCTCCCTCTGTCTCCATCTCTATCCGTAGCAAACACCGACAGACAGACAAATCTGTCTGCCATTTATGATGAGGGTTGCACCCCGTTTGTCAATTTCCCAAGTCTCTTTTACGTCAATAATGGCTGAAGAAAATTATCCTTAATGTGACTTTTCTTTGGAGAGAGAGGCAACGAAGCAGGAAGAGAGGCAGGCAGGCAAGTAGCGAGGCAGGCAGGGAGCGAGGCAGGTAGGTAGCGAGGCAGGCAGGGAGCGAGGCAGGTAGGTAGCGAGGAAGGCAGGGAGCAAGGCAGGTAGGTAGCGAGGCAGGCAGGGAGCGAGGCAGGTAGGTAGCGAGGCAGGCAGGGAGCTAGGCAGGCAAAGAGGGAGGCAAGGAGGAAGGGAAGCAGGGTGCTAGGCAGGCAGGCAGGCAGGGAGCGAGGCAGGCAGGGAGCGAGGCAGGCAGGGAGCTAGGCAGGCAGGCAGGCAGGGAGGGAGGGAGATGTTGTATGCACACCTCATGGTGGAGGTACAGGACATTCAGACAGACCAAACCAGAGCGGCCATTAAGCTAACAAAAAGCCCTGCATTGATTTTACTGTGGGGGTAGGAGGAGGGGAGGGGAGGGAGAGTAGGAAGGAGGAGGGGGAGAGGAGGTGGAGAGGTATTGTTGCCATGGTTTCAGGAGACAGCCATTATCTATGTGTAGTTAAAGACTGACCTCTTGGCTCTCTCATTAGATGAAGTGCATGCTTCTGAATGTTGACTACAGTACACCCCTCCTCCCCTCTTCCCTCTCTCCTCTCCTCTCCTCTCCTCCCTCTCTTCTTCCACTAGCCTTTCACTCACAGCCTCGCCACTGCTTTGTGTCGGATCACTCAGATTCCACACATCCTTAAAAGGTATAGGGGTTGAATTACCCTTACCTTGAGTTGTGTCTGAAGGGCCATGGTGACAGAATCCACAATAATTCACTATTTAGTCCTGCCACAGCCAGGAGTTAACATCGTCGAAATTAATGAATAGAAACAAGTTAGCAATGCTGCTCTGCAAGCCCTAACTTCCTCAAAAACACGTCAGACTAAGTTCGCTAGTTGTGGAGGTTGCAGGGATTTTTTTAAGTGCATAATGCTGAAATAATCGCTGGAATTTTGTCACGCAAAACTGGAACAATTCCGTCATGTAGTTTCACAGCCGTATATGTTTCTGTTGTTTGCTGTAACATGGACAATACAGTTGTATTGTATTTCAATGTATCGTATTGTATTCCATTGGGCAATCAGATACGGATCAATTACCAATTACTCACCGGGGGCTTGATGGAACTATCAGTGCATTGGAATATTCTGATATTACTGCAAAAATAACGACATTCTCACTAGGAAGAAAAGATGGACATGTTCTTTGCAAGTATTGACGCTACCGAACTTAGTTAGTCTGAAGTGTTTTTGAGGAAGTTTGGGCTTGCAGAGCAGCATTGCTAACATCGGTTCGGCTGTTTACATTCATGAATTTTGACGATGCTAATATGTTAAATCCTGGCTGTGGCAGAACTAAGTCATGGACTATTGTGGATTCTGTCAGCATGGGCCTTCAGACACAACTCAAGGTAAGAGTAATTCAACCCAAATATAGATTTGGCCTGAACTTTCCCTTTAACACACAAACCCATGCACGCTCGCACACACACAGCGTTAGTTTAATGGGGCCTTTATTAATAGCTCCTCAGAGCAGCTGAAGACAGTACAGGCAGCACTACAGCAGGTGGCCATGTCTGTAAACTAAGCCCTGTCCAAGGTGCTGAAGTAGAACAGACCTCAGTCAGTCAGTCAGCACTTTCTGTCTATCTACTGCTACTGATGGAAATCCCTGCTAAAGTCAGTTCGGTTGTTCACATTCATGAATTTCGACAATTCTCCAGTGGCAGGAGTAAATTATGGATTATTGTGGATTCTGTCAGCATGGGCCTCAAGGTATGGGTAATTCAACCCAAATATAGATTTGGCCTGAACTTTCCCTTTAACACACAAAACCACACAGACAGCACTCAGCACTCTCTGTTGATCTACTGCTACCGATGACAATCACTGCTAACATACTATGTCTAGACTATGTATGCGTCACATATAATAACATAGCAGCTGTGTTGACCACACACACAATCATCACAAACTGGAATGCACAGACACACCATACACACACAAAGAGCAGTCATTGGATTGTGGCCTCAAGGTTTTCTACCGCTGCCTGCCCTCTCCTCCCTCCAGTTAGACAATTACGCTGTCATCTCTGCCACGGCTGGGTCCCCAACACACACGCACATACTCTCTCTCTCTCTGGCCCTGACAGTGGAGGTGTTTAGGAGGTCTGGATGATTTCAGCTCCCTCCCTCCAAGTGCCATGTTTAACGACGAGTGGAGGGGAGATCGAGACATCTCTAAAATGTGCACGTTCTCAGGGCTGTGACGGTCATGGAATAGACGCACATTTTCTCATCTCCTCCGCTCCTGACTGAATGTGCTGCCATAGAAATAGAATGAATAGAAAGGGTGTCCCCATTCAAGTCAATGATGGCATAGACTGGCGGCCATTGCGAGTGGGTTGTGACTAGAGGGAGTACAGCTACGCTATGAAAGTGACTTTTCATAGCAGGTTAGCTGAGCATTTTAGCTAACCCTTTTCCTACCTTAACCTTATTCTCCTAATCTGCTACATTAATTATCCTAACCTGCTGCGTAAGTTCTCCTAACCTGCTATGAAAAATACACTTCCGGTGGTTCCTGTATTCCATCTAGTCAGAACGTTGCGAGTGTACCCATAAAGCAGGAACTACAGTATGTGCTAAAATAGGTGCTGTGACTTGTTGATTCAACTCAACTGACATTACAAAAAGCCACATCAGTTAGCATAGTTTGAATGCACCAGATGCGCACCACAGATGCGCTAAAGGAGTCAATGGAATGCAGACGTTCCAGTGACCATATTGGTGCACATTCATCAAATCCGTCATGATTTATGTATTGTAACAGTCCCATAATGTGGTTACTTAAGTCTGATTTTGATATATTTGTCTGTTTCGCTGCATAACACGTAGAAGTTTCCAGGTTTAGAAGAAGAGACTGCTAAATACTTTCTTCCTGTTCGTTGGTTAGCATATCTAGCATACAGAAATCGGTGGTGGTAGCCAGTCGTTTTTATCTGTAATGCAGTTGATTGGTGACGATGACATTAACATGTGTTGGGGTTGACATCCGTACAAACACTCTAATTCAATTTTTACCTACATTTAAACAATTTAAACAATAGCCTAAATGTAGGATCATTTTTCTGGGGGGAAATGAGGGAACTCGTGATCTTTCCAACACGGCCCCCCATGCATTTCCATGGCAATTCCATTGTTTTGGTCGAGTTCGATTGACCTCTACCACATCTATTGCGAGTGTACCCATGAGTTTACCAGTCAAATTGTCAGGGTTAGAGGTTCCAAGCCAACTTAGAGGTTCTATGTGTGCTGCTGCAGCATTGTGGGGGGTGTTGCCTTGGCAACCAAATACTTGTTTGCTAATCATTTATATTACTAGCTTGTATACCCACAAAGTCATAAACCTCACCCATTTCTAAAATTTGAATTTAAACCTAACCCTAACCACACTGCTAAACATATGCCTAACTTTAACCTTAAATTATTTTTTTGCCAATTTTGACTTTATGGCTGTGGAATCTGACTTCGTGGCTATGGAATCTGACTTTGTGGCTGTGGAATCTGACTTTGTGGCTACAGAAGTAAATGCAAACCCAACACCTTGCTTGTTTCAGCAAGGAGTGACAAAGTTCATCACATTGTTAAAAGTCATTTTCATTGCAAGCTAAAGCGTACTGTTAGCTAGCTCGCGTACATTAGCATGCTGGCTCGCTAGCTAGCTAACGATACATGTATGATCTGTGTAGTAATATTATTTGTATCTCAGAAATCCATTTGCATTGCTAGTTATAGCCTAAAATTAGCTAGCTAGCTAACATTGAACCTAGTTGGTTAGCTTGCAGATTTATACTACAGAATTGAATGCATTGTGGCTAGCTATGACAATCAGTTTGTATTGCTAGTAGTATGGGTTAGGATTATGGTTAATTGTTTAGCTAGCTACATGGCTAAACAAAATACTCCACTTTGCCAGATGATTACATGACCCATCAAGCTAGCCAGGTGTGTCTGAGGGTGATTACGGCCATCTATTGTATTTTATGAACATGTGTACATGTCTAGACAATAGTGACCCATCCATTCTTTCACATGACTCATCAATTTAGACAAGTGTGTCAGGTAAGCGTCATCTAATAATTATAAAATATTTATTCAATATTATTATCTGGACACTTTTGATTTTTGATATTGCTACTATGCAAATATGCAAGCAACCATTTCAGTGTACCGTTTACACTTTCTGTATCCTGTGCATGTGACAAATAAACATTGATTTGATTTGATATAGTAATGTAATGTGACGGAGACGGTAATGTGAAGAACAACATCACCTGCACCAAAGTCAGATTAGGATACAGGCCACGGACTAGAGTGTTTTCTTACCTGGAGTTTTTCTACTTTCACCACTTCTAGTCCTGAAATCCTTGGTTGTTTACTACACTACTTTACTCACTCTGTTTAGCACATGGCCTCACATGTGAATCCTTAAAGAGATGGGTGGGGCTAATGCTTAAGAGGGTGTGAATGATGCTGAATAGGCGTCGACAAAGGAGAGCTCTGCAGTAGGTGTACCAAGGAGAGCTCTGTAGTAGGTGGACCAAAAGGGGCATTTTCTCAAAAGTGGGGTTACAAGTTTCAAAGCAGAATGACTTCCCCATTGTTCCTCAACTGCAGTGTATGATAACCATTTGTAGCTTTGAGTCTCTACTTTTATCCAGTGTAAAAAAAACACAATTTCAATGTTGCTATATAAGGCTGAATCGAGGTGGTCGGTCACATGTATATTTTTAAAGGTTTTGGCGTTTTTTTTGTTTCATGACGCTCTTCATCCGTAACCGTCGGTAACACGGTTATACGGTAATTCTACCAGCCCTACGTTCTCTCCCTCTCACCCCTTCCTTTACTGTTACCGGACAAAGAACAACCAGAACCATAGAAGAGGAGGGAAGATGAACAAAATCAGATGGAAGTGAAGGGGAATTAATGGATGGAGAAAGAGGGAGATAGAGACACTGTATGCATTGTGAATAATTATTGGTGTTTTAATATAACAACAGATCCACCATCCACAGACTAAGTAGATCTACATCATTATCTGTTATGTTACAGGATGGGCTGTCTACTCTCCTTTCCTCTCCTATATCTGCTGTCTGTATTGTCTGCCTCAACTGCTTGGATGGACACCTGCTTGGGGACTGTCTCGACTGCTACCCATGTCAATGTAAATATGTATGTATGGAGGCAGACAAAATGCGTACAACTCCCAATGCGCTCAGATCACATCACACTGCCATTTTGAATGAAGAGTGATTACTGAGAACAGCCCTGTGCTGTGCTGCTGTGCTGGGCTGAGCTACATGCTAATTTTCCCCCCAGAACACCCAGATATTTGTGCAAATTAAGTGTTTTTCTGCTTCCTCCCTGATGCGCATGAATATCCATTCAAATTGAGGCGGCGGGAGAGAAAGAGAGGGGGAAGAGAGGGGGAAGAGAGCCGTTCAAAGAGCCTAACTGCAGCAGAGATGTTTAGCTATTCAGGCTGACTCGTGTTGCACAGAGGGTTGTGTTCAGGTCTGACCAGAACAGAACAACACTCCTGAGTTCAGCACAGAGGTCAGGAAAGTATTGTATTGTGAGGTTCCTCGGGCAATGTGGCTTCTGTAGTGTCACACCACAAAACAACGACAACAACAGCACAAAGAGACCGGGGATGTTTTATACATCTGCTAAAGGTGATGCATTTCTGAGGCACAAAAGGGTCTTGTGTGGTCTCTGTGTCAGAGAGGAGAGGAGAGAGAAAAAGAGGATAGTTCATCCAGAGGCCATAGCTCTACAACTAGTGTGTGCTGTCAGGGATGAACATAATGAGAAGGGGGACGAGAGAGAGAGAGAGATGGAGAGAGAGAGACGACAGATGGAGAAAGAGAGAAAGTGAGGGAGAGAGAAAGAGAGAAAGAGGGCGGGAGCAAGATGGACAGAAACAGAGAGATATTGAGAGTAATGGAAAGAGAGATGGAGGTGGGTAGAGAGAAATGGCAGGCTCGCTAACAGGCTCCAGTAAAGAGGAACCAAATCTTTATTAATAATTGGCTTATGAGTAATACAGTAATTGGATCCCCTCCTCCCCCTCCGCCCCCTTCCCCATATCTCTGGCTGTAAATTAAACGACAGAGGGAGGGAGGGAAGGGGAGACTGGGCGTAAGATAAAGTTGACCTGATCTTGGCCTGGTTTCCATATCAAACCCATCTCCATGGTAATAACAATGCGATAGGTAAATATGCCATCATAATGAATTATTATATGCCATCATAATGAATGGTACTGTCTCAGAGAGTTACATGGCTCTATTAATATGTAGGGCATGTTGTTGATCGATATCTCATTAACAGTTGATTTGGGAGGGAGATTGATGCAGTCTTAGTAGCACCTAGTGCTGACTGTAGAACACACTGTTAACCTGGCCATTAGACACACTGAGACACCCTCAATGGCCCAGTACAGCCATTATCATTACCTGCCCCATTGGGAAACTAGTGGATATTTTATGCTTTCTGTGCCTGAGATCATTCAGTACTTGTTAGTGAGAGACTACTACAGGGTTTCCCAAACTCAGTCATGCCCCGGGTGCTGATTCCAATAACCAACTCATCATCAAGCTTTGATGATTGGAATCAGGGTAAAAACCAAACGTGCACCCAGACGGAGGACGGGGGACAGGGGGGGGACGACGACCGAGTTTGGGAAACCCTGCAGTAGCCTCTCACTAATGAGTACTGAATGATCTCAAGCACAGAAAGCATAAAATGTCCACTAGTTTCCCAATGGGGACAACAATTAGGCAGGTGATGATAAGGGCTGTATTTGCCATTGAGGGTGTCTCAGTGTGGGCTACTGTATCATGTCTAGGACGGCACATTGGCTACTGGAGTCTATAGGACTGCCATTCAAATCATGATGGGCCAAGACAGTAGCCATTTGCTAAACTCCCTACTGTTGCCAATTAGCAGTAATGCAATAAAGACTGTTTAATTAGACCTAATGTATATCAGACAAGAGGATTAGAAATAGCAGTGCTATAATTTAAGAAACACTGTTTAAACATGGACCATGTCCTAAATCAATTCCTCTGTAATAAAGATTTGGGCCAAGTCCCAAACCCCTGACGGAAGGCTTGGTGATGTAGTAAGACTGTGCATGGCTTGCCAGGGTGCTGAACAAATCAATGGACAGCGTTTTACGCTAATCACATTGACTTGTGGATGTGGTGGATGGATGCTGCGCCGATTTCCACAGGCTGCTATGGTGGTGAAGGAACAGGGGTTACAGGGCGGGAGAGATGGGGAGAGAGAGAGAGAGAGAGAGAGAGAGAGAGAGAGAGAGAGAGAGAGAGAGAGAGAGAGAGAGAGAGAAAATTAATCTTCAACCCAGGTGGTACTTCAGCTGGGCAGTAAGAGTGCCAACTCCTACACTACAGCTGATGCTCTGTGGTACCCTGTAGGACTAACTGAGGGGGTATATCTGCAGATAGTGTGCCGACAACGTTCCATCACTAGTTTGTGTGTGTGTGTGTGTGTGTGTGCCCACAGCTTTGCCCATTACCGGCTGAGTCACGCTGTGCAGAGGGCCTCATCCTTCAATCGATTGCAGCCGAAATGCAAACAAGCCTCTGTAAAACAATGAGCTTCATGGACTGAGTCAGAAAACGAGGCCTGATCCAATGAGATCCTTGGACAGACTAAGGAAAACAAGGCTCATCCAATGAGGTCCATGGACTGGCTATGGGCCTGTCTCTGCCTTACATAAATATGACATAATGCCGTGTTTCTGTACGCTTGCTGATCTACTCTCCTCCAACTAGTCTACCCTGCACTTTCAAAGCCTGCAACAGTATGTTGGCATCCATCAGCACCCCTTCATTCTGGGTGATCCCTCCTCATCCTCCACCCTTCCTCAGCCATCACATCTCCTCTCCAGATCAAAACCAGAGTTTAATCGTGACAAATCAGAGAACCCCCATCCATGTGAAGCTAGCCACATAAGGTTTAGCCACAATAGTGGACTTTGCGGTTAGCCTTCAAAATAAAAGTATGGCATAATTATATTATTTGTATTCATTTGCATCACTGTCAATGACATACTTTTATTTTGAAGGCAAACCGCAAATTTCACTATTGTGCCTAATCCTTGTTGTGGCTAGCTTCACTACATATAACCTGTGCGGCCGAACCTCACTAGCCAGATGAAGCTAGCTGGCTGCTTATAACGTTAGCTTTGGGCAACAGGGTTAAGTAGCTGGCTAGCTATTTATTTTCACAAACTGAATTTAAATTTCAGTAGGCGAACAACAAGTGGCATCCTAGCTAATACTTACTCACAATGATTCCTAAATCATTGCTAAGAATAATGAAAATGACTGCAGTTTCTACTGGTCATTGTTTTCAGGCTGGTTGTATTGGTGCTAGCTAGGTACCAAGCTAAAGCTAGCTACCCCAGAAGTTGCGGTCAAACAAATGATGCTTTATTACCAACGCGATATTGTAAACACATGGTTCGTGGCCGGTGTTTGCAGACTTTTTTGTACAGCTTTGATAGTGCTACTGTATCTTTTTTGACACGCAAAGACCCAAACGGCGTTCCGTAGTATGTATGTCGTGAAGCTAACAGCAGTGACGCTATTACTGTGTAACTCCGGTAGGGGAACATCTGACAAATAGCGCACTTGGTAGTGTGTACCGGTGCTCGACCAGTCAGCGAAAGCCAACATCACCCACGACAGAGAACGGTTGATTGTCAAGGGCAATGAATTCCATTATCTTGGCTTTAATGGATTTCACCTTTGAGTTGTCTTGCTGAAATGTTCTTACTCTTTCAAATGACTGCTAGACTTGTTGACTGCTCGCTCCACACAGCAGACATTGTGAGCTAGGTTAGAAATGCTGTGTTGCACGTATAACGCAACATTTTACGTGGCGTTATTAGGCCATGTACCTACGTTTTATAGGTATGCACGGTACCTTTGACCTTGGTTTTTAACATCGTTGTTAAACTAGACATCGAGGCATTTTTAGCTAATATCGGTCGATTCCGATATGTTCACCGATATATTGTGCATCTCAAGCTCTGAGTGATTAAGACGGTTGTCAGTTAACCAACTGCTGCTGGTCCATTCAGGGCCAGTCAATGTTAAAGAGATGATGAGCGTTCTTTAAACTGCAATCAAAACACTTCTCACTTTGTCGGCCTGAGTATGGGCCATCAAACGCTCTCTCTCTCATTCTTTCATTCTCTCTCTCTCTTTTCCCCCTTTCTTGATGCTTTCAGTGGGCTCATACTGTCTGTAGCAGCTGCAGGCAATTAAAGGACTGTGTGTGGAGTCTCGGGCCAGTGTGGAAGAAAGAAGACACTCCACTCCTGGCCAGCCCTGCCTGCCTCTCTAGTCTGTCCTCATCACCAGAGCTGGCCAATGTGCTGCCATGTTTCTAATTACCCACCTTAACATGCAGTGCTTCAATGGTGGCAGAACAAATACTAGAAAGGCTAGAGGAAAAACAGTTTGTTTGGAAGAGAAGATATAAGAGATGGAGAGAGAGAGAGAGAGAGAGAGAGAGAGAGAGAGAGAGAGAGAGGGATTGTTGGTGGCAGCTGTGGGAGAGGGAGGGGGTGATCAAAGCGCTGGGTGTTTACATGTGGCAAGCCAACCATCTTGAGTGTCTGGGAGAGATGATTCCAGAGAGGAAGGAGAGAGAGAAAGAGAGAGAGAGAGAGAGAGAGAGAGAGAGAGAGAGAGAGAGAGAGAGAGAGAGAGAGAGGAGGGAATAGAGAAACTGAGAGAGTCTAGCTCCGTGGCACAGGCAGACACTGTGCCATCACTTTCAGGGAAAAACGAGCAAACATTGGAGAGAAGAAGGAACACTAATTTCATTAAGTTAACATTGATTCAGAGAAAGGCGTCTATGGTGGCCAGGCAGTCACAGCTGTGGTGGATGGAGCCATACAGTACTCAGATGCTATTAGGTTGAAGGAGTTGGAGGGAGGATGCAGATCCATTCCTCTACACAGCCTCCTGTTGGCTATGGCCACCCTGCACCAACAGGCTCTTCTGGTCAACGGCCCCTATAAGATGAATTATAAGCCCGAACGACATTATGGCGCTCATGGAGTCCTCTCTTACTGACCTCTGCCATACCAGCAGGCTAAATCTCAGCATTTCACTCTGTTGTGTCTTTGTATGGTAGTTCAAGCAGGGCTGACAGGGGAGCACCCCCTCTAACTCTGGGTCAAAGAGAGAGTGGGAGACAGGCGGCAGCGTGGAGCATAGGAGGACAGAGTAGGGCAGAGTAGGGCAGAGTAGGGTAGAGCAGAGTAGGGCAGAGCAGGACAGGGCAGAGTAGGGCAGAGTAGGGCAGAGTAGGGCAGAGCAGGACAGGGCAGAGTAGGGCAGAGCAGGGCAGAGTAGGACAGAGCAGGGCAGAGTAGGGCAGAGTAGGACAGAGCAGGGCAGAGTAGGGCAGAGTAGGACAGAGCAGGGCAGAGTAGGGCAGAGTAGGACAGAGCAGGGCAGAGTAGGGCAGAGTAGGACACTGTGGTGTAGGACAGCAGATGGTAATCTGATGTAATACCAGGGCCTGACCTCTTCACACACACACACATACACACACACCCCATAGCACCACAAAAACAGCTGCTCCTGAGTCCTGCCCAGCTGCCCTCTCAGTTACAGTGCTGATCTCCCTCCCAGCATCATCTCAGCAAGGATAAACAGTTACACAACACAGCGTGAGCAGGATTATCAGCAGCACCCGGTCTACAGAGGAATGAGTGTTATTACAATCAGAGCCCACTGAGACCATGAGGCTAATGTTACTGGCCTGCTAAATGGTCTCAGTCAAGGCATGCTAACCCAAAATAATAGAGGGTGTTACTGTCGCCCCAGAACACCCTGCCTGCATCCCTGCATGGAGGAGAGCAAATGCTCAATTACCTTGTCTCCAGGCAATTATTTGTCCTGTCGCAGTTTTGGAGTGATGTAAATTACTTTAAGTGCACTTTGCAGGGGTCACCATTACAATAATGATGATTGCAGCTACACATACATTCAGCTATAGCTTTTTCTTCTTCTTCAGAGTGTGGGTTGTGTTTAGCCAGGGCTACTCATAAGATACAGCACAGAATGCAGAGAGAGAGAGAGAGAGAGAGAATCCATCTAACTACAACCCCTTCAGTTCAATGTATTCACTTTCATCACTAAATAAGTCTGAACGTATCTGGACAAACAGTAAATCTACCAGGGTTGCTTCCTCTCTCTCTTTCTCACTCTGTCTCTCGTTCTTCCCCTCTCTCTCACTCGGGTTGTAAAGGGATTTGTAGTAAGAGCCAGCCACCAGCAGGCGTCACTGATGGCTTCTATGGTTCAGAGCACAGCGCTGACTCTATCGGTTGGTGAAGCAGAGTTCAGTGACCTCAGTCATATCACAGCAGAGCGGGCCAACTGTCACTCAACACAAGACGACACAGACTGACACCTGGCTCTGAACATGCTCTGCAGCTGAAAGACAGTAGTTACTCAAAAGCACCACATACACGTCCATGAATACAGTAGGCTAGTCTGTTGCCTTTCATTCACTGTTCACAGGCTGTCATAAACCATCTCATCAATTGCTTTGTAGCTGACGGCCGATGCACCTCTGACTAGAATGCGTGTTCTAATTTGTGTCACTGGGAGAAGAGGTTACTGATGGTAACAGTAGGCTTTATGTCAGCCAATGAGCAGCCAGGTAGACAGAGTGAACAGTAGACAGAGAGAAGAGGGTTGAGAGGTGAAAATGTGGTGGTTGTGTTGTGGTTGTGTGGTGAATACCCACATGTTGTGTAGGACACACCAGCCACAGTGGGGGTCACCGGAGCTCAGGCACTCTCCACACGTCCCGTACTGATCACATGACTCTATAGGGACCTGCGTCACCTGAAAGAAACACAGAGGAACACACAGCAGAGTTACCATACAGTTACTACCTTAAGTTACATCACGAGTCAGACGTGACTTGGAAACCCACTGTGTATCAGACACTGAGGCCTGTACATCAGCCTTTCATCATCTACAGTGGAAATGGAAATACTCCTTTTTTGCATTCACTGGATACTGTTGGCCCATAAAAACAAGGCTGTGGCTGCAAATAGGGATCACGTTCTGTGCATGTCAGTGGAGGCTGCTGAGGGGAGGAAGGCTCACAATAACGTCTGGAACGGAGCGAATGGAATGGCATCAATGTTGACACCTTTCCACTCATTCCCCTCCAGCCATTACCACATGGCTGTCCTCCCCAATGAAGGCGTCACCAACCTCCTGTGGCGCATTTTACACCCATGATGCTGCTGCTCACATTTAACCTCCCCTTCTCTCTTTACTCACCCTCTTCTGAACTATGGTGATGTAGTATAGCCTATGTCTCTGCCTCATATTTCTGAACAGCTGAAATGAAAAGCCTGTGGCGATTTGAACAAACATATATTATGAAGGCTATACAACCTTCCCTATCTGTTGCAACGGATATTGCAGTTGCACAAGCAGGACACAGTCCCTACACATTGTATTGGAGATGTAGGCTTATCTTTATAGTCGCTGCCATATCGTAGCCACGAGCCAGAGCTGCCATATCGTAGCCACGACCCAGAGCTGCCATATCGTAGCCACGAGCCAGAGCTGCCATATCGTAGCCACGAGCCAGAGCTGCCATATCGTAGCCACGAGCCAGAGCTGCTGAAAAAAGAACACTATTTTGACTGCATCTGCTTCCTGCTCAGCCAACACTTGCAATGATGATGAAAGAAATAACATCAAATCAGTGATTAGGCACGCAGATAGCTGCAAATAACTCCTACTTGAGTTTTGCATCGGGGCAAAAAACAGGCCCTAGTAACTGCTTTTTTGCTTCTCAATGATAATGCAAGTACCGAGCTGTTCCACCTCTGGGCAGCCGAACGTTCTAGGTAGCCAAGCGTGTATCCAGACCGGTAACCAAATCATAGTGTTATTTGTCACATGCGCCGAATACAACAGGTGTAGACCTTACAGTGAAATGCTTACTTACAAGCACTTAACCAGTGTGACAATGGGCGTCCAGGAGCCCGGCGCACTAGTATTCCTTACGTCATTCGTCAACTACTACGTTAAACTGCCTACTATTTGGGATGATAACATTCAAAGTTATGCTGCCATATTGTAGCGAGAGTTTCTGGAAAAATAACAGGTCAATGTTTGCAATGATGATGAGAAAAGAACATCAAATGTCTATTTTGACTGAATGTTCGTATCTTGCTTGTGTTTCATGTTTTCCTAAATAGCTGCATGTAACTCAGCTGCTAAGAAGAACATGAAATCTCTAGACTGCCTATGTATCGCTTATGTTTAGAACAGACAACTGTTTTTCTACCAATATGTCCCTGGATGCTGCCCCCCCAAAAATATGTATCCTGAAAAACAGCTGCAATTCTCAAAACATGACACACTCAACTGTAAACCATGAACCCAGTCCCACAAGGGGTCAAACTCAGCTGACCTCCCTCTCTAAACCTGACCACTTGACTTAAATTGCTCTATTTCCATGCCTGGCCATGTCTTGGTGTGTTTGGTAATGGCATTCACTGGAGCCCCGGCCCAGGTAGGTCTATAGGGGTGCCAGGTAGCCTAGTGGTTAGAGTGTTGGGCCATTAATTGAAAGGTTGCTGGATCAAATCCCAGAGCTGACAAGTTAAAAATCTGTTCCCCGGTAGGCTGTCACTGTAAATAAGAATTTGTTCTTAACTGATGTGCCTAGTTAAATAAAGGTTAAATACAAAATAGCTGTGATTGATGCTCTCTCCAATCTCTGTAAAGTGCCATGGGAGTTCCACTGTGGTATGGCTCCACCACTAAATGTGACACTTAGCTAGACCTGATTTACTAATGCATTCTAATTACTGGCTTTGGGAATCAAAACCCCCACTATAACATCTAAGTGAAGGCATGTGGGAACCTCACTTTACTAGGCTACTGGCTCCATATAGCCAGTTCAGTATTTACACACACACTCAGTCTGCTGTAACGACAGCCCTGGTCCAGGTGGTGAAAAGCACACATCTGCGCCACATAGTGTCACGTCCCTTCAGTGTGGTTCACAGGACAGCAAGCTCTTCTGCCACATGTCCCTCCCTCTACCTTTCTGAGGCTACCACCACATGGCATCTTTCTCTCTGCCTTTCCGTGCTGGGAGGCCTGTCTGTCTTTTCACCTCAGGCCCAGAGGACAGCTCCACTCTCACCTGCAACTCACCCACAGCCCACAAAGACCACATACTGTAGAGCATGTCTCCACACAACAGATGGACACACATAGAGAGAATGCTGAGACACAGGGGGAATGCAGAGAAGCTGTTAGCTTTACAACCAGAGTAAGTAAACATCATGAAACACTATCTTTCCAACTACAGTATCCTTCCAACACTATCTTTCCAACTACAGTATCCTTCCAACACTATCTTTCCAACTACAGTATCCTTCCAACACTATCTTTCCAACTACAGTATCCTTCCAACACTATCTTTCCAACTACAGTATCCTTCCAACACTATCTTTCCAACTACAGTATCCTTCCAACACTATCTTTCCAACTACAGTATCCTTCCAACACTATCTTTCCAACTACAGTATCTTCTATTTCCAAGAATCAAACATAGCAGATCAATGCTCTCTGACAGACAAGGCCAACCTCTCTCTATTCAGACCTGTCTCATTCTGTCTCTCTGTTCAGATTGATGGCCGGTGTGAGACTGGGGGCCCACTGGGAGGGAGGGGCAGAGTAACACCCCGTTTTGGTGCTTTTAAGAGGCTGTGTTCCACAAACACAGTCCTGGTATATGGCTTTATCACCCTGGGATGGGTTAGAGGCTGGGGCGGGGTTAGGAGGCAGGGGCTGGGACCCTATAGCTACCCACCTGTCCCCTAGCTCTGTAGTGAGGCCCCCAGCACACAAAGGGAACCATTGACACGTAAGTCGAGGCGTCAACAGCGGCTGTACTGTGTGAAGGGGTCTCCACACTCACTCCTGTTACATTAACCCCCCATACACACGCGCACACACGCACACACACACACACACACACACAGAGGAGCTCAGATGGGCAGGACGTGTGGATGTGGGGGTGCTCCAGGACAAACAGGTGGCAGGGTGTAATGAGTTTCACACAGCACAGGGGGCTGCACACATCAGTACCACCACCGCCCACACAGCACAGTCTGACCACTAATACACCCACCCACAAACACCAGGAGAGAGGAGGAGTGGAGGAGAATGGGGAGAAAGAAGAGGGGAAGGAGGAGGGAGTACATACAGAGACACAAATAAATACATGATTATAGCTCTAATAAGTCATTCTCTGGTATTACAGTACACTCACAGCTCCAACTGTATCATGTGTGTTGGTGTCATCCATCAAAAAAGTTTTCTCCCACAAAACTCTACTTTCACTGACTGAGGCAGATCCATTTCTAGGCCATAAAAAGTGAAAATGTTGATTCAGCTGTCTGGCCAGGGGGGAGTGAGGCCCTAATATTGGAATAACGTCACCAGACAAGGCAGTGTCCGAGAGTATACTAAAAGATACAAAGAGAGAAACAAAGGCCGACACACAAAACAGACATACATAGAGCTATTTAGACAGAGAGACAGAGAGAGAACATTGACTTGTTGTCCTGTGTGGGTCTGTACAGTGAAGGTGAGAATGACAGGGGGTGCAGGGGTGAAGAGAGGGAGACGGATCAGAGCCGAGCAGCTGTTAGCCAGCTCAGCACACGCTGCAGTCACTCAACACAGCAGGACAGACAGCACAATGAGGCCTGTCCTCCCATCCAGAGGAGAGGACAGCAGCGGGACTGTGTGTGTTTGTGTATGCTCACTCCCCCCAGTGGACATCTTTTGAAGAATGACAAAGACAAAGAAGGGTAATATAATGTACGGTATTTGATCTAATATTCCTTCAATGTTGTTTTTCTCCTGTTTCCCCCCACAACAACTCTGTAAGGCAAAGCCAGTGGCACATTACAATAAGCAACGACGGGTAGCGTTATATGATAAATGAATTGTATCATTCCCCTAAGTGAATGGTAATGTAGTCTAAGCTCCATAAGAGGAACCCGGCAAGTGGGCACGTAATTAGAGAGAAGGGGAAGGTTACAGCCCAAACACACACAGGCAGCAACGCAACACTGTCATTCACACTTATATGACTATGAATGTATTTAGTATGGGTTGTGAATGTTTAATGAGCTCTTTACGCAGGTACCCTTCAAATAAAGCATTGTCTTATTTTCTTCACACCTTTAAATGTGGAGGTTAACATCCATGTTGTTGGGGACACCTTAATGTTATTTCCAATGTTCGCTGGCTACAGGATGTAAGTAAATTGATGTTTTTTTTAATTTTTATTCAAAAGTTTGGAAACACCTACTCATTCAAGGGTTTTTCTTCATTTTTTACTGTTTTCTACATTGTAGAATAATAGTGAAGACATCAAAACTATGAAAAAACACATATGGAATCATGTAGTAACCAAAGTAGACACCCCTTGCCTTGAAAAGCAAAACATACAATAGTCCCATCCCCACCCTCACCCCTTATTGGAGGATCTCAAACACTTACGCTGCACATTTGTGTATTTCCTTATTTCAACACTCATCTTTTTCACCCTTCAGACAGCCACAGATCAAGTAAGTCATCATTCTAACATTTCCTCTCACAATTCTCCCATGGTGTTTCACTAGGGACTTGAACCTCCCCAAATGTCCCCAAAAATAAACATTTTACCCAAGAGCACAATTATATTTCCTACTGACTGACTGTGGTCCTTCAAATCCCCCAACAATACAGTTACGGAGTTGGTGAGGGCTGCAGTGGACTGATTGGTTGGTAGAGAGAGAGAGAGAGAGAGAGAGAGAGAGAGAGAGAGAGAGAGAGAGAGAGAGAGAGAGAGAGAGAGAGAGAGAGAAATGACAGGGGAGAGTGAGGGAGAAAAAATGGCAGGGGAGAGTGAGGGAGAAAGTAAAAGAGAAGTAGCTGAGCAGACAGAGCTGTCAGAACGGAAACGAAGGAGAGAGAGAAGGAAAGAGAGACGGAGATATGAAAAGAGAGCACATAGGGACAGATCATCAGTACCGTCAGAGAAAGACTGATGTGTCGGCGTGTCACACACGCACACACACCAGGGTTTCCGTTAGCCGGTAATAATAGCCGGAAAAAATCCCACAGCGAAATAATGTTTTTTATTTATGGAAAGACCAGTCGATTTAAATACATTTAGCTGGTCATGCTAATCGGTCTATAGGTTAATTAAATTGCTGCGTGTGTACAGTATATCTGTTAAGCATCTTATTTATCACACACGTACAGCATACAGATAGAGAGCCTTAGCGGAGAATCTGTCAGACAGCTGCTGCTACAGCATGTCAAACATCAAATGCATAGGCAACGGAAGGCAGGCTTCTTCAGCGCGTTACACACCACTTTGCAATGAGCTAGAAGCAGTATACATTCTGAAAACACATACTTAATTGTTTTGAAACCTGAACGTTTTACTACATATTACGAGGCATGTCTTACCTTGCTTCAAAGTAGCCTAGCCAAAATCGGACCATATCCGTGGAGGCAATTATTTTATATAAACTTTCTTTCATTGTCCAGTAGCCAAAGGCACAATCCTAGTCATATTAGCAACCAATGCTAGTTGTTGCATATTAGATCTCCCCTACTTCTAAATTTCAAACGGATCTTTTCATCTCTGTCACATGAAACCCGTTTTCCCGCTAATTGCATTATGGAACAAACATTTGCGTGTAGCATACTGCCTTGTGTGCGTTGCTGTGCTTATAATGTGAAGAACTAATAGTTTATCAACATTTTAACCTAACCGTTCTGATCTGTTGCACCAGACTCTTTATGTTGCCTAGGCCTACTGGTTGGATGAATTTGGGATCTATCGTCCCACAACTGTCCCAGAGCCTGTTTGGAATAGGCTATGTCTTTCTTGACGAGCTGACCAGTAGAATATGTACACTTTTCTGCAATGGGAGCTAGTATATTGACATAGGTAGCCTAGTGGTTAGAGCGTTGGACTAGTAACCGAAAGGTTGCAAGATCGAATCCATGAGCTGACAAGGTAAAACTCTGCCCTTGAACAAAGCAGGCTGTCATTGAAAATAAGAATGTGTTCTTAACTGACTAGCCCAGTTAAATAAGTTTAAAATAAATAGGCTAATGATTTTGCTGTTCGTTACTCATCTTGTTGGCTGAGGAAACGTTAATGTAAAAAGTTATTACAATTTTTTCAAAGTGCTCATCAGAATGTGATAAGAAGGACCGTCATTCTGAGCACAGCGGGTGGACGCACTAATCGAGTTATACACCCAACGCATATCAGTCTGGTAAATTTCTCAAAAGTCCGATATCTTAAATCGCTGCTGGTCAAGTGTTCGGCGCCACATTTTCGTAACAGAAACACTGAAGCACACACACACACATGCGCGCGCACACACACACGGGAAAGAGGTTAGTGCTCTTTGGACCAGCACACAGCAGAGAATTACAATATATGAGCATTAGAAAGCAGGAGGATTCCTCTAACCTGGTTCTGTACATGCGTGATAAACGGTCATTCTGAACGGTCATTTCATTCTAACCCTCTATTGGCCATGCTGTCCTGAGACCCAGCCATGCACACTGCACCTCTATGATGGATGGAGGGAGAGGAGAAAGGGAAAAAAGAGATAAAAGGATAGAAAATGTGAGTGGAACCAGATGTGTTCCAGTACTCAGAAACCCACCGTTGCTGTCGCCAGGAATGCAGAGAGGAAGCAATTCCAACAGCCGTTACCAAGGCAACAGGCCTGGCACTGTTACCCCCCTCCACAGAGTGGTAAACAGCTGGCACCTCTGGGACAGCCTGCCACCTACACCCCTACACCCCCCAACCCCCATCCATGTTTTATGAGAGCTGCCAGCCCACCACGTCACTGGAATGAGGCACATCGATCATCCACCATCCAAACACTTCGCTTTCAGAAAGAGAGAGCAGGAGAGAGTGAGCGAGAGAGGGAGGGGGGAGAGAGAGAGAGAGAGAAGGAGAGAAAGGAAATGAGGGATGGAGAAAAGAACAATTCTAAAAGGGGAATCTACTATTGACCAGTCCATGGCTGGTGACCCTGTATATCCCAACTCCCCATCTACCAGCCTTAACCCTGCCTGTTCCCCTCACCCCCTCTGTAATCTGGCCTGCTAAACCCACTGAGACACTCCATAAGGCCAGGGGTCACTTCTACTACATCCCGCCGCTCACACACACCCCCACTGACACACACACAAATCCACTCTCCCCTTCTGACATTCAACACACTGACCACTCTCTCAGCTCTAAGGCCACCACAGGGACCATGTACAATATACAGCCTCTAACTCCTAGTCTCTCTCTCTCTCTCTCTCTCTCTACCATAATCCTCTCCTTCTCAGAAGTAAAGAGAGGGAGTATGCTGGAGACAATCAGACCAGGAGACAGCGTGATAGAGAGAGAGCCCCAACACACAGAGCTTGATTGTGGAGTGGGTCTGTCATGGGGGGTCATAGGGACCTGATCTATGGTTGGGATTGGAGAGCTGCAGGTACACATCTGGTCTAGAGACTAACAACCACTCCATCGGACTCTGTATAGGGTCTTAGTTGACATATTTGCCAAAGGGCATGTCAAAGATGCTAAACAAACATGTCTACATACTGCATGTCAGAGGTACTATACATGTCTACATACTGCATGTCAGAGGTACTATACATGTCTACATACTGCATGTCAGAGGTACTATACATGTCTACATACTGCATGTCAGAGGTACTATACATGTCTACATACTGCATGTCAGAGGTACTATACATGTCTACATACTGCATGCAGGGGTACTATACATGTCTACATACTGCATGTCAGAGGTACTATACATGTCTACATACTGCATGTCAGAGGTACTATACATGTCTACATACTGCATGTCAGAGGTACTATACATGTCTACATACTGCATGTCAGAAGTACTATACGTGTCTACATCCTTTATGCATTACATGCCAGAGAGTAGGATGTATTGTCTGTAGACTATTGAATATCAGATTAGGGACAGCTGTAGCTCTGTTGGAAGTGAAGAGTTCTGAGGAGAGGTGAGGAAACATTACCGTAGATGTTCCTCTCCTCTCTCCATGAGGTGTGATGACACAGAGCAGCTCCTGTCCTCCACAGAGATGTTAGTTGTGTTGGTTTAATGGAGTTGGGCTGAGCCCGCAGATTTGGTTCAACTGAACCATCTAGCCTAGGGGTGTCGATCTCATTTTCCCTGGGGGCTGCATTCGCTCTTCAACGAGGTCCGGAGGGCCGCACTGAAAATTGCTTACATTTCCTTGCTGTCAAAATGTTAGAAAAATTGTCCTCTATCGATCTTTTTTTGCATTTGCTATGCTCTCTGACTGCCTAGTGATTATTATTGGAAACTGTATGAATGTCAGTCCATTGACTGCACAGAGATTATTAGCAGTCCAGAAGCTGTATGAATGTCTGTCCATCCTATAGGTCCATCCTATAGGTCCATCCTATAGGTCCATCATTTCTACACGGTTTTGATTTGGTTTTAGTCATTTTGAAGTATATTGAGTTCATACACGTTTATTTTCTTTACTCAAACAAGTCGCAGGACGGATTGGTCCCCCTCGCGTGCCGTATGTTTGACACCCCTGATTTAGACACTACAGCGCCACTATGCCTAGTCAAGAGGACTATAAAAAGACCAGTGGGTTTACAGAAGCACGAGCGCACAAACACACACGTGCACGGATATAAACACAAACACACAGGGGCACATGCACAAGAGCACACGGTCACACACACACACGCACGCACACAAACACCCGCACACACACAAACACACACTAACTAACAAGAATACGCTCTGACAGAGCAGCTCTGCCAGTTCAGAGAAAAATAAAACAAGACAAATAGAGCGGAGGAGAGGAGATTGTGCCCCCTGGCACACATGGGTCCGGTGACATCATAGCAGTGTGAAAGTAGGCCACAGCGGGCCCAGCGCCACCATTGCTGCCCGGCCAAGCAGAGCCAATGAGCTCTAACTACCCACTATCCCTCCTGAGGAGTCAGTCAGGATGCCACTATGCCACCCCTCTTACCCCAGACCAGGGCTCTCTAACCCTGTTCCTGGAGAGCTACCCTCCTGTTGGTTTTTTTTCTCCAACCCCAGTTGTAACTGACCTGATTCAGCTTATCAACCAGCTAATTATTAGGGTTGGAGGGAAAACCTAGAGGACGGTAGCTCTCCAGGAACAGGGTTGGAGAGACCTTCCCCAAACAGTGCCAGCCCCAGCCTGCCATCCCTGACCCCAGATAGACAGTGCTCAAGCCCCAAGCTGCCCATCCTCCCTTCTTCACACTGTGGATGTCTCTGGCATCAGAAAGAGCCAACAGACTGACAGACAGGAGAAAGGAGAGGTGAGGAGAGGAGGGGAGGCCTGCCGAGAGGGGAGGCCTGCCGTGTGGCATCTGATGACCGCCGTTTGAACCCAGTTGGTCTGAATAATGATAATTACGAGTTTACATAACCAAGGTACTCTGTTCTGTGGGTGAAGGACGGGTCCGGTCTCTCCGGGCCCCTGGGATGCAGGGGGACGGGGGTGTTCTGCCGGTCACTGGGACAACAACCAAATTTGGGACGAGGCGAGATTTTAGAATAATTGGAGGTTTACTTAGTAGCAATGCAAATATCATGGTACAGCTATATGGAAACTCAATCATTATGGTACTTTTAATGGTAAGTTTACAAACATATATTATGATAAATAGAACTGAAACTTGTATCTCATTAGGGTAATTGGTGAAACAAGTGTAGCCAGTTATAATTGTAACGGCACAGGCCTGGGCAACTCCAGTCCTCTGGGGCCTGATTGGTGTCACACTTTTGCCCCAGCCCCAGCTAACACACCTGCCTCCAATAATCAAATAATCATGATCTTCAGTTTAGAACGCAATTAGTTTAAATCAGCTGTGTTTGCTAGGGATGGGGGGAAAAGTGTGACACCAATCAGGACCCCGAGGCCTGGAGAAAAACAATAAGAAAAGAGCATCAGTATTTACCTGGCTAAAAGAGAAGGAATATAATATCTATTGTTTACAGGAAACTCATTGAACAATTTTAGATAAAGTTGTGTGTAAAAAGGAATGGGCGGCAAAATATACTCTATACACATCGGAAAAGAAACTTAAAATATTAATGAACAGTCATTTTGATCCGAATGTGCAAATGTATTACCTTACCTCCATACTCTTACTACACTGTATATAGATTTTTCTATTGTGTTATTGACTGTACGTTTGTTTATCCCATGTGTATCTCTGTGTTGTTGTTTTTGTCACACTGCTTGGCTTTATCTTGGCCAGGTCACAGTTAAACAAAAGTGCAAAAATTAATATATATATATATATTTTTTTTTTAAATATGTTATTGGACCATAAACAGATTTGGCTAATTAATCTATACGGTCCGAATAATGATTATCCATGCTTCTTTGAAAACATATATAATAATTAATCAAACCTACAAGCAAGACTCTATTATTATGGTGGGAGATTTTTTTTAACGTTTTAAATACCCCGTAAAGGAAATCACACTACAAACTATCACCCTCATGCACTTAAGGAAAGTCATACATGTTCCCTGGACTGGTTGCCAACTGCATAGATTAATGACAAACTTCTAAGTGTGTAAAGGAGGGCAGGTGGAGAGTTAGGGGAGGGCAGGGCAGGGCAGGGGGAGAGGTAGTATAGGGCAGGGGGAGAGGTAGTATAGGGCAGGGGAGAGGTAGTATAGGGCAGGGGAGAGGTAGTATAGGGCAGGGGAGAGGTAGTATAGGGCAGGGGAGAGGTAGTTTAGGGCAGGGGAGAGGTAGTAGAGGGTAGGGGAGAGGTAGTATAGGGCAGGGGAGAGGTAGTATAGGGCAGGGGAGAGGTAGTATAGGGCAGGGGAGAGGTAGTATAGGGTAGGGAGGGCAGGGCAGGGCAGGGGAGAGGTAGTATAGGGCAGGGGAGAGGTAGTTTAGGGCAGGGGAGAGGTAGTAGAGGGTAGGGGAGAGGTAGTATAGGGCAGGGGAGAGGTAGTATAGGGCAGGGGGAGAGGTAGTATAGGGCAGGGGAGAGGTAGTATAGGGCAGGGGAGAGGTAGTATAGGGCAGGGGAGAGGTAGTATAGGGCAGGAGAGGTAGTATAGGGCAGGGGAGAGGTAGTATAGGGCAGGGGAGAGGTAGTATAGGGCAGGGGAGAGGTAGTATAGGGCAGGGGAGAGGTAGTATAGGGCAGGGGAGAGAGGTAGTATAGGGCAGGGAGAGGTAGTATAGGGCAGGGGAGAGGTAGTATAGGGCAGGGAGAGGTAGTATAGGGCAGGGGAGAGGTAGTATAGGGCAGGGGAGAGGTAGTATAGGGCAGGGGAGAGGTAGTATAGGGCAGGGAGAGGTAGTATAGGGCAGGGGAGAGTAGTATAGGGCAGGGGAGAGGTAGTATAGGGCAGGGAGAGGTAGTATAGGGCAGGGGAGAGGTAGTATAGGGCAGGGGGAGAGGTAGTATAGGGCAGGGAGAGGTAGTATAGGGCAGGGGAGAGGTAGTATAGGGCAGGGGGAGAGGTAGTATAGGGCAGGGGAGAGGTAGTATAGGGCAGGAGAGGTAGTATAGGGCAGGGGAGAGGTAGTATAGGGCAGGGAGAGGTAGTAGGGCAGGGGAGAGGTAGTATAGGGCAGGGGAGAGGTAGTATAGGGCAGGGGAGAGGTAGTATAGGGCAGGGGAGAGGTAGTATAGGGCAGGGGAGAGGTAGTATAGGGCAGGGGAGAGGTAGTATAGGGCAGGGGGAGAGGTAGTATAGGGCAGGGGGAGAGGTAGTATAGGGCAGGGGAGAGGTAGTATAGGGCAGGGGGAGAGGTAGTATAGGGCAGGGGAGAGGTAGTATAGGGCAGGGGAGAGGTAGTATAGGGCAGGGGAGAGGTAGTTTAGGGCAGGGGAGAGGTAGTAGAGGGTAGGGGAGAGGTAGTATAGGGCAGGGGAGAGGTAGTATAGGGCAGGGGAGAGGTAGTATAGGGCAGGGGGAGAGGTAGTATAGGGCAGGGGAGAGGTGGTTTAGGGCAGGGGAGAGGTAGTATAGGGCAGGGGAGAGGTAGTATAGGGCAGGAGAGGTAGTATAGGGCAGGGGAGAGGTAGTATAGGGCAGGGGAGAGGTAGTATAGGGCAGGGGAGAGGTGAAGTATAGGGCAGGGGAGAGGTAGTATAGGGCAGAGGTAGGAGAGGGAGAGGTAGGGGAGGGTAGGGGAGAGGTAGGGGGCAGGGTGTAGAGGTAAGGGAGGGCAGGGGAGAGGTAGGGGAGGGTAGGGGAGAGGTAGGGGGCAGGGTGTAGAGGTAAGGGAGGGTAGGGGAGAGGTAGGGAGGGCAGAGGGAGAGGTAGGGGGGGCAGGGGGGAGAGGTGAGCTGGAGAGGGAAGCTCCATCTGTGTCAGAGAGCATGGTGAAGACCATTGTGCAGCGAAGCCCACAGGCACACACATACACAAACACACACACACACGTAAATACTCAATAACCTCTCTGACAACCCCACTACTGAACAGACACCCCCTTGGAGACAAAGCAGAGAAAAACAGACATGTATGCTCACCAAAAAACAATAGATTGTTTTGTGCGCACAACTGCACATCCAGTCCTCTCTTTACCTCTCTCTCTCTCTCTCTCTCTCTCTCTCTCTCTACCTCTCTCATAAAGCTCCACACTGAAAAACGCTGATGTACAAACACATTCATCTACTCACGCGTTAATGGGTTCTAAATAATGCAACACAGGGGTTTGAACAGGTTCAGAGAATAGAACCGAAAACCCGAAAATAACGTAATATTTCAAGGAACAGAAACGGAACAGGAACGAAAGTGATCCATACTGATCCGGAAAATAACCGTAATTTCAAAAGCATGGGAACCGGATAATAACAGTCTTTTACATTCCAAACACAACAAAACGCCTATGTAAAGCCCTCAGTTTGTAACTCAGAAACATATTCCTGTTTCTGCCTCCCAGCTGAAAGTCCAGTGTGTGCATGTTTAGGCTACCTGCCCCTCCCCCCTCTGAAGCATAGGTTATTCACTGTACTGACGTTACCATAGGTTACTGACTGTACTGACGTTACCATAGGTTACTGACTGTACTGACGTTACCATAGGTTACTGACTGTACTGACATGGTCTTAGACGATCCAGCAGGTGAAAAACGCCTTATGTGGAAGTCCTGGGCTGGCGTGGTTGCACGTATCTGCGGGTTGTGAGGCCAGCTGGACGTACTACTAAATTCTCTAAAGCAACGTTGGAGGCGGCTTATGGTAGAGAAATAAACATTACATTCTCTGCCATCTTTTTGTGCATATGGAACATTTCTGGGATCTTTTATTTCAACACATGAAACATGGGACCAAAACTACATGTTGCATAACATTTTTTGTTCAGTATAAATGTAAAAAACAGGTTAAAAAAGGAACAGAAAATAACAATATGAACCGGTACTTTTCTGGGGTTCGAACTGGTTCAGAACTTTATTTTGCTGGTTGAAACAGTGGAACGGAACAAAACATATAGCAGTTTTGTTGAGAAGTAAAAAAGACAATTGAAAAATAATTTAGGTTCCAACCTGATGCAACATGAACCAGCAGCAGAATCATGTATTTGTGGTATTTGCGGGTGAACAGTAGTCCTGTACTGTATCAGAGACTGAGAGAGAGAGAGAGAGAGAGAGAGAGAGAGAGAGAGAGAGAGAGAGAGAGAGAGAGAGAGAGAGAGAGAGAAAGCTCCTCCAACATTTGCCATAGTTTCATAGAGCTCTACAAAGACACAGGAAGTGAAGGGGTTTTAACACCCACTACTTACAAACCTCCACTAGATGATCTTACATCTCAAAGGTCGCTGCAGAATAGCGAATATAGATCATCTATTTCTTTACTTTGTAGCAGCAGAATATTCCTTCCTCATAGAGGGGAAAAGGGAACGAGGGAGAGGGAGGAAGAAAGAGAGGATGGTGAGGCAGGCAGGGATCAGATAGAGAGCAGAGTAGACCAGAGCAGAGGAGACCAGAGCAGAGGAGACCAGAGCAGAGCAGAGGAGACCAGAGCAGAGGAGACCAGAGCAGAGGAGACCAGAGCAGAGCAGAGGAGACCAGAGCAGAGCAGAGGAGACCAGAGCAGAGGAGACCAGAGCAGAGGAGACCAGAGCAGGGTGTGTGTGGGTGCATTTAGGAGGTGTACAACAGAGCAGGGTGTGTATGGGTGCATCCCGAACATCTCACTGTGACTCTCAGCATAACTCCCGTCCCCTCTCTTGTCCTCGCTGCAGACAGCGGCTCAAGCAGCAGAGCACTGTGGGAAGTTGCGTTGTAATGGAGGGGGCGGTGGCCGCCGTCACACTGTGGCTGATTGCTACCTGGCGCCCCTCCTCTCAGCCATTCATTCACTACCTCTCCATCATACACACAGACGGAGAGAGACAGAAGTGGCCCCAACACACTGTTGTATGTGACCTCTGTAGTCAGTTCTGGTCATTCGAAGTGGTTATGAATGATGGGGCTGGAACAAGGAGTCTCTAAACGTTAAAGCAGTTAGAGAACCATGCTTGATGCATCGTGCCTCCAGGAGTAGAGTTCAGCATAGAGAGTGATAGAGTATTGACGACAGATAATTCTACTATATGGAGCTAGGGAGAGAATGATGGCTCTCAACAGGTTAGTGGGAAGGAACTGAATAAAGATACATAGCACTGCTCTTCCTCCCTGATGCCCATGTCTGTCTGTCTGTCGGTCTGTCTGTGTGTCAGTCTGTCTGTGTGTCTGTCTGTCTGTCTGTCTGTCTGTGTGTCTGTCTCTGTGGGCCCTGCATCTGCCTCTGGCTGCCTGCCTTCCTCTGACACCGTAACCAGTAATGAGTATCATGCTCCAGTCTGCATGTGAAGAGTTAATAACACAGCCGCCCATCAACAGGCTTGTGATGGAGAGGGAGGGTGTGTGTGTTTGTGTGTTTGTGAGGAGGGAGCCTCCCCGGCACGCTTAAGGTTGTCTGTCGGCGAGGGGGGTATTGATTTATACAGACTAGCCAGAAAGAGAAGGGCATTCTAGTGTAGCAGAGGGGGGTGTCAGTGTGTGTGTGTGTGTGTGTCCGTGTGTGTGTCAGTGTTATTTTCAGATATACTACCTTATTTGTTGACACGTCTGCCTTTGTGTGTATGTGTGTTTGTTTGTTCTTTGTCTCTGTGTGTCTCCCTCCTCCACAGTGTGTGGTGTACATACAGATGGTGGGTTAGGCTGCAACCCACCCCACTGCTCCGGTGGCTAGCTGGGCTGTAGGGCTCTGGGTTGGGGTGTGTGTGGTGGGCTGGGCTGGGCTGGGGTGAGGGGCTGTGGTGCGGGGAGCAGCAGGATGTGAGGACGAGGGCAGCGAGGGATGGGAGGGAGGGGTGGGGTGTTAGTAGAGGGGGATTGACAACCAACCAGGCTCAGGTGGCACGGCGGCATCCGACTCAGATCCCTCCACAATACCCCTGTCTCCCTCTTTCCCTGTCTCTCTCTTTCCCTTTCTCTCTCTCTCATTCTCTCTCAATTCAATTCAATTCAAAGGGATTTATTGGCATGGGAAACATATGTTTACATTGGCAAAGCAAGTGAAGTAGATAATAAACAAAAGTGAAATAAACAATCAGAAATTAATAGTAAACATTACACTCACAAAAGGTTAAAAGGAATATACATTTCAAATGTCATATTACGGCTATGTACAGTGTTCCAACTATGTGCAAATAGTTGAAGTACAAGAGGGAAAATAAATAAGCATAAATATGGGTTGTATTTACAATGGTGTTTGATCTTCATTGGTTGCCCTTTTCTTGTGGCAACAGGTCACACATCGTGCTGCTGTGATGGCACACTGTGGTATTTCACCTAATAGATATGGGAGTTTATCAAAATTGCATTTGTTTTCGAATTCTTTGTGGGTCTGAGGGAAATATGTCTCTAATATGGTCATACATTTGGAAGGAGGTTAGGAAGTGCAGCTCAATCTCCACCTCATCTCCCTCCCTCCATTCCTCTCTATTTCTCTCTCTCTCTGTGTGCTTGGACTAGGAGCTAGCTGAAATACAGACTCTGTTAAAACTCAACTGATACACCACCTGTGATGCAGCAGGACATCACACAGATGAGGATTGTTCCTCCCTCACCTGATCCTCTCTGACCAGTACGACTACTGGGTATGTTTCCTACAACCACGTGTATGACTCTCTTAATTCAGTACCATGGAAGGCTGGGGAATATAGGAACATGTGTCTGTGGTGGTAAAAAGAGAGAGAGAGAGAGAGAGAGAGAGAGAGAGAGAGAGAGAGAGAGAGAGAGAGAGAGAGAGTAAGAGAGAGAAAGAAATGGCAGGGGAGAGTGAGGGAGAAAGTAAAAGAGAAGTGGCTGAGCAGACAGTCCCCCAGTCTCTTTGTTTGATGAGGTGTTATAGGAGAGAACATAATGAGATGAAACCCTCTCTCTCTCTCTCTCTCTCTCTCTCTCTCTCTCTCTCTCTCTCTCTCTACTCTCGGGACTGTTTCCTTAGTAGAACTGTATACTAACCAGGGCAAGTTACTAGCTTTAGATACCGCAGGGTAGAAAATGCAAGATAAACATTCTCTCTCAGAAGAATTTATTTAGCTGATTATATACAGTACAGTAGGCTACATGTATGATGGGCGACAGGTAGCCTAGTGGTTAAGAGCAAAAGGTCACGAGTTCGAATCCCCGAGCTGGCTAGGTGTAAATCTGTCGTTTTGCCCTTGAGCAAGGCACTAACCCTAATTGCTCCTGTAAGTCGCTCTGAATAAGAGCATCTGTTAAATGACTAAAATGTCAATGAGGTCTGCAACTCACAAGGCTTTGCTACAGCAGGCTGAAACCACACAGTATGGAGCTAATGTTCTTTCTCTACCACAAAACCCTCCCAGCAGGCTTCTAACTGAACATCTCTCCACCACATCCATCATCCTGTGGCCCTTTCAATTACACAACTCTGATCTTGTCAGGACCAAATATCTCACTGCACTCTGATCCTGCCATTATCAAATATCCCATGTACAAGTGCAGAGCTAATATTTCACCAGGCTGTCTGCCTCTCTGTGGCTCTGCTTTAAATCACTGGCCTTATCTACCCCATACTCCTTCTCATATTATTTGTCCTACATTTTGCATGGCGGATACGATGTGATATACAGTGATCCACATTCATCTTTTATCTGTGAGGGTATGCATAAGTACCTGCGTAGACGACTGTGAGAATGCGTGTTCTCTCTTAGCACTCCCTGCATGAGGCCGGCTCAGCACTGAGCTCTCCTCTAACGACTTCCATTAACCAGCCTCTGGCTGTTCCTTATACCGCTAGCTATTACACTGGAATTACTGCTGCATAGGGACACAACACACACACGCATAGTTACATACACATGGTCTTCGGCTGTCCCCATAGGAGAACCCGTTTTGGTTCCAGGCAAAACCCTTTTTGCTTCCAGGTAGAACCCTTTTGGGTTCAATGTAGAACCCGCTGTTCAATGTAGAACCCACGACCCGCCGCCCACGACCCGCCGCCCACCCACGACCCGCCGCCCACGACCCACCGCCCACCAGCACCCGCCCTTTGTTCACACAATATTTCATGACCCTAAACACGCCCGGCGGATATAACCGCGGAGACAGAGGGTTATGAGTCAACCCGTGCATCACTAACACACATGCGCACACACTCACACACAACAAACATCACACACACACAACACACATCACTAACACACACACACACACACAACACACATCACTAACACACACACACACACACACACACAACACAACACACATCACAGACACACACACACACATCACTAACAACACAAACACACATCACAGACACACACACACAAAACACATCACTAACACACACACACACACACACACACACACACACACACACACACAACACACATCACTAACACACACAACACACATCACTAACACACACACACACACAACACACATCACTAACACACACAACACACATCACAGACACACACTGACTGATTAGCATCCTATCAAACAGCACCTGTCTGCCAATAACGTGTCACGTCATCTCCGTGGCCCTGCCAATCAGGGGATCTAGAGGAGATACTGGCAGAATGGAGGGATATTGCCTATAGCCACTCTGCAGCTCTCTACTCTCTACACAAACACCACATTAGCATATCAATAAAAACACGAGTTACATCACACTTTCACAGGGTCGGTTAACTCCTGATATTCCTCAGGTCTCAACCGAAAGAGGTAAATCCGCAATTTGCAGATATCATTCAAATTGGATGTTCTGGTGCCGATCGGGCAGTTTAGAGTGTTTCTCAGTTTCGCAGAGAAATGTAACTGTTGTTTTTGATTGTGTTTTTGCATATTTGTGGTGTATTTATGCATGTGTAGTTTTAAATGTGTATATTGCATCTTGGTGTGTATTGTGTACACAGGCTTCACTGGAAATGAGACCCTCGGTCTCAGGGTTGACTCCCTGTTAAAATAAAGGTTCAATCAAAAATAGGCCTCTATAGGGACAAGCTACGATACTGCAACAAATCACTATGAGAAACCTTCAGCATTTCCCCTCTGCTTGGAAAGAAGAGAGAGGAGACTTCATACTGAAAGGACAACACTGAACAGGACAGAACATGTAGACTCAGTTCATCAAGCACTACAGATCTGGCTGACAGCTCTGTCGGGGTGGAGAGACAGAGAGAGAGATGAGAGAGAGAGAGAGAGAGACGGCGAGAGAGGCATTGTGGGATGAGTCCTCCCTGCGGTCCTGTTCTGATAGAGGGGAGAAAGCGAGGAGAGAGTAAAGTCAGATGAGATAGAGAGGGAGGGAGAGGAGGGAGGGAGAGGAGATAGAGAGGGAGGGAGAGGAGGGAGGGAGAGGAGATAGAGAGAGGGGGGGAGAGGAGGGAGGGAGATGAGCTAGAGAGGGGGAGAGGAGGGAGGGAGAGAGTAAAGTCAGATGAGATAGAGAGAGGAGGGAGGGAGAGGAGAGGGGGACTGGGCTGTTGTTTCTCGCTTCTAGCCGCTGCTGTATTCTGGGTAGAATAAGGTCAGTGCCGTCACCACCACTGTGTTCAGCAGGAAAACGATAAACTCTCACAGCACTCTGTGTTTCCCACCGCAGCACAACCATTTGGAGACCAGACACACAGCATATGATAATAATAATTTGGTGGGTTCTTATATTTGTCCTATTTCACACATGTGAAGTATGTATTATACGCATGTGTGAATTGGAGACACCCTGAGAGAGTGAATTGGAGACACCCTGATGCAGGTCTAGTAGCTTGTCGTCCTGCGCCAGGCAGCCCACGGTTACAGGACAGCATGGCCCCGGGCCGTAGCGGACCTCCAACTAGCCTGCCAAACCGGACCAGACGAACCCAAGGCCTGCTCAGTGCATGCACACACACCTAAAGGCCCAGACACACCTGTAGCGTTGGCCAGCCGAGAGTACTCCGTTTCAATTTGGTTTCAGTTTTTATTAGTCGTATGTACAGGATACACATGGTATACACCGTCCACTCTCTCTCTCTCCGCTACAACTATAACATTCTCCATAGCACCTCAGGACTAAGACACCGCTGGGAGATATTTCAAGAGCACTGAAGTTGTTGTTGTTATTGTCCACACTCACAACAGAGGAGGAGAGAGTCATTATGCATTGCAGACTGTAGCTGTAGACAGACAGAGAGACAGAGAGAGAGGGGCAGGCTGGGGAATAGGACTGGCTTTGAGCACATAGAGAAAGAGAGAGAGAGAGAGAGAGAGAGAGAGAGAGAGAGAGAGAGAGAGAGAGAGAGAGAGAGAGAGAGAGACGCAGACACATACACATACACAGCACCACTGCCTCCTACAATTAGATGACAAACAATAACGATGGCAGCACGACATCCTCCTCTCCCCCACCACTGTCTGTTGTCTTACTATCTCCCCCCTGACAGACAGAACCAACTCCAGACAGCCTGATGCCTTGAACTGGCACTCACCAACTCCCCCAGTCTCTGACTGCTTTAATTAGGCTTGTAAATAATTATTGCAATTAAAGCCTACAATTAGGATAGTGAAACGTCAGCCCGCCATTAGTGGCAAGAAAGGATGCTGGAGGATTCTGTAGACGGGCTGGGAAACACACACAAAGGCTGGGTGACATTATGCAGTCACACGTACAGTCACAGGGAGATTCACATGGAAGCAGAGATGACGACTGATGACAGAGTAACATCTCAATTAGTGTTCCTCTCTGATTATCCTGCCAGACCTGCTCTGCTCTGCTCCTGAGCCCTCCACACATCAGAGAAAGAGAGAGAGAGAGAGAGAGAGAGAGAGAGAGAGAGAGAGAGAGAGAGAGAGAGAGAGAGAGAGAGAGGAAAACAAGATAAAAATCCATTCTTATTCACAGTGAGTAAGAAAACAGCCAAGTAAGAATATTGAGTAAAGATGCATTGCTTTGTTTAAACGTTTCGTGTAGCCTTCCACAAGCTTCCCACAATAAGTTGGGGGAATTTTGGCCCATTCCTCCTGACAGAGCTGGTGTAACTGAATCAGGTTTGTAGGCCTCCTTGCTCGCACACGCTTTTTCAGTTCTGCCACAAATCGTCTATAGGATTGAGGTCAGGACTTTGTGATGGCCACTCCAATACCTTTACTTTGTTGTCCTTAATCCATTTTGCCACAACTTTGGAAGTATGCTTGGGGTCATTGTCCATTTGGAAGACCCATTTGCGACCAAGCTTTAACTTCCTGACTGATGTCTTGAGATGTTGCTTCAATATATCCACATAATTTTCCTCCCTCATGATGCCATCCATTTTGTGAAGAGCACCAGTCCTTCCTGCAGCAAAGCACCCCCACAACATGATGTTGCCACCCCCGTGCTTCACGGTTGGGATGGTGTTCTTCGGCTTGCAAGCCTCCCCCTTTTTCCTCCAAACAGTTCTATTTTTGTTTCATCAGACCAGAGGACATTTCTTCAGAAAGTACGATCTTTGTCCCCATGTGCAGGTGCAAACCGTAGTCTGGCTTTTTTATGGCGGTTTTGGAGCAGTGGCTTCTTCCTTGCTGAGTGGCCTTTCAGGTTATGTCGATATAGGACTTGTTTTACTGTGGATATAGATACTTTTGTACCTGTTTCCTCCAACATCTTCACAAGGTCCTTTGCTGTTGTTCTGGGATTGATTTGCACTTTTCGCAGCAAAGTGCGTTCATCTCTAGGAGACAGAACGCGTCTCCTTCCTGAGCGGTAAGACGGCTGCGTACAGTTTGTACAGATGAACGTGGTACCTTCAGGCGTTTGGAAATTGCTCCCAAGGATGAACCAGACTTGTGGAGGCTTACAATTTTTTTTCTGAGGTCTTAGCTGATTTCTTTTGATTTTCCCATGATGTCAAGCAAAGAGGCACTGAGTTTGAAGGTAGGCCTTGAAATACATCCATAGGTACACCTCCAATTGACTCAAATTATGTCAATTGCCTATCAGAAGCTTCTAAAGCCATGGAATTTTATGGAATTTCCCAAGCTGTTTAAAGGCACAGTCAACTTAGTGTATGTTAACTTCTGGCCCACTGGAATTGTGATACAGTGAATTAAAAGTTAAATAATCTCTCTGTAAACAATTGTTGGAAAAATTACTTGTGTCATGCACAAAGTAGATGTCCTAACCGACTTGCCAAAACAGTTTGTTAACAAGACATTTGTGGAGTGGTTGAAAAACAAGTTTTAATGACTCTAACCTAAATGTATGGAAACTTCCGACTTCAACTGTACATTTCTGGAAAATTGGGGCCTGAAACAAGTTCAAGCACATTTGGGTACTCTTTCTCTCCAAGATAATGGACAACTATGTGTCTGATGTCTCTGATAGTGAACGATCAACTGACCACACTCGACATGCAGACTTCATACCATCTAGCTACAGGTCATTCATTGTAAGGTCATCATCCACAGTGTAGTGGGGTGGCAGGTAGCCTAGTGGTTAGAGCGTTGGACCAGTAACCTGAAGGTTGCTGGATTGAATCCCTGAGCTGACAAGGTACAAATCTGTTGTTCTGAGCAAGGTAGTTAACCCACTGTTCCCCGGGCAACGTCAATGTCGATTAAGGCAGCTCCCTGCACCTCTCTGATTCAGAGGGGTTAAATAAGGTAAAGAGGGGCCAGAACCCGGTATAAATCAGCAACACGTCAAACCAATCAAATGTAGCTAAGGCTGCCCCCGTGACTTCTGGTTGATTTAGCGACTTCCCTGTTTGTGTGTATGCCCGCTCGGCTGCGCGTGGCTCCGCCTTCGCCGGCTGCTGCGTGTGTGTGTGTGCACCCGTCCCTTGTGCCCCTTCCCCCGCCTCTCTCCACTCCCTCCCTGCCTCTCGGTCCTCTCCCCACTGCTGCAGCAGCAAGTGAAGTGAATTTATTAAATCGGTTCCTTGTTTTTAAATGACACGACAGGCTAAAAAATTATGAATAAAAAAGTTTAAAAAGTTATTTTCTTAAAAAGTTATTTACCTTACTTTGTTTTTTTCTGTGCGGTTTAATTATTGAATTGGTTTCTTGTTGTTCTCCTTCAAATGTATCATTGAGAGACTGAAGGACAGCATGATCATAACACACAGTACCAGTCAAAAGTTTAGACACACCTACTCATTCAAGGGTTTTTCTTTATTTTTACTATTTCTACATTGTATAAAAATAGTGAAGACATTAAAACTATGAAATAATGCATATAAAATCATGTAGTAACCCCAAAAATATATTTTAGATTTGAGATTCTTCAAAGTAGACAGCTTTTGCCTTGATGACAGCATTGATATCACACAGACCACCCCTGGCGTGGGACCTCCTCTATTGACTAATATCAGACAGACCACCCCTGGCGTGGGACCTCCTCTATTGACTAATATCAGACAGACCACCCCTGGCGTGGGACCTCCTCTATTGACTAATATCAGACAGACCACCCCTGGCGTGGGACCTCCTCTATTGACTAATATCAGACAGACCACCCCTGGCGTGGGACCTCCTCTATTGACTAATATCAGACAGACCACCCTGGCGTGGGACCTCCTCTATTGACTAATATCAGACAGACCACCCCTGGCGTGGGACCTCCTCTATTGACTAATATCACTAATAACCCATCTAAACCAGGAAGCATGGTAAGGTCTCATTTCAGGCTATGGCTGTTAACTAGCAATCCTTTAACCGTCTTCAGCTGCATGGATGGAGCAGCCGTGGCTATTCAGTGAGTAGTCTTTCATTGACCTGAGCTTAGTGGAGAGGGTGGGGGTGTGGGGGGTGAGGAAAAGGGCAAAGGGGAAGCGGAAGAGGGGAGAAGGGGGAGACTGGGACCTCCTAATAATTCATGCGTTGATGAGGGCTGACAGGACGTGTGCTGCTATCAAATAATGAGGTTAGGATTGGACCATGGTTCCAGGGCACACATGCTGATTAACACTAATCCTGGCTTAAATCAATTAACAATGCATACTCAGGGATTTATGCTAATGGCGCTAGCTGCTTTGTTAGCAGGGGTGAAGGAACTTGGTGACCGTGGCGTTCACACGTCAGACAGAGGAACGTGGCAGGAACATGGCTAACAAGACTAGGAGTGGCCTCTCGAAATAGAGAGTAGAAACACACATATGGCGTGTAAACACACTCAGCATGCACACACACACACAGCCGTTAGTCATACAGATGGATGCCACGCATCTCGTGACCCAATCAGCAGCCACCATCCCTAGGCTGACCCTGTCATGTGACCCCTGTGGTTTGATATACAATCTCAGTTAGCCTCTGACCCTCCATCCCCTGACCTAACCGACCGGAGAGAGCACAGACACTCTCAGTCTCGCACACACACACACACACACACACACACACACACACACACACTGCTGCAGGTTGCAGTGAGCAGTTAGCCGGGGGGATTGAAAATGATTTCTATCGAATGAGATTCTAAATGGCTTCATCAATAAGGTGGGATGGCTGTATTGACGGGCATTTATCCTGGTTTGTCCAGGTGTCAATATCAAGTGAAGTTGTCAGCCGGTCGGCCCTCACCCCTGCGGCTTGCGGCAGCCAACCTGACCCCAGTGGAGTCCTAACATAGCTAACATCTCAGATGAAGAATGATGCCACTTTATTAGGGACTGTTGTAGGAACAACTGACTGGCTGACTGGTTGGCTGACTGGCTGGCTGGCTTAACTGCTATAATGTAGTACAGTGTAGAGTAGAGTAGTGTAGTATCGTGTTGTGTAGTGCAGTTTAGTATAGTGTAGTCTAGTGTAGTGTTGTGTAGTCTAGTGTAATCTAGTGTAGTGTAGTGTAGTACAGTGTAGTCCAGTGTAGTCTAGTGTTGTGTGGTGCAGTGTATGTAGTCTAGTGTAGTGTAGTGTAGTGTTGTGTAGTCTAGTGTAGTTCAGTGTTGTGTAGTATAGTGTAGTTCAGTGTAGTGTAGTCCAGTGTAGTCTAGTCTAGTACAGTGTTGTGTAGTGTAATCTTGTGTAGTCTAGTGTAGTGTAGTGTAGTGTAGTGTGTGTAGTGTAGTGTAGTCTGGTCTGGTCTAGTCTAGTGTAGTCTAGTCTAGTGTAGTCTAGTCTAGTGTAGTCTAGTCTAGTCTAGTCTAGTGTAGTCTAGTGTAGTGTAGTGTAGTGTAGTGTAGTCTAGTGTAGTCTAGTGATGTGTAGTGTAGTGTAGTGTAGTCTAGTGTAGTCTAGTCTAGTGTAGTCTAGTGTTGTCTAGTCTAGTACAGGGTTGTCTAGTGTAGTCTAGTGTAGTGTAGTCTAGTGTAGTCTAGTGTAGTCTAGTGTAGTGTAGTGTAGTGTAGTGTAGTGTTGTGTATTGTTGTATAGTGTAGTGTAGTGTAGTGTAGCGTTGTGCTGTGTAGTGTAGTCCAGTGTAGTGTAGTGTTGTGTAGTGTAGTGTAGTCGAGTGTGGTGTAGTGTAGTGTGTCCCAGGCCCATATGTTGTAAACAGAGGAGTACTAGTTGGGGTGACTACTCCCCTCACCTCCCCTCACCTTTGAATTGCCCATACGTTGACGTGTTTGTGTGAACCATCATGGCTCAACCGCCTCACATTGAGCCCTTCTTCCATAAAAATACAGCCGCATGTACTTCATGGTCGCATGCCATCATATATGGCGTTACATGTGTCGTGTAGTGAAAAGCACATTTTAATATGGCTGTATGATTCCTGGTACTCAAATCACCATGGCTAGAAAACCCAAACCAGGGATGGACACAATTGAGGGATTAAGGATTAATTCATGAACCACTACAGGGATAGGATGCAGCCTCACAGCTCCTATTCAGAAGACATTAACGTGGAAAGACTGATATTTGGACATATATATTATATACAGTGCATTCGGAAAGTATTCAGAGCCCTTGATTTTTTCCACATTTTGTTACGTTACAGACTTATTCTAAAAGGGATTACATCGTTTTTTCCCCTCATCAATCTACACACAATACCCCATAAGGATAAAGCAAAAATGTTTATAAATAAAACAAAACTGAAATATCACATTTACATAAGTATTTAGACCCTTTACTCAGTACTATGTTGAAGCACCTTTGGCAGTGATTACAGCCTCCTTCTTTGGTATGACACTACAAGCTTTGCACATCTGTATTTGGGGAGTTTCTCTAATTCTTCTCTGCAGATCCTCTCAAACTCTGTCAGGTTGGATGGGGAGGGTAACTGCACAGATATTTTCAGGTCTCTCCAGAAATGTTTGATTGGTTTCAAGTCTGGGCTCTAGCTGGGCCACTCAAGGACATTCATAGACTCCTGCGTTGTATTCCTGTTGGAAGGGCAACCTTCGCCCCAGTCTGACATCCTGAGCACACTGGAGCAAGTTTTCATCAAGAATCTCTCTGTACTTTGCTCCGTTCATCTTTACCTCGATTGTGACTAGTCTCCCAGTCCCTGCCTCTGAAAAACATCCCCACAGCATGATGCTGCCACCACCATGCTTCACCGTAGGGATGGTGCCAGGTTTCCTCCAGACATGACACTTGGCATTCAGGCCAAAGAGTTCAATCTTGGTTTCATCTTGTTTCTCATGGTCTGAGAGTCATTTAAGTGCCTTTTGGCAAACTCCAAGCACGCTGGCCTGTGCCTTTTACTGAGCAGTGGCTTCCATCTGGCCACTCTACCATAAAGGCCTGATTGGTGGAGTGCTGCAAAGATGGTTGTCCTTCTGGAAGGTTCTCCCATCTCCACAGAGGAACTCTGGAGCTCTGTCAGAATGACCATCAGGTTATTGGTCACCTCTCTGACCAAGGCCCTTCTCCCCCGATTGCTCAGTTTGGCATTGCGGCCAGCTCTAGGAAGATTCTTGGCGGATCCAAACTTCTTCCATTTAAGAATGATGGAGGCCACTGTGTTCTTGGGAACCTTCAATGTTGCATATATTTTTTGGAACCCTTCCCCAGTTCTGTGCCTTGACACAATCTTGTCTCGGAGCTCTACGGAAAATTCCTTCAACCTCATGGCTTGGTTTTTCCTCTGACATGTACTGTCAACTGTGGGACCTTATACAGACAGGTGTGTGTGCCTTTCCAAATAATGTCCAATCAATTGAATTTACCACAGGTGGACTCTAATCAGCCTTGGTTTCTCAGATGACTGCCTCGCATGGTTCACCAATTACTTCTCTGATAGAGTTCAGTGTGTCAAATCAGAGGGCCTGTTGTCCGGGCCTTTGGCAGTCTCTATGGGGGTGCCACAGGGTTCAATTCTTGGGCCGACTCTCTTCTCTGTATACATCAATGATGTTGCTCTTGCTGCAGGGGAGTCTCTGATTCACCTGTACGCAGACGACACCATTCTGTATACTTCTGGCCCCTCTTTGGACACTGTGTTAACTACCCTCCAGACGAGCTTCAATGCCATACAACTCTCTTTCCGTGGCCTACAATTGCTCTTAAACGCAAGTAAAACTAAATGCATGCTCTTCAACCCGCACCTGTCTCCCCGTCCAGCATCACTACTCTGGACGGTTCTGTCTTAGATTATGTGGACAACTACAAATACCTAGGTGTCTGGTTAGACTGTAAACTCTCCTTCCAGACTCACATCAAACATCTCCAATCTAAAATTAAATCTAGAATTGGCTTCCTATTTCGCAACAAAGCTTCCTTCACTCATGCTGCCAAACCTACCCTCGTAAAACTGACCATCCTACCGATCCTCGACTTCGGTGATGTCATTTACAAAATAGCCTCCAATTCTCTACTCAACAAATTGGATGCAGTCTATCACAGTGCCATCCGTTTTGTTACCAAAGCCCCATATACCACCCACCACTGCGACCTGTACGCTCGTGAGGCTGGCCTTCGCTTTACACTCGTCGCCATATCCACTGGTTCCAGGTCATCTACAAGTCCCTGCTAGGTAAAGTCCCGCCTTATCTCAGCTCGCTGGTCACCTTAGCAGCACCAACCTGTAGTCTGGCGCTCTAGCAGGTATATCTCACTGGTCACCCTAAAGCCAATTCCTCCTTTGGCCGACTCTCCTTCCAGTTCTCTGCTGCCAATGACTGGAATGAACTACAAAAATCCCTGAAATTGGAGACACTTATCTCCCTCACCAGATTTAAGCACCAGCTGTCAGAGCAGCTCACAGACCACTGTACCTGTTTATAGCCCATCTGTAAATAGCCCAACCAACTACCTCATCCCCTACCGTATTTATTTATTTATCTTGTTCCTTTGCACCCCAGTTTTTTCTACATTGCATATTAATCTACTGCACATTTACCATTCCAGTGTTAAATTGCTATATTGTAATTACTTTGCCACCATGGCCTATTTATTGTCTTACCTTCCTTATCCTACCTCATTTGCACTATCCTACCTCATTTGTGTATAGATTTGTTTTTTTCTACTGTATTATTGACTGTATGTTTGTTTTACTCCATGTGTAACTCTGTGTTGTTGTATGTGTCAAACTGCTTTGCTTTATCTTGGCCAGGTCGCAGTTGTAAATGAGAACTTGTTCTCAACTTGCCTACCTGGTTAAATAAAGGTGAAATAAATAAATAAAATAAAATAATCAAGTTGTAATCAAGGATGATCAATGGAAACAGGATGCACCTGATCTCAATTTCGAGTCTCACAGCAAAGGGTGTGAATACGTCTGTAAATAAGGTATGTCACTTATTTCTTTTTAAACCTGCAAGCTTGTAGCTTACCCAAGAAGACTCAAGGCTATAATCACTGCCAAAGGTGCTTCAATAAAGTACTGAGTAAAGGGTCTGAATACTTATGCAAATTATATTTCAGTTATTTTTTTTTTTATACATTTTATACATACAACTTTTTTTTGCTTTGTCATTATGGGGTATTGTGTGTAGATTGATGAGTAAAATTTTTATTTCATACATTTTAGAAGAAGGATGTAACGTAGCAAAACGTGGAAAAAGTCAAGGGGTCTGAATACTTTCTGAATGCACTGTATGAGCTTTACGAGGCTAGATCACTGGAACAGTCTGAAAAGAGACTTGATGATTTCAACACATTCCATTCCATTCTAGAGTCTTTTGATTATATCCTGAAAGCAGCCGTCTGATTGACAAACCCATCTATTCTAGTGGTGAGAGCCTATTTAATGGCGGGGCCGGCAGGGTGACAGTGATGTGTGAGAACCACGAGAGATCAGGGTCAACGGTCAAAACCCTCTACTTGTTCCTTTTCTGCGGCTAAAACAGCTGCCTTCTAACATGGCTGCCTTCAGGTCAGAGCAGGGTCACGGGACGGAGATGGACAAGACCGGGTTGGAGGAGAGTGTGGAAGGGGAACTTGACTACAGACTCAGAGAAAGTGAGTGTGAGATAGAGGAAGGAGAGGGCCAGTAGAGAGAAAGGAGAAAGTGAATGGAGGGATAGAGGGAGAAGAAAAGACAGAGAGACCTCTTTTGTCCAGCTGCCATCTTGACATCACTCACTATTCTTTGCCCTCTTTTGTTGTTCATTATTTTTTAACATTTCCCAGACTCCCCCTATCCCCCTACTGTATGTGCAGGTCATTGTTCCTGTTCTTGAATGCTCCAGAATGCAGGAATCACACTGAGCTAACATTCCAGGTCTCAGGTCCTCTTCCTGGAGCTGCTGTCTGAAGAAGAGTTTAAAATAGAGTGGCTCCTTTTAAAGGCCAAGTCTAATAGAGGAGGGAGGAGGGAGGAGGCAGAGAGAGAGCGAGAGAGAGGAGAGAGAAAGAGAGAGAGAGAGAGAGAGAGAGAGAGAGAGAAGAGCAGGAAGAAGAAAGAGGAAAGAGAGAGGAGAGAGGGAGAGAGAGGAGAGGTGGAGAGAGAGAGCAAGGGAGAGAGGAGAGAAAGAGAGAGAGAGTGGTGAGAGGGGAGAGAGAGCTCTTAAGAGAATATTAATGCTGCTTTGTTCTCATTAATCACATCCTCCTGTTTCATTTTGTTCCTGAGGTCTACACACACACACACACACACACACACACACACACACACACACACACACACACACACACACACACACACACACACACACACACACACACACACACACACACACACACACACACACACACACACACACACACACACACACACACACACACACACACACACACACACATGCTTGAAGTGCACACCTCCCTCCCTCCCTCCCTCTCTAATGGCTGTGAGCCAATCCAATCTGCATGTGGTCTATAAGGTGCAAACCTGGGAAACAAAAGACTCTCCAGGAACAGTGCTGTTTTACGGACGACTAGATTGGGCTCTGCTCTGCAACACCAGCCCTGCCTCTGCAGGATCACACCAGCCTAATATCAGCCCTTCTCCAGACGCTGTTTGCCCATTAACACATGAAATCACACTGTCATATGCACCAAGGTCTGGCATTCTAATGATCCAGTGGTGTGTCACCCAATCTAAGCCTGGCAGCAGAAGGTGTGAATAAATCCTATTTCCAATTTCTCCCGTCTTGATAACCACTGAACCCATTTCCTCGGAATGTCTTTACGCTGCTTAAACAAAGGTAAAGAAGAGTGGGGGGTTTGGGATAGGGGGTAGAGGGTGGAGGGGGGGCATTGAGCCCAAAATCCTACAAAAATAAATAAATATAAAAAGGAAATCATGCATGGATTTCAAATTTCACAGCTGAGCACTTGGGAGAAATTGCCAAGCTTGAAAAAAATGAGGGAGTATGTTCTTTGCAAATGATCTCTGAGCTGTAATGTCGCCAATGTTACATGGTATGATGGGGGATTTGTGTGTGGATTTAGGGTCTTTACTTAGGGATTTCAACAGAGCATTCCCTGCTAAAGAGACTGTTCGAGAGTGACAGCAGCACGGCTGTATGTGGCCGTAAAGAGGAGGGAGAGGACAGACAGGATCTAGCCTGTTAAAGTGTGTTTTACAGGCCAGCCAGGTCTCTGTGGGGTAGTCACACCACTGGGAGTCACACACTCCTCTTAATACAACCCGCAGCCATGTCCCAATGAAGTAGGCCAGGGTAAGGCAGGTGGACAAAGGAAAGCTGCTATTTCACTGGAACGAGTGTGAGTGTTAAGCGTACTTGTGGCAAACGTCCTAAAACATCATAAAATCAACACCAGGGCCCGTATCCACAAATCGTCACATAGTAGGAGTGCTACTGATGCTTTGTGAATACAGGCCCTGAATTATTCTCCAGCCTACGTTTGTGACGGAATACTATACCATTAAAACAACAGACTAGTTCCTCAACTGTTTGTGTGTGTGTGTGTGTGTGTGTGTGTGTGTGTGTGTGTGTGTGTGTGTGTGTGTGTGTGCGTGCGTGCGTATCAGAACACTGTGTGAAAACAACAGCCTAGTCCCTTTCCTCCACATCTGACTGCTGTTTGGCTCTAATTGGTGTTTGGAGAAGCAGCCAGTGTAAATAGAATGGTTTCTCCACAGGTACCACTTCTAAAAGCCCTCACATGTGAGATCTGAGTTATTCCACATGAATCATTTATTGCTGAACACACCGGCCAGTTGACCACAGCACAGCACAATGTACACACACACCACACACACGACTAGGCACACACACTCGCACGCACACACACACACACACACACTAACACACCTCCCAGCCAGCGGCAGTCCGCCACAACGATAATAATCCGTCCAGTGATTCCACTCAACAGTGTGTGATGATGATATTGGGCCTATCACAATGACCATGAAAGGGCCTAATCAAAACGTAAATAATCCACCTTATGAAAGAGCATTTTTGATGGCCAGGTGATTGTCCCAATTCATGCCTCTCTCTCTCCACTGCATCACATCGATAAAACCCACAACAAAGAGAACAAATACCATGTAAACGCCTCTGTGTAGCTCAGTGTGCGACTGGCAGTGTGTGTGTGTGTGTGTGCGCCTCACTTTTGTTTCCCCACCTGGTGGCTATGCAAACAGAGCTAGTCTTATTCTGAGGCAGAGCACGTTCTCCCATGAGGAGTATACAAACAGTAGCCAGCCAGTAACTAGTGGCTAGGTGAGGCAGGGTGGGGCTGGCAGAACTAACACACTCCTGGATTTACATGTGGAGCCAGCGCCAGGTGTTTTTCAGCATAGAGATAAAATCATAGAGAGGCTTATCTCATAGATCCCCAATGCTCTAGAATGGATGAATTCGTCATCAATCTAACAAAGGGATTGTTCTATCTCTATGTCTAACTGCTTTCCATAACTGTTTCAGTAGCCTTTATTGCTCCCAGAGCTGTTACAAACCCCTTTGTATTGGGCTCTAGCTTGGCTCTAGCCTTCAGATGATGCAGTGTTTGATAGCGGTGCACACGTGTCAACTGTGTTATTCTGTTTGAAAAGGCAGCGCTGTTGATCAAATATAAAACACACAGGAACGTGAGACATTTCATCATGAGACATTTCACATGATTTCAACACAAACTCATCAACCTCTCTTACACGCGCGCGTGCACACACACGCACATACACACACACACTTCCATAGGGAAGGCTGTTCAGCTGAATATGCTGAAACAACTCTGACCTTTTTCTTCCATCGCTGCACTGGCCTTCAGCTCTCCTCCACATCACCATGGTTAAGTCCTAAATGACACACTGTTCCCTATATAGTGCACTACTGTTGACCAGGGCAAGTATGTACGGAATAGGGTGTCATTCGGGACACGCAACCCATCACTGTATTATAACCCTATAAATAACTAGCACCACACCACAGACTTACTGACTGCACAACTACTCCCCTAACATGTGATCTGAGACACACGCGCGTTCCTCAAAGGATCTGCATGACGACAGCCTGACTGAAGACATACAGGGTCACCCTGTTTGAACGAGTCAGGGATCTCAACTCAGCCCACGTGACACAATTCTTTATTGGTGTAACTTTGAAAGAGTCATTCAAGTGAAGACAAAGCTGGATGAATCTGGAGAAAAAAGACAAAAGTAGGTGTCGTCGGGCAGGCGGAGGGAGCACAGTGATGTATGAATCAAATCAAACAACAGTGGTGAGTGTCTCCAGTCTGTCCTGTCGGTGATGATCCAGCACCCTGCACGCACACAGGCAAGGCTCGCTCACACACGCTCACACACACCCGCACAAACACAAACACACACACACACACACACATCACTCCTGAAGAAAGGCAGCCATTCAGCCAGCTCTTTCATCAGTTCCAGCACACTGCCTCACATTGAACCAATCTAACTGAATCATTAATATGGTGGATGGTATTGTCATTAAAGCTGGAAAAACAAAAGCTAGTTTGAGATGGCACTACGATTTGAATCGATAGAATAAAAAAGAGACGTGAGAAATGTGCATGAGCGAGGGTGTGTGTGTGTGTGTGTGTGTATGTGTGTGTGTGTGTGTGCGCGAGCGAGTGAGTGAGTGAGAGAGATGGAGAGTCCTTTGTAAGTGCTAGACAATGTCTTCTGAATACTCCTTAACAGAGTAAATGAATAGGGTCTATGCATATGCAATAGATGTAATCTATACTGTATAGTGAGAGCGAGGCTGGATGAAGAGGCACAAAGCATTATGAAGACTACATTCATTTGAATATTGAATGTAGAGAGCAGTGTTCACAAGTGTGTGTAATTATAGCATTTGCGTGAGTGTGTGTGTGAAAGCCAGAGCCAGAACAGTATCAGAGCATCAATGCAAATAAGACCAGAGAAGGTGTGTGTGTGTGTATAAGCGCTCCACACCTCCCACATCCCACATCCTTCTCACCCCTGACACAACACACACAGAGGGGTGTGATGGAGATCTGTCTGGGAGCCCAGATCCTGGAGTGGGCTCACTCTGCTCTCTGCAAACATTACCACCATGAGCCCAACACACACACACCCTCTTTCTCTCTCCCTCTCTGCCAGCCTCTTCATCCCTGCGCCAGACACACACACACAGTCTCATTGTTATTCCGAGTAGGAAGCAACAACTGGAGCCAAATCTGTCCCCTCTCCACTCTTCAATTTGCTATCACCCCCTTTTGTTTATCATCTACTTAAATCATGTGTTTTGCCTCCAACGCCTCAACGATGGAACAGGGAACCCATGATGCTGTGGAGCTGTGATCATGGCATCATGTGGGCAGTGGACACAGTGGAATAAGGGTAGGGGTGACAGTGTTACATGCTCTTAAAGGCTATGAGTCATTGTCAAGTGACTGGCTGTATAGAACGTACAATGCTATTCACTATCAGTCGAGGAATGTTGTGGGAACGGTCTGGTCTGATGACGACCGGCCCAGGTTTCCCCCGGCTATATTCTGTAGTAGCAGTGATAGGAGATACTGTGTCATTACTAAGTACTGGTATAAGTAGCTGGACTAACCTGTACTAAGAAATGTTCTCTTTCTGCGTGAGACAAAACAGCATGTCACATAGAGAAGTCACACGACAGATCATCACACTGGCATGACGATACGCTCAACCCGCAGCCATGTCCCAATGAAGTAGGCCAGGGTAAGGCAGGATGGCAGTATTTGCTGAGTGTTACAGGAGGAATAGAAATAGAGGGGGTAGCGAAGGACAGAGAGACAGAGACGGAGAAAGATCGAGAGCGCGAGAAAGGAAGGAAGAAAGAAAGACGGAACGAGAGGGAGAGCTGTGGGTGTGTAGTAGAGCGTGTCTGACTTGGGCTGAATCCTAATCCTGTTACTCTGTGAAGTGTGACTGTGGAGCAGAGAAGCAGCCCCGTTGAACACGCACAGCGACAAGCACGGCAACAAGTCAATGGCGGTGTGACGTCCTCATCCACATTCTCTACGCCCCCACTAGCACCTGGAGAGAGAGAGAGAGAGAGAGAGACAGGCGCCCACTGCCAGAATACTAGTGACATCAACAACAATGGACACATCACTACTCTTCTTCACACATGACTGAGTGAAGGGAAGGACCCTACGGAGACGACAAATCAAAGCCTGCACCGAGACCAAAGCACAAGTGGAAGACACTCTAAAATACATAAAACACCAACCAGCAGCCTAGCAACGTACATTGGGCATGTGCAGGAATCAACCCAATCAGGGATGCCCATTCCTTTGCTTTCATGATCATGTGAGTAGAGGAGACTACAGGGGCTGTTGGTAATGGCAGGTCCTCTAGATAGAGTAGCCAGAAGCTACCTACCGCTGTATTCATATCCAGAGGCAGTCTTCTACCTTGTGTGACCTGCCTCAGTCCCTCCTCGGGCCCAGTGGAGGCCAGTTGGTTTCTCTTTAAAGGTAGGAGGAGAGGAGAGACAGTCATCTGTCACCTCTGTATGACAGCGCAATGCAGTGTAGCCGGATGTCTTTGAGGCTCTGCTCTCTTCTCCTCTGAGCCTGTTTAATATGAGGGCCTATTGATGGCTATCTGCTATCAGCTGCTGCTGTGCTGTGGTGGCCACGCTTGTCACTTCATTAGAAGTGTGGTGACGGGGTGACCTTGCACTTTGTCTCCTCCTATTCACTCCTCCAGCTGTCCCTCTTCCCCTCATCACTCACTACTTCTTCGTCCCACGCAGCCAGCCAGTTCCCTACGCTCTGTCTCCTCCATCTCTCTCTCTCCCTCCCTCCCCTCATCCCTATATCCCTCTCCTCCCTACATTACCAAATACTGTCACCCCGCTTGCGTGCCACCTGGTTACTTATAGTGTCACACAAAGGGGTGGGCGGGGTGGCTATCAGAGCGTGCAAACAAACACACCGTGGTGCCACTTTGACGTGTCATTATCAATGCTGCTTGATATCAGCTGTATGTGCAGTCACAATGTACCCCTGTGACCTGTCTTCTGCCGAACAGCAGCAGCATTGTGTGCGCGTCAATGTGTGTGGGTTGCTTTACTCACCTGTTTCTCTGACATGACGTAGAGGTAGTTGTGGTCCAGAGAGAAGGCCATGTCTCTGAGGACGGGGCTGCCGTCCTTGATGACCAACATCGTCTCATACTGCACCCCACCGTGAGGAGGGCCGTCCACACGGATCTGACCGGACAGACAGACACACAAAGGGTTAACATTACTGTATTAAACACACGACGGACAGACAGAGACACACTGAGGTTAGATGTTACTGTATTGTATGAAAAAGTAAATATGATGGCAGTATAGCATTTTAAATGGCCTCAACATAGATATATCGTCTCAAACGTGACATTGGGGATCTCAATGCTGAATCCACATGCTAGGATTTTGTCTTTTTTCTGATATTGGTGTAGGTCATTAGCACATATTTGAACCTCTGATTGAAAACACATCGCCACAATGTGAAAACGCTCTGATGTCTCGTGTCAGACTACGACCTTACGTCACATACATCGCCTACGCATCTTGTCTAGGCTTCAGTTACCACTTCCCAAGTAGAGGTTACCACTTCCCAAATAAAGGTTACCACTTCCCAAATAAAGGTTACCACTTCCCAAATAAAGGTTATCACTTCCCAAATAAAGGTTACCACTTCCCAAGTAAAGGTTACCACTTCCCAAATAAAGGTTACCACTTCCCAAATAAAGGTTACCACTTCCCAAATAAAGGTGACAGTAAATCTCCGGAGGGACCATGGGATCATGGCGACTGGCGGTGGCGTGAGAGAGAGATAGCTGCGTGATGTCACGTGTCGCTGTGGTAAAATGAAAGCTGATGGCTCTATCATCTGTTGGGCCCCTCCTTCCTCTCTACACCCGTATATCTATTCCCAGGATGACAGGCCCAAAGAGCACCCCAGCCCCGCCCTAGGGGGTCGTCTCAAGGTCACATGTCTGTCATGAGAAGGTCCTCCGGGAGGAGGGGCGAGGGGGGGGCAAGGGGCGGTTTTAGGGGCCAAACACAATAGAACAAAGGTGAAGGAAATTGAACTACAGCCCTGATTCATTGCCTCAAAGCCTAGAGGTTAGCCCGGTCCATAGAGCAGGGCCGTATGGTTCCGTATGGGTGAGCACAGCTCAAAGACTGAATAGCTTCTGAACAGAAGCTGAATGTGAAAACCAGCGGTTCCATTCCATGTCAGTCCTGACCCTCACCCTGCCTAGCATCAGCGTAATGCAAACACAAGCCTAGTATCAGAGCTACATATGTGAAAACCATATGCACCAGGCAGGATGTGGGGGAGGCGCCCGCTCATCCTTAATCTGGTTACTGACATTTACATTTACATTTACGGCAGAGAGGGAGATGAAGAAAGAAAATCATAAAAGCAAATATGTTAATCCATAAAGCATGAGGGAGACATGCCATGAGTACATGCTGTGAGATGATGCTGTTGACCCAGGATGAGTGAGTGAGTGTGTGTGTGTGTGTGAGAGAGAGAGAGAGAGAGAGAGAGAGAGAGAGAGAGAGAGAGAGAGAGAGTAGGCGTGTGTGTGTGTGTGTTTGTCTGAGGGGACTAGCTCCCTCTCTGTCAGCTGGCTGTGTTGTGCTGTGTGTCTGCAGCCACAGGAGACCACTAGATAACTCTGACCTTCCACACACAATGTCTGCACTTCATCTGAATCATATCACTATCACAGAACACACACTGTCCAGGGAGCACTGAACACAGTCACTGCCTAGACACACACACACACACACACACAGACACACACCTTCGACAGTCCACCCCTCTGCTCCCTGTCCCTGTCCCCCAGCCCACTACAGAAGACCCCGACACACACGAACACACACACACACATAGCTGTTTTTCACATTAAGAGGCCGTATGGATAGACGGATGCTGTTCTGTAGAGGTACTAAACTCCCCCATGATACACTCCACGAGTAGGGAAAACCATTCCAGGCTTGCAGCTTGTGAGGTAAAGTACTTGAACATCTCCCTTGACATTGTCAGATAGAGGCACTTTACAGAGAGATAGAGAGCGAGGTGGTGAGAGAGAGAAAGAGAGAGAGAGGGGTGAGAGGTGGCGAGAGATAGAGAGGTGGCGAGAGATAGAGAGGTGGCGAGAGATAGAGAGGTGGAGAGAGAGAGGGGGTGAGAGGTGGCGAGAGATAGAGAGGTGGAGAGAGAGGGGGTGAGAGGTGGCGAGAGATAGAGAGGTGGCGAGAGATAGAGAGGTGGAGAGAGAGGGGGTGAGAGGTGGCAGAGATAGAGAGGTGGCGAGAGAGGGGGTGAGAGGTGGCGAGAGATAGAGAGGTGGCGAGAGATAGAGAGGTGGAGAGAGGGGGTGAGAGGTGGCGAGAGATAGAGAGGTGGAGAGAGAGGGGGGGAGTGAGAGGTGGCGAGAGATAGAGAGGTGGAGAGAGAGGTGGAGAGAGAGAGAGAGGACATGAAGCAGGTAAGGGAGGAAGCAGAGCTTGGGGCTGAGTGTACTGTAGTGGTGAGGTACAGTGGAGGGCTGATGCCAGTGGGCTTCTATCCAAACAGAGAAAGCTTTCCTCTCTCACACATCTAACCTCACTGTAGGTCTGACAATCTCCCTTTCCCTCTCACCTACACTCTCAGCATGATTTCCTCATACTCTCACACTGGAAAGCTGCTCAGTCCATCTTGACCCCTCAATTATTTATATATAGGCTATTGGGAGAGCGTTTCTAATGGTTAAATGTACCACCCTACTCTCCTCTCCTTTTCCCATCCCCTGTCTCCTCCCCACTCCTCTCCCTCAGTGGCTATTTACACTCCCTCCTTTACAGAAACCCCCTCTGCTGAGCCAACGTGAGCCTGAAGGCCCCAGAGAACTACCGCTTCCCTTACCCTGGCCTCATGTCAACACCTCAGCCATTACCAACCCACTGTAGGCTACCTCTCTCTCCCCAGTGCTGAGAGCAGAACCAGAAGAACAGAGGCAGGGACACAGATGAAGATGGATGAGACTGTTGAAAAACACTGTACATGTGTGAAAGCGGTTAGACCTTCAGCAGACCATTGTTCATAGGAACACACCAAAGCTATGGGGCCATGCACATTGTTAGCTAGCTAAAGGTTTATTTTAGTTTCACAATCATGGACCTTGTTTGCTGACCTAGAGTTGACTTCTGGACAGACTGGGGTGCATTCATACATACTAAACGGCATACATACTATGGCAGCGAGAGCACTAACGGAAGAAGTTTACAGGGGGAAACTGGGTTAGAAATAAGTGTTTAGGTTGCACTCAACTGTCTCATTGGTCAGCTAGAAAGCTATGAATGAGAGCATGAATGGGAGCAATGACTGTGGAGAGTGCAACCGTTCAGTCTCTCCATTCACCCGCTGGAGAGGAGAGAACCTACCAGTGTCCTCTACTCACTATACCATATGCAGAACCAGCTCAGGACCATGAAAGCAGGGGGTAGAGGGGGGTCTGTGGCAGGGGCTTCTGAAGCCCCGGGTCCCATAGGGGCCCCTGCCAGCTGGGCTCTTTTGATTCGGGCATGTAAGCACCCTGGAAAAGCTTTTGAAGATTGACCAAACTCCAATTCAAACTGCTCTTCTCTGCTTTCCCCTCTCTAGTTGGGAGGAAGTCTGCCAGGGTCTGGCTCACTGAGTGTGGCTGACTGGGTACAGTAATTTGTCTAGGGAAAGGGCTGAATAAATCCTGGGAAAAAGTGCAATGAATGTGTGTAGGGGAAACTGGAGGACGTTCAGTTCGTTCCGTTCACTCTATAAATACAACATATTACACATTATAAATGCATTTAATATACAAACGGTTTAGATTCCTCTGAACATACAGTATTGGGCTTCTAGAAGAACATGTATTCCTAGACGTGTAGCACTTAGTAAGGAGAAGTGTAGCACTTAGCAAGGAGATATGTAGCACTTAGCAAGGAGAAGAGTAGCACTTAGCAAGGAGATATGTAGCACTTAGCAAGGAGATATGTAGCACTTAGCAAGGAGATATGTAGCACTTAGCAAGGAGAAGAGTAGCACTTAGCAAGGAGATATGTAGCACTTAGCAAGGAGATATGTAGCACTTAGCAAGGAGACATGTAGCACTTAGCAAGGAGACATGTAGCACTTAACAAGGAGACATGTAGCACTTAACAAGGAAGGAGAAGTGTAGCACTTAGCAAGGAGTCATGTAGCACTTAGCAAGGAGATATGTAGCACTTAGCAAGGAGATATGTAGCACTTAGCAAGGAGAAGAGTAGCACTTAGCAAGGAGATATGTAGCACTTAGCAAGGAGAAGAGTAGCACTTAGCAAGGAGACATGTAGCACTTAGCAAGGAGACATGTAGCACTTAACAAGGAGACATGTAGCACTTAACAAGGAAGGAGAAGTGTAGCACTTAGCAAGGAGTCATGTAGCACTTAGCAAGGAGATATGTAGCACTTAACAAGGAAGGAGACATGTAGCACTTAGCAAGGAGTCATGTAGCACTTAGCAAGGAGACATGTAGCACTTAAAGGAGACATGTAGCACTTAGCAAGGAGACATGTAGCACTTAGCAAGGAGACATGTAGCACTTAGCAAGGAGAAGCGTAGCACTTAACAAGGAGACATGTAGCACTTAACAAGGAGACATGTAGCACTTAGCAAGGAGACATGTAGCACTTAGCAAGGAGAGGTGTAGCACTTAGCAAGGAGACATGTAGCACTTAGCAAGGAGAGGTGTAGCACTTAGCAAGGAGAGGTGTAGCACTTAACAAGGATATATGTAGCACTTAGCAAGGAGACATGTAGCACTTAGCAAGGAGTCATGTAGCACATTGAAAGAGACTCATTTAACGTCTGGATTTGAACATGGAAGCATGTTTAACAGCGAAACATTGGCAGTAAAGTTGGTCTAGTTGGTCTATTTGTCTGGTGCATCCAATATGTGATGATATGCTGCTTATCTATGACATTGAAGAACCTCCTGCAGCTCGAACACAGACTATTCTCCTTGTCTTAATGATGCAGCTGTGTACAAAACCGAAAGTAAAAGATGCAAAACTATGAACGGGAAGCATAGAAATAGCGCAGATATAACATATCTACCACTTCTTAGACTTGCTTTCAATGAGATTGACAGATCTATAACTCACAGTTTTATGTGAATTTGGTCGGGTCTCCCAAAAAGTTACATATTGCAGCTTTAAAGACACCTTTTCATTTAAACAGAAGTAAACTGTGCAGATACAGTGCTTAAACACATTTCTGTCACATTTGGATGTAAAACTATTTTCCATCCCCAGCCGTCAATGAGGTTAGTGTTTGTGTGAACGAGACGTAATACATTTCCTATGGTATATCTGTGCCAACACTAACAGGCATACTGAGGGTGACTGGCGGTGAATGTGCTGCACTCCAATACTAACAACCATAGAATTACTACTTTATACGATTATAAATCTATTTATATTACCACAACTAAGATGGTGGTGCAGACTGCATCCCAAACTCCAACACTTCTACCAGGCTACAGGAGAATTTCCCAACAGTTATCTGTTGAGGAGATTATATAAATTAGTTAGAAGCATAAACAATGCATCCGTATAATACATGTAGGGCCAGCAGCGAGTGAGAGAGCTAGCTGACAGAGAGAAGAATCTCCCAGTACAATCTGTCGAGGAGATTCTGGGTTAGATGACTCAGCTGGGTGTATAGAGCCAGCAGCTCCCGGTGAGAAAGCTGACTGAGAGAACAGAGCAGAGCATAGCAGGATCCCCACCACACCACTATAATCTGTCCCGCAGCTAGCCTACAGTATCTAGCCTTCAATCTAATTCTGCACTAATCCATTATCACCCTGTTCAACTTTTGTGGCGATAAGGTAGATAGGATAGATATGATAGGCGCTCAGCTGAGGCTGCCTGGGCTTTATCTGCCTGATCCACGCCACACACTGGATTAGATTTCGTAAAAGAATATGACTGTGTCCCAAATGGCACCTTATTCCCTACATAGTGTACGACTTCTGACCAGGGCCCATAAGGTGCCATTTGGCATGCTCTTCCATGGCTCTTCCAAAAACCGTGCCGTGCCCACGTGACCCTAATAGTGACCCACCCAGCGGATCTCTGCCATTGTTACCCAGACAGCCACACAGACACGGGCTACAGGGGGTTGAGAGAAGGGAACAGCCCAAAAAAGGCCTGACTAATCAATCCTATTTCATCTGATGGAGACCAATGGTGCAACATCAGGCAATAGAATAGATGTGATCTGTGATGTGGCTTATCCTCCCAGGGAGCCTGATAATAACTGATGGGCTGTAGCAGCACCACTGCGAGAGGCAATGGAGCTCGTCTGAAAGGTTCCATGGTTTGATGGTCCGGTGTGATGGCCCACTGCAGTGCTCAGTCAGCGTTCTCTGCTCTGGTCTATGTGAATGAAAGGCCTAGTTAGTCTGTTCTGCTCTACCATGTGAATGAGAGGCCAGGCTATCTGACCTGTGTGTCCCAGCCCCAGCCAGTCTGTGAGCCCACGTGTCTGGGTGAGAGGAGCGTGACACCTGGGTGTGAGGTGTGGTGTGCTGATGGCTCCATCCTGGCCCACGGGGCCCTGGCTGATGGATGTGGCCACATCATCACATCCTTGGGGGAGAGGGAGAGCTCCTCAAGGTCAGTGCCCGGGGGGAGTGAGTCACTCTGGGGTGAAATTCATCGCCCACACACCAGGAGTAAGGAGCCATGGCCGTGCCACACTACCACCTCCTCGCCCTGAACCATCCAGCGCCACATCCTTACTTCAACTCCACACACACACACACACAGACACACATACCTACAGTTTCCATCAATTCACCCAGGACAGGACAGCTGAACACTGAGCTACAGCTAGATTCACTTCCTCTATCACCTCATACGTCCCTCCTGGAAGACCCTCTTGAAATGTAGCAGACTCCTATTGTATTTCTTTACTTCAGGTGGAATGGAGGGAGGGTGGATAATAGTATTTATTTCACGTCTCTCTCTCTCTCTCTCTCTCTCTCTCTCTCTCTCTCTCTCTCTCTAAAACACATACGCGTGAGCACACACACAAGCACAAAAACAAGCACAAACATTCACAATCTCTCTCTCCAGCTCTCTAAAACACATGAGCTCGTGCACACACACAAACCTTCACAATCTCTCTCTCTGAGAAAACCTGAGCTCCTCTCTGCCTGGATAACACATCTAATTCATCACCAGTGTCAGCCGGAACAATTCTGCCATCAGCAGAATCTAAAAATGTTCTGTGTGTGTTCTCTGTCTCTGTGTGTGTGTGTGTGTGTGTGTGTGTGTATGATGGCTTTTTTGTTCTGTTTCCTGTTGTACGATGTAAGCCCTCATAAGGGGCCAGCACGACTATGTTCGATACGTGTCACTTCCCATCCTAAACACTCCTGAATCCTGAGTAGGCCTCTCTCTCTGTGTGACTGACTGGAGAGAGGGAGTGGGAGGGAGGAATCACGTGATGGTGCTCTTTTAGAAGGTCTGAACACGTTCTATACCCTGCAAACAAAGGGCAGAGTGCAGCTTTTAAAATGGCATCAAAATCCAAACAGTCACACACAAACCAGTTTGAGTAACTACTCTAGGAGAGGTAACAAAATCATTAGTATTACTGTCTGTACCTGCTGTGTCAATCAAAATCGGATCATAATTGAATTGAGACTTCTCCCTCCCCTCTCCAAGTACACTTTCAACCTTTCTAGATGCTCAATTAAAATGTCACTTCGCTAATTAAGTAATTTACCTGCAGGCTATTGTGTCATGTCTTTCCCTTGTCACTTCTCATATCCACATTCCCGTTTCAAACCTATATAGGCCTAGAGTCAGCCACAGAAACCCTCCCCATCTCCTCCCCTCTCCTCTCCTCCTCTCCCCTCGTCCGCCTCTCCCCTCCCCTTCTCTCCTCCCCTCCTCTCCTTCTCTCCTTCCCTCCCTTCTCTCCTCCCCTCCCCTCTCTCTTCTCCTCCCCTCCCTAGCCCCTTAAGCAAACTGGCTGAGGCCTAAATGTCAGTGCAGTAGTGACTGCGTTGCCAGAAATACCACCTGATTAATATCATAAATCACTATCACACACGCCAGTGGTGCGCTCGCTGGGCTGAGCTGGGTTCATTTAGCTTGTTGGTTTTCCTCACCACTGGCAAACGTGTTCCTGTGGTTGCAGTACACCGAACCACCTGACGATGACGGTGGCGCTATATCAGACACTATACTTAATATGGGCTAGAGTCGATACAGGGTAATTACATCATATACCTGGCCAGGCTCCATAAACCATATTGATTGGTATAGCTGCTGCTATGTTCAGCCGGGTTAACCCTCTCCTCACAAATCTCTTCTAATCAGTATTTCTAGTAAACATCATATAGAACAGTCTACATTTCTATGACCTATTCCATCGATCAACATTTACGTTATAGAGAGATTACAGGGTTAATGCCAGTATTGACTGAAGCATTAATAGCATACAGACGCCATAACAATCTACCCTACTCACGTCTCTCTCTCGCTCTCTCTCTCATAACTGAAAGCCCTACATATTAGTGTCAGCGTTTTCTCCTGTTCCCTTCTATTGTTAAAATAGAAACCAGACCAGTGAATTAAGAGCGTGTGGTGGGATGAGATCAGGAGTAACCCTAATCTCCATACACCACACAAACAAAACACACACACACACACACATATTAAGCCCAGCAGTACAATGCAGCAGGATATACAGTTGAAGTCTGAAGTTTACATACACCTTAGCCAAATATATTTAAACTCAGTTTCACAATTCCTGACATTTAATCCTAGTAAAAATTCTCTGTTTTAGGTCAGTTAGGATCACCACTTTATTTTAAGAATGTGAAATGTCAGAATAATAGTAGAGAGAATGATTTATTTCAGCTTTTATGTCTTTCATCACATTCCCAGTGGGTCAGAAGTTTACATACACTCAATTAGTATTTGGTAGCATTGACTTCAAAATTGTTTAACTTGGATCAAACGTTTCGGGCAGCCTTCCACAAGCTATCCACAATAAGTTGTGTGAAATTTGGCCCATTCCTCCTGACAGAGTTGGTGTAACTGAGTCAGGTTTGTAGGCCTCCTTGCTTGCACATGCTTTTTCAGTTCTGCCCACACATTTTCTATACGATTGAGGTCAGGGCTTTGTGATGGCCTCTCCAAAACCTTGACTTTGTTGTCCTTAAGCCATTTTGCCACAATTTTGGAAGTATGCTTGGGGTCATTGTCCATTTGAAAAACCCATTTGCGACTTCCTGACTGATGTCTTGAGATGTTTCTTCAATATATCCACATCATTTTCCATCCTCATGATGCCATCTATTTTGTGAAGTGCACCAGTCCCTCCCGCAGCAAAGCACCCACACAACATGATGCTGCCACCCCTGTGCTTCACGGTTGGGATGGTGTTCTTCGGCTTGCAAGCCTCCCCCTTTTTCCTCCAAACATAACGATGGTCATTATGGCCAAACGGTTCTATTTTTGTTTCATCAGACCAGAGGACATTTCTCCAAAAAGTACGATCTTTGTCCCCATGTGCAGTTGCAAACCGTAGTCTGGCTTTTTTATGGCGGTTTTGGAGCAGTGGCTTCTTCCTTGATGAGAGGCCTTTCAGGTTATGTCAATATAGGACTCGTTTTACTGTGGATATGGATGCTTTCGTACCTGTTTCCTCCAGCCTCTTCACAAGGTCCTTTGCTGTTGTTCTGGGATTGATTTTTACTTTTCACACCAAAGTACGTTCATCTCTAGGAGACAGAACGCGTCTCCTTCCTGAGCAATATGACAGCTGCGTGGTCCCATGGTGTTTATACTTGCGTACTATTGTTTGTACAGATGAACGTGGTACCTCGCTCCCAAGGATGAACCAGACTTGTGGAGGTCTACAATTATTTTTCTGAGGTGTTGGCTGATTTCTTTTGAGTTTCCCATGATGTCAAGCAAAGAGGAACTGAGTTTGAAGGTAGGCCTTACCTACCTACATCCACAGGTACACCTCCAATTGACTCAAATGATGTCAAAAGTTTATAGTTTATAAAGCCATGATATAATTTTCTGGAATTTTCCAAGCTGTTTAAAGGCACAGTCAACTTACTGTATGTAAACTTCTGACCCACTGGAATTGTGATACAGGGAATTATAAATGAAATAATCTGTCTGTAAACAATTGTTGTGAAAATTACTTGTGTCATGCACAAAGTAGATGTCCTAACCGACTTGCCAAAACTATAGTTTGTTAACAAGAAATTTGTGGAGTGGTTGAAACAACCTAAGTGTATGTAAACTTCCGACTTCAACTGTATTTAGGCTTACATTAAAAAACTGAGCGGGCCCAGAGAGAAGTGGACACCATCTGAGTTCACAGAGAGGGATGGGGGAATGGAGGGATGGGGGGATAGAGGGATGGAGCCATTGGGGGGATGGAGAGATGGGGGATGGAGGGATGCCAAGTGGTGAGGGAGAGCTTGGCTTGCTTATGTTGGTGAGGACTTAACTGGACGGTTTCAGAGCCTGGACTGGATGACTGTTATGTTGGCCAGAGAAAGATTTTTAAGAATATAAAGTTTTCACCACAAACTACTAAAGCTCTCAATTGTCCGTCTCATTTGTCTCAGAGTGTGTGGGATATGTCAGATCTACAGGGCTTATAGTGTCTTCTGCACTACAGGGAGTGAGAGAGGTGAGACAGAAAGCTGTGGAGCAAACCTAGAGAGCACATAGCGAGGATAGCACTGTATATAGAGGGGGTATCACTAGAGAGGGTATCACTAGATAGGGTATCACTAGAGGGGGTATCACCGTAGAGAGGGTATCACTAGAGAGGGTATCACAGTTGAGAGGGTATCACTGTAGAGAGCATATCACTGTAGTGAGGGTATCACTGTAAAGAGCATATCACTTCCAGAGGGTATCACTGTAAAGAGCATATCACTTCCAGAGGGTATCACTGTAAAGAGCATATCAATTCCAGAGGGTATCACTGTAAAGAGCATATCACTGTAGAGAGGGTATCACTGTAAAGAGCATACCACTGTAGAGAGGGTATCACTGTAAAGAGCATATCAATTCCAGAGGGTATCACTGTAAAGAGCATATCACTGTAGAGAGGGTATCACTGTAAAGAGCATATCAATTCCAGAGGGTACAGCGGGCATTGCAGACCCTGTTAACAAACTATAGTTTTGGCAAGTCGGTTAGGACATCTACTTTGTGCATGACACAAGCAATTTTTCCAACAAATGTTTACAGACAGATTATTTCATTTATAATTCACAGTATCACAATTCCAGTGGGTCAGAAGTGCCTTTAAACAGCTTGGAAAATTCCAGAAAATGATGTCATGGCTTTAGAAGCTTCTGATCCACAGTAAAACGAGACCTATATCGACATAACCTGAAAGGCCGCTCATCAAGGAAGAAGCCACTGCTCCAAAACTGCCATAAAAAAGCCACACTACGGTATGCAACGGCACATGGGGACAAAGATCGTACTTTTTGGAGAAATGTCCTCTGGTCGGATGAAACAAAAATAGAACTGTTTGGCCATAATGACCATCGTTATGTTTGGAGGAAAAAGGGGGAGGCTTGCAAGCCGAAGAACACCATCCCAACTGTGAAGCACGGGGGTGGCAGCATCATGTTGTGGGGGTGCTTTGCTGCAGGAGGGACTGGTGCTCTTCACAAAATAGATTGCATCATGAGGGAGGAAAATTATGTGGATCTATTGAAGCAACATCTCAAGACATCAGTCAGGAAGTTAAAGCTTGGTCGCAAATGGGTCTTCCAAATGGACAATGACCCCAAGCATACTTACAAAGTTGTGGCAAAATGGCTTAAGGACAACAAAGTCAAGGTATTGGAGTGACCATCACAAAGCCCTGACCTCCATCCTATAGAAAATGTGTGGGCAGAACTGAAAAAGCGTGTGCGAGCAAGGAGGCCTACAAACCAGACTCAGTTACACCAACTCTGTCAGGAGGAATGGGCCAAAATTCACACAACTTATTGTGGGAAGCTTGCGGAAGGCAACCCAAAACTTTTGACCCAAGTTAAACAATTGAAAGGCAATGCTACCAAATACTAATTGAGTGTATGTAAACTTCTGACCCACTGGGAATGTGATGAAAGAAATAAAAGCTGAAATAAATCATTCTCTCTACTATTATTCTGACATTTCACATTCTTAAAATAAAGTGGTGATCCTAACTGACCTAAGACAGGGTATTTTTTACTAGGATTGAATGTCAGGAATTGTGTAAAACTGAGTTTAAATGTATTTGGCTAAGGTGTATGTATGTAAACTTCCGACTTCTGAACTGTCAATTACCATGGCACTAGGAGCTAAAAAAAAAAGTCAACCATTTGGGAACAGATAGAAAACTATTTACATGGATCAAAAACATGGAGGGAAAATATAAGCAAACAGCAGATGAAATGCAATTATTGGCAACAGGCAACAGTAACCTTCAGATGTAGCAACGCAGTGTGTGTCTGTGTGTTCGTGCGTGTGCGCCGATGGACTGATAATGACTGCACTTTTATCAAAGTAACTTCAAAAAGTCAGAGGCGGACAAAAGTACAAATATTTATTCCGTGAGTAATATCTCCCCCTTAACATATCTGTTTAAATCAGATAATATAGAGATAGAAATCAGATAATATAGAGATAGAAATCAGATAATATAGAGATAGAAATCAGATAATATAGAAATAGAAATCAGATAATATAGAGATAGCAATCAGATAATATAAGATAGCAATCAGATAATATAGAGATAGCAATCAGATAATATAGAGATAGCAATCAGATAATATAGAGATAGCAATCAGATAATATAGAGATAGCAATCAGATAATATAGAGATAGAAATCAGATAATATAGAGATAGAAATCAAAAACCGGGATACTAGAATAAAATCGTTCCAATTTATTCCAGTGGATTTAAGGGGCTTAAATGTTGAAATAAATGCAGTAATAACACCTAGAAAATGATACAAAACAATACGCACATAATGCAAAAGGGAAAATAAGGAAATTAAGAAACATCAGAACGAGCAATGTCAGAGTCTGGAATATTTACACTGAACAAAAATCTAAACGCAACATGTAAAGTGTTGGTCCCATGTTTCATGAGCTGAAATAAAAGATCCCAGAAATGTTCCATATGCACAAAATCTTATTTCTCGCTAATCTTGTCCACAAATTTGTTTACATCCCTGTTAGTGAGCATTTCTCCTTTGCCAAGATAGTCCATCCACCTGACAGGTGTGGCATATCAAGAAGCTGATAAAACAGCACGATCATTACACAGGTACACCTTGTGCTAGAGACAATAAAAGGCCACTCTAAAATGTGCAGTTTTGTCACACAGCGCAATGCCACAGATGTCTCAAGTTTTGAGAGACCGTGCAATTGGCATGCTGACTGCAGGAATGTCGACCAGAGCTGTTCCCAGAGAATTGAATGTTCATTTCTCTACCATAAGCCGCCTCCAACGTTCTTTTAGAGGAATTTGGCAGTACGTCCAACCGGCCTCACATCCACCGACTCCGTAACCACGCCAGCCTAGGGCCTACACATCCGGCTTCTTCATCTGTGGGATCGTCAGTGGTGGGGGTGGGGGGGGACAAGTATTTCTGTCTTTAATAAAGCCATTTTGTGGGGAAACAAATTCTGATTGGCTGGGCCTGGCTCCCCAGAAGGTGGGCCTGGCTCCCAAGTGCCCTCCCAGGCCCACCCATGGCTGCTCCCCTCCCCAGTCCTGTGAAATCCATAGATTAGGGCCTAAATTGACAGATTTCCTTATATGTACTGTAACTCAGATTTCCTTATATGTACTGTAAATTGTTACATGTTGCATTTATATTTCTGTTCAGTATATAATGATGTGTATAGACAGTTTTTCAGTCTCTCTGTCCCAGCTTTGATGCACCTGTACTGTCTCCATCTTCTAGAAGGGAAGTGGGTTGAACAGACCGTGGTTCGGGTGGCTGAGGTCCTTGATGACTTTCTTGGCCTTCCTGTGACACATATACCTGAACTAAGCTAATGTATATCATCAAATCTCCTGTCTCTGACCTGCATTATATTGTCCATGTTGCACTTGACACGGCTGAGGCTATGGTATTAGTCAGAGCTGAGTGATCCTCATATAGATTAATGTATTATATCACTATAAAGCTGTGGCATGCTATGCTGTCTTTATCAGGCACACATTAGTAGCAGCAGCTCATTGATGTTGCCTGCTGCCCATTAGGCCTGACAGCAGCCACGCTGCAGACTGGAGACCTGAGGTGGCTGGAGCCTGAAGGGGGGGGTTAGAGAGACAGTCAGGGAGAACAGGGCAGAGACACAGATAGTGAAGAAAGAGGGAGGGAGAGAACAGAGCACTTTTACTTTAAAGGAGAGCAGGGGATGGCAGATGAGACAGAAAGGAAAGCGAGGGGGAAGCGAGATAGGGAGGAATGAGAGAGAGAGAGACGGCTGGGGAGAGAAGGGTCAGAGAGTAGGGCTGGAAGGAGTGAGGGAAGCAGCACCCTACCGGGGGGTCAGGAGCTCTCTCACTCTCCCCCCTAGCTTCTAGCCTTCCACCCCTGGGCTCCCTCTCCCCTGCTCCAGGCTCTAGGCTCCCCTGGGAACGTGGCGAGAGGTGGAAGTCATAACCTTTGACCTGTCACTGGCTACATTTAAGAGGCCTTGGATAATTACAACTCTCTGTTCCTCTGTATGTCTAGCTCTCTCTAAAATAAGGAGAGAAGAGATCTGTGTGTGCGTGTGTGTGTCTATCGCTCTGAAGAAATTGAGAGGAGAGACAGCCATAATAACCGACAGACCTGGCTGAGCTCCCAACCCATAACCCCCTGCTTTGCTGCAGAGGCACCCCAGTGGCCCCATACACAGCCGTTTTGGGATGTAACAAGATTCTCTTCTCCGCACACACGCACGCACGCACGCACACACACACACACACACACACACACACACACACACACACACACACACACACACACACACACACACACACACACACACACACCCTAATGTCATTAGTCCAGGTCTATAAAGAAAAGATGGTCTGAAGAACCACAGGGGGGTCAGATAGCATCAGAGCGTTAAGGCAGACCTAACACCCTGTCTGTCCTCCACAGAGACATCATGGTAATACGTGTGTGTGTGTGTGTGTGTGTGTGTGTGTGTGTGTGTGTGTGTGTGTGTGTGTGTGTGTGTGTGTGTGTGTGTGTGTGTGTGTGTGTGTGTGTGTGTGTGTGTGTAAACATGTGCGTGTGTGTGTGTTCAGACCGGCCAGGTATGTTCAGACCTCAGTTGAGAGAAAGAAGGGGAGGGGATCTGAAGACTACCTCACTACTCACAAATCCACAAAATACATTTTTAGGGGAACCCAGTTCAAAGCCAGGAAGGGTAATATATTCAACACTGCAGGCCGGAGGGACGGTGGGGGCAACAGACTGCAACTAGCCATGTAGACTGTCCTGTGATTTATAGGACATCTGTGAGGGGATGGGGAGGATAGAGGATAAGAGAAAAGGAGGGATGGAGAGGGAGAATATGAGAAAGAGAGAGAGTGGTCGTCTCTGCAGTGGGACTCCAGGCTGAGATAAGATCAGACAGGGCTCCCAGGAAGCAGCCAGCTATTCCATCTCTACAGGCCATCTGATACGACTGACCCAGCCTCTTCTGCCTGGACCTGTCAGCTCTGCTCTGCTCTGAGCAGGCCTGTGATTTATCCAAGTAAAGGCAATTGACCAGCCAGTGCAGCCCTCTTCCCCTCTCTCAGACTAAAGAGGGAGGGGAGAGTTAAGTTGAAAGAGTCCCGTTGGCCTGTCCAAACCCTATAGGACCAGCCATTCTCTGTCTCCTTGTCCAAGACAAAGACACAGGGATGGGGGGAGAGAGTCTCCTTGGCCTGGGGTCTATTCACAAAGACAGTGCCCGGTCAAAGACACCACACATAGGGAAGGGGGTTCACCCCACTGAACACACTGTACTCATTGAACCCCACACTGAACACACTGTACTCATTGAACCCCACACTGAACACACTGTACTCATTGAACCCCACACTGAACACACTGTACTCATTAAAACCCACACTGAACACACTGTACTCATTGAAACCCACACTGAACACACTGTACTCATTGAAACCCACACTGAACACACTGTACTCATTGAAACCCACACTGAACACACTGTACTCATTGAACACCACACTGAACACTGTACTCATTGAACCCCACACTGAACACACTGTACTCATTGAACCCCACACTGAACACACTGTACTCATTAAAACCCACACTGAACACACTGTACTCATTGAACCCCACACTGAACACACTGTACTCATTGAAACCCACACTGAACACACTGTACTCATTGAACCCCACACTGAACACACTGTACTCATTGAACCCCACACTGAACACACTGTACTCATTAAAACCCACACTGAACACACTGTACTCATTGAAACCCACACTGAACACACTGTACTCATTGAAACCCACACTGAACACACTGTACTCATTGAAACCCACACTGAACACACTGTACTCATTGAACACCACACTGAACACTGTACTCATTGAACCCCACACTGAACACACTGTACTCATTGAACCCCACACTGAACACACTGTACTCATTAAAACCCACACTGAACACACTGTACTCATTGAACCCCACACTGAACACACTGTACTCATTGAAACCCACACTGAACACACTGTACTCATTGAACCCCACACTGAACACACTGTACTCATTGAACCCCACACTGAACACACTGTACTCATTAAAACCCACACTGAACACACTGTACTCATTGAACACCACACTGAACACACTGTACTCATTGAACCCCACACTGAACACACTGTACTCATTGAACCCCACACTGAACACACTGTACTCATTAAAACCCACACTGAACACACTGCACTCATTGAACCCCACACTGAACACACTGTACTCATTGAACCCCACACTGAACACACTGTACTCATTGAACCCCACACTGAACACACTGTACTCATTGAACCCCACACTGAACTCCCTCCTAAAAAGAAAAACAGGCCACAACCCCGGAGCCGCTGGACGAGGGGTATGTTACCATGGCAACCCGCCTCCCCTCCGGCACGAGGAAGTGTGTGTAGTGTTGTGGTTAGCAGTGACACCATTAGTTATCCTGTACGGTGTACAGAACATGCTAAGTCATCAGTATATTGTGTCTATTCTCTTGAGCTAATGGAAATTAGCATTCTGATCAGGAAGTAAAAAGGCTGTGTTGTGTTCTTCATGGGTTATTGGGTTGTTACGCGTTCCCAATCCCTGGTGAATACATTCTATTAGACAGACTGACTGACTGGCTGACTGAGTGTGTTGTGTTTCTGTTCAGCAGGGTCGTTCCAGCACAAACACTGTGATTACATCCTAACTGGCACCCTATTCCCTACATACAGTGGGGAAAAAAAGTATTTAGTCAGCCACCAATTGTGCAAGTTCTCCAACTTAAAAAGATGAGAGAGGCCTGTAATTTTCATCATAGGTACACTTCAACTATGACAGACGAAATTAGAAAAAGAAATCCAGAAAATCACATTGTAGGATTTTTAATTTATTTCTTTGCAAATTATGGTGGAAAATAAGTATTTGGTCAATAACAAAAGTTTATCTCAATACTTTGTTATGTACCCTTTGTTGGCAATGACAGAGGTCAAACGTTTTCTGTAAGTCTTCACAAGGTTTTCACACACTGTTGCTGGTATTTTGGCCCATTCCTCCATGCAGATCTCCTCTAGAGCAGTGATGTTTTGGGGTGTCGCTGGGCAACACGGACTTTCAACTCCCTCCAAAGATTTTCTATGGGGTTGAGATCTGGAGACTGGCTAGGCCACTCCAGGACCTTGAAATGCTTCTTCTGAAAGCCACTCCTTCGTTGCCCGGGCGGTGTGTTTGGGATCATTGTCATGCTGAAAGACCCAGCCACGTTTTCACTCAAAATCTCACGATACATGGCCCCATTCATTCTTTCCTTTACACGGATCAGTCGTCCTGGTCCCTTTGCAGAAAAACAGCCCCAAAGCATGATGTTTCCACCCCATGCTTCACAGTAGGTATGGTGTTCTTTGGATGCAACTCAGCATTCTTTGTCCTCCAAACACGACGAGTTGAGTTTTTACCAAAAAGTTCTATTTTGGTTTCATCTGACCATTTGACATTCTCCCAATCCTCATCTGGATCATCCAAATGCTCTCTAGCAAACTTCAGACGGGCCTGAACATGTACTGGCTTAAGCAGGGGGACACGCCTGGCACTGCAGGATTTGAGTCCCTGGCGGCGAGTGTGTTACTGATGGTAGGCTTTGTTACTTTGGTCCCAGCTCTCTGCAGGTCATTCACTAGGTCCCCCTGTGGTTCTGGGATTTTTGCTCACCGTTCTTGTGATCATTTTGACTCCCACGGGGTGAGATCTTGCGTGGAGCCCCAGATCGAGGAAGATTATCAGTGGTCTTGTATGTCTTCCATTTCCTAATAATTGCTCCCACAGTTGATTTCTTCAAACCAAGCTGCTTACCTATTGCAGACTCAGTCTTCCCAACCTGGTGCAGGTCTACAATTTTGTTTCTGGTGTCCTTTGACAGCTCTTTGGTCTTGGCCATAGTGGAGTTTGGAGTGTGACTGTTTGAGGTTGTGGACAGGTGTCTTTTATACTGATAACAAGTTCAAACAGGTGCCATTAATACAGGTAACGAGTGGAGGACAGAGGAGCCTCTTAAAGAAGAAGTTACAGGTCTGTGAGAGCCAGAAATCTTGCTTGTTTGTATGTGACCAAATACTTATTTTCCACCATAATTTGCAAATAAATTCATTCAAAATCCTACAATGTGATTTTCTGGATTTTCTTTCCTCATTTTGTCTGTCATAGTTGAAGTGTACCTATGATGAAAATGACAGGCCTCTCTCATCTTTTTAAGTGAGAGAACTTGCACAATTGGTGGCTGACTAAATACTTTTTTTCCCCACTGTAGTGCACCACGTTTTACCAAAGCTCAATGGGCCCTGGTCAAAAGTAGCGCACTAAATAGGGACTAGGGTGCCATTAGGGATGCAGACGGATGCTGCTGTATGAGAATCCAAACAGGATATGTTGGATCAGACCTCCAGTTAACCCTGCTATTCACACCCTGCTGTTTCCTCGCTCCGGTGTGTGTGGATAGCATGTGCTTCCTCACAGATCAATATTGCGGCATAAACCGATATTGAGGATCATGCTCTTTAAACCCGATTGACATGGGTGGGTTTAGCATATATGGACTATTGAACTGTATACTGTCTGTATATATCACTGCACACTCAAATCACACTAGGGCTGGGAATTGCCAGGGACCTCACGATACAATATTATCACGATACTTAGGTGACGACACGATACGTATTGCGATTCTCACGATTCTACATGTATTGCGATTCGATACTGTGATTTTATTGAGATTTTATGTTCCAAACAAATTGCTCACCATACTGTATGTCTGCTGCAAAGGGACAAGAGAGCCATGATAAAACGAGTTTTGATCAGTCATTAAAATACAAGTAGATGGACAACAAGCTACAGTACCTTGCAAAAGTATTCATCCACTTTGCCGTTTTTCCTATTCTGTTGCTTTACAACCTGTAATTTAAATGTATTTTTATTTGGATTCCATGTAATGAACATACACAAAATGGTGAAGTGAAATGAAAAAAAAAAAAATAAAACATTTTTTTTTTTTTATTCCAAACGGAAAAGTGCTGCGTGCATATGTATTCACCCCCCTTTGCTATGAAGACCCTAAATAAGATCTGGTGGAACCAATTACCTTCAGAAGTCACATAATTAGTTAAATAAAGTCCACTTGTGTGCAATCTAAGTGTCACATGATCTCAGTATATACACCTCTTCTGAAAGGCCCAAGAGTCTGCAACACCACTAAGCAAGGGGCACCATGAAGACCAAGGAGCTCTCCAAACAGGTCAGGGACAAAGATGAGGAAAAGTACAGATCAGGGTTGGGTTATAAAAAAATATCTGAAACTTTGAACATCCCACTGAGCACTATTTAATCCATTATAAAAAATAAAAAAAGATAATGTCACCACAACAAACCTGCCAAGAGAGGGCCGCCCACCAAAACTCACAGACCAGGCAAGGAGGGCATTAATCAGAGAGGCAACAAAGAGACCAAGAATTACCCCGAAGGAGCTGCAAAGCTCCACAACGGAGATTGGAGTATCTGTCCATAGGACCACTTTAAGCCGTACACTCCACAGAGCTGGGCTTTACGGAAGACTGGCCAGAAAAAAGCCATTGCCTAAAGAAAAAAATAAGCAAACATGTTTGGTGTTCGCCAAAAGGCATGTGGGAGACTCCCCAAACATATGAAAGAAGGTACTCTGGTCAGATGAGACTAAAATTGAGCTTTTATTAGCAATCAAGGAAAACGCTATGTCTGGCACACACCCAACACCTCTCATCACCCCAAGAAACCTATCCCCACAGTGAAACCTGGTGGTGGCAGCATCGTCTGTTTCAGTCTTCCAGAGATTTGAGACTGGGACGGAGGTTCCCCTTCCAGCAGGGCAATAACCCTAAGCATACTGCTAAAGCAACACTCTAGTGGTTTAAGGAGAAACATTTAAATGTCTTGGAATGGCGTAGTCAAAGCCCAGACCTCAATCCAACTGAGAATCTGTGGTAGGACTTAAAGATTGCTGTACACCAGCGGAACCCATCCGAATTGAAGGAGCTGGTGCAGTTTTGCCTTGAAGAATTGGAAAAAATCCCAATGGCTAGATGTGCCAAGCGTTGGGGGGTTGAATAGTCTCCAGGTCCCAGTTTTTTTGTCTTATTTCTTGTTTGTTTCACAATAAAAAATATTTTGCATCTTCAAAGTGGTAGGCATGTAAATCAAATGATACAAACCCCCCAAAAATCTATTTTAATTCCAGGTTGTAAGTCAACAAAATAGGAAAAATGCCAAGGGGGTGAATACTTTCACAAGCCACTGTATGAAGGAAAAATACTGGAGTTTTGGTGCAGGTACTGCCAACTAGCGTAAAAATAATATTGCGATATTTACAAAACGATACAATATTTCATAAAAAATTATATCCAATATGTAACTGTATATATTTTTTCCCCCATCACTAAATCATATCCTGCCTACACCTAACACAATCATAACAAAGTGCCTAACCTGAGACAAAGTGCCTAACCACGTGTCATCTTCCATTCCTCCTCGTCAACTAAGATATTAATGAAGGTTATACAAATGAGCCACTGAGTAATTAAACATAGAACCCCCAGTGGGCAGGATGATGCCAGAGCGGGGAGCAACCCCTGGTTCACCTCTGTACACACACCCACACACACAAATACAGACACACACCCACACATAGATACACACACGCACACAGACACACACACATCATCATCTCAAAATCTGAACCTTAACATTGTCCTGGCCAGATAGAGTCCTTGTAGTAAGGAAACAACAGTCTAGTATCGGATTACTTACACTTTATTAAACTGTCTAATACCACTAACAGACAATTTACACGACTGGCTACAGGCTCTGCAGACCCCACGGGCCGTTTGCTGCTCTACAGGAACATAAGTTAACAGCACATGCCCGCATAAACATACACACACCAACGCACCACCACCAGACTGTGTCGGACCATAGCTATGGAGGCTAGGGAATGAACGTTGATTCATAGCTAGCTGGTGTGGTGTCAGAGACATTGCACAGTGCACCAATCTACAGAGGGAAGGTGACTATGGACTGAAGACAGCTTTATGACCTCTCAGACACACTCTAATTCATTACATAGGCTGCACCCATTTACAATCTCTACACGAAAGCAAGCGTATACTCTTCATGTATGCTTTATATACGACACGTATTGCAGCGGCAAGTCACTAACTTAATAAAAGGCTTATTCATCAGCAGCCAGTTAATTACAGAGCAGTGTGTACAGACGCGGAGAGATGACACAAGGGCTGCTGTCGGCATATTATGTCCTCCACATCTGTACAGCCGGGCCGTTTACTATGTGCCTCCCAAGGACTGTGATCACACAGAGCCACAGTCCACAGTACACACTGCAGCTGTGTGGAGTGTGTGTGCTGCACATTGTACAGTACATTCCGACAGATAAACAACAAGACGCAGTAAGTTATGCAAAGCACAGCACCTCCTTCCATTTGACCACAGAAACGTTAATTGGGTTAGACGTCTAGAGATGCTTGTGACAGACTATCATCTCTCTCTCTCTCTCTCTCTCTCTCTCTCTCTCTCTCCCTCCCTCCCTCCCTCCCTCCCTCCCTCCCTCCCATCAAATTTTATCTGATCTTCATCTAAGTCACAATAATAGACAAACACAGTCTGCTTAAACTAATAACACACAGATTATTGTATTTTTATTGTCTATATTGAATATATAATTTAAACGAAAGCTAATTGGAGTCAGCTAACCTGGAGTCCAATCAATGAGACGAGATTGGAGATGTTGGTTAGAGCTGCCTGGCCCTATAAAAAACACTCATAGAATGAGTTTGCTATTCACAAGAAGCATTACCTGATTTGAACCATGCCTCGAACAAAAGAGATCTCAGAAGACCTAAGATTAAGAATTGTTGACTTGAATAAAGCGGGAAAGGGTTACAAAAGTATCTCTAAAAGCCTTGATGTTCATCAGTCCACGGTAAGACAAATTGTCTATAAATGGAGAAAGTTCAGCACTGTTGCTACTCTCCCTAGGAGTGGCCATCCTGCAAAGATGACTGCAAGAGCACAGCGCAGAATGCTCAATGAGGTTAAGAAGAATCCTACAGTGTCAGCTAAAAACTTACAGAAATCTCTGGAACATGCTAACATCTCTGTTGACAAGTCTATGATATGTTAAACTCTAAACAAGAATGGCGTTCATGGGAGGACACCAAGGAAGAAGCCACTGCTGTCCAAAAAAACACATTTGCAATAGAGCACCTGGATGTTCCACAGCGCTACTGGCAAAATATTCAGTGAAACTACAGTTGAGTTGTTTGGAAGGAACACAACCCTATGTGTGGAGATAAAAAGGCACAGCACACCAACATCTAATCCTCATCCCAACTGTAAAGTATGGTGGAGGGAGCATCATGGTTTGGGGCTGCTTTGCTGCCTCAGGGCCTGGACAGCTTGCTATCATCGAAGGAAAAAGAAAACCCCAAGTTTATCAAGACATTTTGCAGGAGAATGTAAGGTTATCTGTCCGCCAATTGAAGCTCAACAGAAGTTGGGTGATGCAACAGGACAACGACAAAAAACACAGAAGTAAATTAACAACAGAATGGCTTCAACAGAAGAAAATACGCCTTCTGGAGTGTCCCAGTCAGAGTCCTGACCTCAACCAGATTGAGATGCTGTGGTATGATCTCAAGAGAGCGGTTCACACCAGACACCCCAAGAATATTGCTGAACTGAAAGAGTTTTGTAAAGAGGAATGGTCCAAAATTCCTCCTGACCGTTGTGCAGGTCTGATCCGCAACTACAGAAAACGTTTGGTTGAGGTTAATGCTGCCAAAGGAGGGTCAACCAGTTATTAAATCCAAGAGTTCACATACTTTTTCCACACTGCACTGTGAATGTTTACACGGTGTGTTCAATAAAGACATGAACACGTATAATTGTTTGTGTGTTATTAGTTTAAGCAGACTGTGTTTGTCTATTGTTGTGACCTAGATGAAGATCAGATCAAATTTGATGACCAATTTATGCAGAAATCCAAGTATTTCCAAAGGGTTCACATACTTTTTCTTGCCACTGTATGTGTGTAGGTTATACCGTAAAGATTCCAGTATGGTCCATGAATTCCCATAAAATGGTCTACTGAAGCTTTGCATCAATCATACCATGGGATGTAAAACCTCTTTCTCTCCTGAAGCAGGAGACTTCCCTATAAAGTATGTTAATGCCAGGACACATCATGCTCCTTTAAATGTCAGACATGTATTAGCATACACACACACTATACACCGGAGGAACTGGGAGAGGGTCAAAAATACACACATGGTCACACGCACACCTGGGTGCACACACAGACGCACACACATGAACGGACATACTCACACGCTCGCACACAGGCATGCGCGCACACACACACACACGCGCGCACACACACACACCTCCGCCCAGACAGAACATAAAAGCGAACGGATCACCACTGCTTTGTAAAAGAAATAAACTGAATGAAGAAAGAACATTTGCAACAAAGGTAGGGACATTATTAAAACAGATTCTTTCCGTGCATCCGTCTGGCCCAGAAAGAGAGTGGGGGGGTGGGGTGGGGGGTGGAGAGAGAGAGAGAGAGAGAGAGAGAGAGAGAGAGAGAGAGAGAGAGAGAGAGAGAGAGAGAGAGAGAGAGAGAGAGAGGCGGGCTGTTGGAATGTATGGATGAAGGCAGGGGTTAGGGAGGATAAACAATGATCCCCTTCTATCTTCTCCTGGCCCTACCCCCTTTCTCCTGACCCAGGGTGTTAAACTAAAGACTGAGGCAGTCAGAGTCAGACACCTTCCATCATTCTGTTGACAGACAGACAGGGGAGGACAAGTCAGGGTGGTGATTGAAATGTGGCGGCAAGACAGGCAGGGCAGGTTGGACAGGGAGGGAGGTGGCACTGATGGTGACATCACACGTCCTTCCACAGCCTCTACAGCCGCCACGCCACAGGAAGTGATATGTTGGGACGCTTGGAGCAAAAGTGTTGATGTCCCTGGCCAGAACACACTCGTAGAATAAGAGGTAGAGTCAAGCACGTATTTAATATCTATCTCATCACCTACTGTACTAGTGCAGGACAGAGGGTGTTAAAAGAGGTAGAGTATTGTGAAGGAGTGAGAGAGAAAAATAAAAAGAGAGAGAGGCTCAGGCAGGAGGTAACGGGGGCTTGGTGGGCCGTGGCAGGAAGAACATTCCTGGTGTGTGAGAGAGTGTAGCGTAGTGGTCAGCAGGAGGGCTATCTGCCAGGACAAACAGAGCCAGGTCAGGCTGGGTCAGGCCAGGCAGGAGTATGTAGTGGATGTCTCACGTCTCAGTAAGGTGAGCCTACAGACAAATATATTCTACTCATATACAGTCACACAGCAACAGCACTCTCTACCTCAGGGCACACAACCACATCACAATGAGACTGTGTGCATCTGTATTCTACACCTAATACAAAAACACAGCAGGTACGATATGAACTCAATCCAGAGTGTATAGCTACATTCTCTGTTAGTTAAGCAATAATACCTGAGAGGCAATGTGTTATGACATTGTTATCATGGATGTGATGTGGGCGTAGACCACAGGAGGTTGGTGGCACCTTGATTGGGGAGGATGGGCATCGTGGTAATGGCTGGAGCAGAATGAGTGGAATGGTGTCAAATGAATTGATATGAGCGGTCCTCCCCTCAGCAGCCTCCTGTGGCGTAGACCACCACAGCCATCATAGAAATGTCATAACACATGGACTCAAGTGTATTATTGCTATTATTATACAAGGGGTTACCAGCATTAAAAATAAAGATTATTTCCCAAACCATACATTTTTCAACATGATGCTACATTCACCAACAATGGTTGTCAAGTGCAATTTTAGGCGTTCTCTGGTCGTTAGTTCTATTCCTATTGACCGCTATGGAAAGGCCACTAGCTAGCTGCATTTCAACTAGTTCGAACTGTTTTAACTATTGACATTCCTTTGTACATATCCATACAAATTATGCTGATTCATGATTTCAAGGTTTATACAAATATGTCCATTCAATAGAGAATTGCGTTTGTCTCTACCATATATGGTATAAAAGTTACAGACGAATTTAGCATGTTAAGAGTTAATAGAATGTCATCACGGGCTTGATAAAAAAGTGGTCACTGCTCAATAGAATTCGGTGGCGCTGCTCCTCGGCAGAACAGCGCTAACTTCAAACATCAACTGACTAGACGCTCCACGTTCGTGAGTGAAAACTTTTTCTAAATAAAATCCGCTGAATACAAAACAAAATAGGGACTAAATATATATTTATTAACAAAGCTAACAGACTGACGAAGACAATCTGTTGCTGTTTTTATTGTGTATTTCTGAGTCTTTAAAATCGCCACTGAAAGAGCCCCTCTCAACATAGATTGATCACCAAAATAGCCAATGAAAGCCAAGGATCTGCAGATGAAAAGTTGATTTTGATTGGTCCAACTCGCGGCAACACCTCCACATGGTACCACCTCCCAACGCCAAATATGGTCACAGAAAATTAACGTTCTTATTTCATCAACACTGTCAAGTACAAGTACTGTATGTTAAGGTTATACAATTGTAGAGAATAATTTAATGATTCATTATATGTGATTTATAATGATATAGGGCAAAGAAAACTACATTTTGACTTTAATTTCATAGAACCCTCTTGAATTGGCAAGTTTTTCTCTACATTCTAGAGCAGTGGGGGAATGCCCATATGACTTCGACTGCCTGAGAAAAGCCGCCAGTCGGACACCTGACACTATTATGGGACACTGGAGATCAAATTTCAATATCGCAACAATGTTGCAAATGTCAGAGAATGTCTAGATGAAAATTGCATGACTGTGCAGATGAGACAGACAGTGGATCTGTAAAAGTAGTAGTAGTGCGTTGCTAGGTAACCACATATATGATGGCACTTTTTATGAATGTACTGGCCATGTGTATGCTGTCTAGTATATCATGGGCAGATATGGGTCAGAGTCTAACAATGGGAATTCCAAACAATCCATTGTATAATTAATCAATAAGGCAATAAGGCACGAGGGGGTGTGGTATATGACCAATATACCACGAGTCCATTTATATGCAGATGATACAGTCTTATACTCAGCTGGCCCCTCCCCGGATTTTGTGTTAAATGCTCTACAACAAAGCTTTCTTAGTGTCCAACAAGCTTTCTCTAACCTTAACCTTGTTCTGAACAGCTACAAAACAAAGGTCATGTGGTTTGGTAAGAAGAATGCCCCTCTCCCCACAGGTGTGATTAATACCTCTGAGGGTTTACAGCTTGAGGTAGTCACCGCATACAAGTACATGGGAGTATGGCTAGACGGTACACTGTCCTTCTCTCAACACATATCAAAGCTGCAGGCTAAAGGCTTCCTCTATCGTAATCGCTCCTCTTTCACCCCAGCTGCCAAACTAACCCTGATTCAGATGACCATCCTACCCATGCTAGATTACAGAGACATAATTTATAGATCAGCAGGTAAGGGTGCTCTAGAGCGGCTAGATGTTCTTTACCATTTGGCCATCAGATTTGCCACCAATGCTCCTTATAGGACACATCACTGCACTCTATACTCCTCTGTAAACTGCTCATCTCTGAATACCCGTCGCAAGACCTACTGGTTGATGTTTATTTATAAAACCCTCTTAGGCCTCACTCCCCCCTATCTGAGATATCTACTGCAGCCCTCATCCTCCACATACAACACCCGTTCTGCCAGTCACATTCTGTTGAAGGTCCCAAAAGCACACACATCCCTGGGTCGCTCCTCTTTTCAGTTCGCTGTAGCTAGCGACTAGAACAAGCTGCAACAAACACTCAAACTGGACAGTTTTATCTCAATCTCTTCATTCAAAGACTCAATCATGGACACTCTTACTGACAGTTGTGGCTGCTTTGCGTGATGTATTATTGTCTCTACCTTCTTGCCCTTTGTGCTGTTGTCTGTGCCCAAGAATATGTGTACCCTGTTTTGTGCTGCTACCATGCTGTGCTGCTGCCATGCTGTGTTGTCATGTGTTGCTGCCATGCTGTGTTGTTGTCGTAGGTCTCTCTTTATGTAGTGTTGTGTTGTCTCGTCGTGATGTGTGTGTGTTTTGTCTTTATTTAATTTATTTTATTTTTAATCCCAGCCCCCGTCCCCGCAGGAGGCCTTTTTCCTTTTGGTAGGCCGTCATTGTAAATAACAATTTGTTCTTAACTTCTTAGGGAGCAGCTCCCGAGGTGACGGTTTTGGAGAGCCTGGCGTGCCCAAAGTAAAATGCCTCCCATTCAGGCCCAGAAAATATGATATGCACATATTTATTACCATTGGATAGGAAATACTCTGAAGGTTTTAAAAGTGTTAACATTGTGTCTGTGAGTATAACAAAACGGATATGGCAGGTGAAAACCCGAGGAATTTCTGTCCTGAAAAAAGTGATTTTGACACATTGCCTCATTTGGAACCCCTCCCATATGAAAATGCCCATATAAGGGCATATGAATGCAGTACCTATTGCTTCCTCTGGATGTCAACAGTCTCGAGAAAGTGTTTTGATTCTGTTTAGTTGCTTTAGATGGTAGAAGAAGAGGAATTAGGAAGTGGCCTCACAGAATGTCAACAGAGGAGAACGCGCTCAATCCCGGTTGAAATATTATACAAAATATACATAAAAGTGTTCCTAAGGATACATTATCAATGATGTTTGATTGTTCTTGGACAAGTTTATAGGTATAGGGTGAACGAGTTCTCTTCACGTTTCAATGGACGCTGTATTTTCTCATTATAACGCGCCAACCAAACGGAGATTTATGGATATAATACATTACTTTTTCTAACAAAAGAACCATGGATTGTCTTCGTTGGACACTTGGGAAGCCCTCAGCAGAAGTTCTTCAAAAGGTAATTGATTTGTTTTCGCTGTGAAATGTGTTTTCTGTGAACCGTGAAGGCTTATGAATTTATGGTAATGGGAAAAAATATTGAAGATGCTACCCTCAAACAATCAAATGTAGTGCTTTCACCGTAAAGCCTTTTTGAAATCTGACAATGCTGTGATATTGCCAAGAAGTAGAGCTTTTGAAGACTATGCAACACTTGTATATTGATGAATGTTTAATAATTCAACTTTTGGATTTTGAATTTGGCGCCTTGCATTTCAACGGGTAGTGTCGGGAGTGGGGCGCTAGCGCCCCAGCGCACCTTGCTGCTCCTTAAGAGGATATCTGACTTGCCTAGTTAAATAAAGGTTAAATAAAATAAAAAATATATACCACAAACCCCCGAGGTGCCTTATTGCTATTATAAACTGGTTACCAACGTAATTAGAGCAGTAAAAATACATGTTTTGTCAAACCCGTGGTATATGATCTGATATACCACGGCTGTCAGCCAATCAGCATTCCGGGCTGGAACCAAACAGTTTATAATAGCCTATATACAGCACAACAAGAATAATCACTCTCTTAATAACAGAGTAAATGTAGGGGCCAACCAATATATCTACAACGGAGGCAAACGATTTAGAATAAATGCCATGGACAATCTGGTGAAACTTTGGATGGCAGTTTGAAATCTCCAGGGGTATGCTTCGGTTGCTGACACACACACATATACACGCACCAACACGCGCACACACGGACAGTGTGTCGAGGGAGCACTCATTATTTGGTGAGGAGAATTCATGATGAGTTCCTCTGACAGTTCATCATTCCCTTTGTCAGTCTGTTCATTAGGCTCTAGTGCTGCAGTTAGACACACACACACACTGATCATCATTATCATCAGACAAAATTACCATGACAGATTGAAGACCACAGAGCACACTCAAAGAAGGGGGAAAGGAGATGGAAGGGGGTTGAGAGTAGGAAAGAAGGGGAGGTGGGAAGAGATGAGAAGGGGGTTGGAGAGAGAACGAGAGAGAGAGAGGTGAAGAGAAATGAGGAAGGAGATGGGGAGAAATACTTTACCCTTAATGACTAGAAAAGGAGTGAAGTGGTTAGTGGAAGGAAGCCTTGGGCTGATCCTCTCCCTCCCCTCCTATCTCCCCCCTCCTCTGCTCCTCTTCCTATCCTCCTCCTCCTCTCTCCTCACCTCCTCATCTCTCTCCTCACCCCTCCTCTCCTCTCCTTTCTCACCCCTTCCCCTCTCACCCTGCAGCAGAGGGTGGATGACTGTGCGGGGCATTGCCAACAGACACTAGTGTACCAAATATGTAGGACAGCGCCATTAGGGCATTACTGCCGGTCAGCGCCCATCCCAGCCAGGGAGTGTGGGGACTGGGGAGCGTACACGTCAGCCCAGCCAGAGAGTGTGGGGACTGGGGAGCGTACACGTCAGCCCAGCCAGGGAGTGTGGGGACTGGGAGCGACACGCCAGCCCAGCCAGGGAGTGTGGGGACTGGGAGCGTGCACGTCAGCCCAGCCAGGAGTGTGGGGACTAGGAGCGACACGCCAGCCCAGCCAGGGAGTGTGGGGACTAGGGAGCGACACGCCAGCCCAGCCAGGGAGTGTGGGGACTGGGAGCGTACACGCCAGCCCAGCCAGGAGTGTGGGGACTGGGAGCGTACACGTCAGCCCAGCCAGAGAGTGTGGGGACTGAGGAGCGTACACGTCAGCCCAGCCAGGGAGTGTGGGGACTGGGGAGCGTACACGTCAGCCCAGCCAGAGAGTGTGGGGACTGGGAGCGACACGCCAGCCCAGCCAGAGAGTGTGGGGACTGGGAGCGACACGCCAGCCCAGCCAGGAGTGTGGGGACTGGGGGGCGTGCGCCAGCCCAGCCAGGAGTGTGGGGACTGGGAGCGTACACGTCAGCCCAGCCAGGGAGTGTGGGACTGGGAGCGTGCACGCCAGCCCAGCCAGGAGTGTGGGGACTGGGGAGCGACACGCCAGCCCAGCCAGGAGTGTGGGGACTGGGAGCGTACACGTCCAGCCCAGCCAGGGAGTGTGGGGACTAGGAGCGTACACGCCAGCCCAGCCAGGAGTGTGGGGACTGGGAGCGTACACGCCAGCCCAGCCAGGAGTGTGGGGACTAGGAGCGTACACGTCAGCCCAGCCAGGAGTGTGGGGACTAGGGGGCGTACACGCCAGCCCAGCCAGGAGTGTGGGGACTGGGGAGCGTACACCAGCCCAGCCAGGGAGTGTGGGGACTAGGAGCGTGCGCCAGCCCAGCCAGGAGTGTGGGGACTGGGGAGCGTGCACGTCAGCCCAGCCAGGGAGTGTGGGGACTGGGAGCGTGCATACGCCAGCCCAGCCAGGAGTGTGGGGACTGGGGAGCGTGCACGCCAGCCCAGCCAGGGAGTGTGGGGACTAGGGAGCGCACACGCCAGCCCAGCCAGGAGTGTGGGGACTAGGGAGCGACACGCCAGCCCAGCCAGGGAGTGTGGGGACTGGGAGCGTGCACGCCAGCCCAGCCAGGAGTGTGGGGACTAGGAGCGTACACGCCAGCCCAGCCAGGAGTGTGGGGACTGGGAGCGTACACGTCAGCCCAGCCAGGAGTGTGGGGACTGGGAGCGACACGTCAGCCCAGCCAGGGAGTGTGGGGACTGGGAGCGTACACGCCAGCCCAGCCAGGGAGTGTGGGGACTAGGGAGCGTGCCAGCCCAGCCAGGGAGTGTGGGGACTAGGGAGCGTACACGCCAGCCCAGCCAGGAGTGTGGGGACTGGGAGCGACACGCCAGCCCAGCCAGGGAGTGTGGGGACTGGGAGCGTACACGCCAGCCCAGCCAGGAGTGTGGGGACTGGGGAGCGCACACGCCAGCCCAGCCAGGGAGTGTGGGGACTGGGAGCGTACACGTCAGCCCAGCCAGGAGTGTGGGGACTGGGGAGCGTACACGTCAGCCCAGCCAGGGAGTGTGGGGACTGGGGAGCGTACACGTCAGCCCAGCCAGGGAGTGTGGGGACTGGGGAGCGTACACGTCAGCCCAGCCAGGAGTGTGGGGACTGGGGAGCGTACACGTCAGCCCAGCCAGGAGTGTGGGGACTAGGAGCGTACACGTCAGCCCAGCCAGGGAGTGTGGGGACTGGGGAGCGTACACGTCAGCCCAGCCAGGGAGTGTGGGGACTGGGGAGCGTACACGTCAGCCCAGCCAGGGAGTGTGGGGACTGGGGAGCGTACACGTCAGCCCAGCCAGGGAGTGTGGGGACTGGGAGCGTGACACGCCAGCCCAGCCAGGAGTGTGGGGACTGGGAGCGACACGCCAGCCCAGCCAGGGAGTGTGGGGACTAGGAGCGTGCACGCCAGCCCAGCCAGGAGAGTGTGGGGACTAGGAGCGACACGCCAGCCCAGCCAGGAGTGTGGGGACTGGGAGCGTGACACGCCAGCCCAGCCAGGGAGTGTGGGGACTAGGAGCGACACGCCAGCCCAGCCAGGAGTGTGGGGACTGGGAGCGACACGCCAGCCCAGCCAGGAGTGTGGGGACTGGGGAGCGTGACACGCCAGCCCAGCCAGGGAGTGTGGGGACTGGGAGCGTGCACACGCCAGCCCAGCCAGGGAGTGTGGGGACTAGGGAGCGCACACGCCAGCCCAGCCAGGAGTGTGGGGACTGGGGAGCGTACACGTCAGCCCAGCCAGGGAGTGTGGGGACTGGGGAGCGTACACGTCAGCCCAGCCAGGGAGTGTGGGGACTGGGGAATGTGCACCAATGCACTCTTCCCAGTCCACACACTCCTTGGCCCTTCTGGGGCTGGGGGGAGGAGACTGAGCGGACAACTGTACCACCTCTCCTGATTGATGCCCCCCCACCCCCACCCCACACACACACACACTTTGAGCTAGCCCTGAGCCAGAATGAGGTGAGAGTAGTGGCAGTTCTCCCCATCCACCCAGCCTGGTTGTAGCCTAGCTCCCTGTGGCCTACTCATGAAGACATGGAGCGATAGGGATCTTTGGCAGCAACACTCTCCTGCCTGTGTATGTGTGTATGTGTGTGTGTCTGAGTATATCAGTGTATTACCTGTGGGATCAACTATTCTCTCCTCATAAATCTCCTTTCTGAGGTAACGTCTAGTTCTGGCTATAGGAACCATCGTGATGAGCCAAAGGACAAACCAGTAAGAAATCAAGAATGGCACACTGACGCCATTTTCTCTGTCTCTGTATCATCCTCTGACACATCACCATGTTCCAGTATATGGTGATGCAATCATTTAAATGGTATTGTCTATCAAAATACAATAATTTAAAAAAAAATCTACTCCTCAATAAGATGGGAGAACTATTGAAGCCAATCCTACACTCCAGGATGAGGTTGAAGGTCCAAGTAGCATCACACTAAACAGGTAGAGTATGTGTTCCTCCCTCTTATTTTGAACAGCTGGAAGACAAACCAAGAACACACCACACTCCTTCCCTTGCCCTCTCTCGGCCTCACTCTCTTATTTTCTCTCTTCTTTTCATGTAGAGACCACAGACTCCGTGTGGTTGGCTGAATGTTTTCTAACCTCTGTCCACATCCCCCAATATAACTCTGGTTTCCTGTTATTTCATGACTAGCAACTCTCTCTCTAAAAAATATCACCCCCTCTCTCTCTTTCCCTGTAAGGACCACATAAGTGATTGGCCCAACACAATCCCAAGAAATTGTTTTCTTTCTTTGAAAGAGGAGAGGAGTGGAGGGGGGAGTAGAGGAGGGGAAGGGGGAGTAGAGGAGGGGAAGGGGGAGTAGAGGAGTGGAGGATGAGAGGGGGGGAGTAGTGAGTCGATTTAATCCGTCTGCTCCTCTTTCCTCTGACCGCTGGCTTGCTGTGGTCCTCTCCTCTTTGTTTCCCTCACAATACGTGCCTCAATAACTTTGTCCTTATGTGGGAGAGGAGGGGGGATGTTTGGCTAACGGTCTCTGGCCAACACAAGTAGGTGTTTTCACTGTCTCGGGGGGACAGGACAGACAGTGGAGAGGAGACACCCCCCCAGACCCCTCCCTGTAGAGACTGTTAAACAGGAAGGGGTCATGGAGTGAGGCACAGTGCATTCACAATGAGCCATAAAGACACAGCTCAGTGGCGGCTGATTCACTCTCTCTCACAGCGTGTGTGTGTGTGTGTGTGTCTAAAGGCAACTATAGCAACCTTTACTCTGTCTCGCGCTTGTTCAACCACAGAGCGTCAGAAAGAAAGCGAGAGAGCGAGAAAAAAAAAGAAAGACAAAAGTTGGAAAGGCAGGAAGTGGGTTGGGTTTTCTTTCAAAGTGGGATGAGGTTTAGTGTTTGGACAATGGAGTGTGACAGAGAAAGGAGAGAGGGAAAGAGAAACAGAGTAGAGGAGAAGAAAGACTGCAGGAAGGGATATGATCCAGTATAGAGAGGCCCAGTATGTGGTTTGATGTAGGAGGGTTAGGTTAAGCAGTGTCAGGACCAATGTAGCCGAGGCCAGGTCCAGGTACACACAGTAAATCCCACAGCACAGGATGTGGTCATCATAAATCCAGGCTGTCTGGGACATTCTGTAAGATTACATGTGCTGACACGCTGGAACGTTACGACCACAATCGCTAAGTCAGTCACAGTCAACTGTAATGTGCCTCTTGGCTGGCAAGGATACAACTTAATTAATAGGATTTAGCAGAACAGTGTGTATATAAAAATATTATCTTAGAATCGTCTAATAAGTACAACGGCAGCAAATGAAAAACAACTATCATAGACTTTCACCATAAAAACCCAAATAAAAACCTTCATCCCAGAAACAGTGTACAGGACCAGATGTCTGTACAGACATCAGCAAAGCCAGGATCCCCCTCCAAATCCCGCTCTGAATTACAGCTAGGAAAAGTCATCTAATTTCCTTACAAAGAGCCCAGGAGACCGGGAAGACCTGGAGAGAATGAGAGAGAGATGAGAGGGGATGTCTGTGGAGTAAAAGACAGGGGTAAGTGACTGTGTAGCTTCTCTTTTTGAGGTAGGGCAACGGCACACACTGAGCACCAATGAGGAGACTCAGTGAGCATGGTTGGTCTGTGTTTGCCTCCATGGTCCGTGCCCCTCCACTGAACACGTGTCTGGGATTGAGGGGCTATGGGGTTTAGGGGTCCTCAGGGCAGGGGGCATACATACACAGACAGACAGGCTGGGTAGGGAGGCTGGGGAGGGCAGACAGGCAGTGGAGTGGAAAGACAGACAGATGTGTCTCCTGTCTCTCTATATTCCCCTCATCTGTATCTCTCTCTCTTTCTCTATATACTCCCTCTGTCTCCCTCATCTGTATCTCTCTCTCTTTCTCTATATACTCCCTCCTTCTCCCTCATCTGTATCTCTCTCTCTTTCTCTATATACTCCCTCCTTCTCCCTCATCTGTATCTCTCTCTCTTTCTCTATATACTCCCTCCTTCTCCCTCATCTGTATCTCTCACTCTTTCTCTATATACTCCCTCCGTCTCCCTCATCTGTATCTCTCTCTCTTTCTCTATATACTCCCTCCGTCTCCCTCATCTGTATCTCTCTCTCTTTCTCTATATACTCCCTCCTTCTCCCTCATCTGTATCTCTCTCTCTTTCTCTATATACTCCCTCCGTCTCCCTCATCTGTATCTCTCTCTCTTTCTCTATATACTCCCTCCTTCTCCCTCATCTGTATCTCTCTCTCTTTCTCTATATACTCCCTCCTTCTCCCTCATCTTTCTCTCACTGAAACATCTGAGCTGTGTCTGAGAGTCATGAGGCAGAAGACAGTATATCATAGCGCCATCACACTCAACCAAGCTTTCACTGTTAGCTGGAGCTGCTGAGGCTGATGCTCAGACTGGGAATAGAACTGAGCTGGGGCCATGCAGCCACGCTTCAGTAGTCCTGTGAGGGTCTGCTCTGCTGGGCTCTGAGACTTCCTTCCAGAGCAGAGTGACGGGACTCCTCCATAATTCCATAACAATAATCCCCAATGAAAGGACAATAAAGCAGGCAGGCCGCGTCGGGGCGGAACTAACCGGCCGTGGCCTGGCCTCCTCCTCCCTCCCAGGCTGGAGGATAGGGGCTGGGTGGAGGAGGGATAACGGGTAGAAGGGGGGCTGGGGAACGGGCCCAGCTGACATGCTGCCTGCAGCAAGGGAGACAGGGAGTCAGATGTGGGGGCCTCCCTCACCACTCTCTTCCATTCTCTCCTCCCCCCACCGAGCAGGGCAGAGCGGGAGAGGCTGCCCTAGTCTAGTGCACTAGTTCCCTGGATGACTGAGCGGAGGGGCCATAACCGCTACACTCTTAGAATTAGTAGTGACTCGACGAACCCTGGAGATTCTCAAGGAACCATTGGTTCATATATTTGTTGAGGGGTTCTTTGAGGGAGGAACCTTTAATGGTTCAACGTAGCAATGGGTCCTGGAGGAACCCTGGAGTGGAGGCGTGGCTTAGTAGGGGCGTGGCTTTACGATATATATTTTCGGGGCCACCCGTTGGAGTAAATGTCATTCCTGTTCACCTGTTCTGTTATATTATCATTACATCTCCCACACTCACGGACATACACCCTCCATGCGGGATGGCTGAGGGTGGGATGGAGGGATAGATGGAGAGAGAGGTCAGCTATTGATCATCTCCTGGTCAAATGACCATTGGATTGTCAAGACAACGCAAACAGATCTGGCACCAGGCTTTGGGAGAGAAGGGTCTAGGCCAGACTACGGTCACTGAGGGCTATGGGGTTTAGGGGTCCTCAGGGCAGGGGGCATACATACACAGACAGACAGGCTGGGTAGGGAGGCTGGGGAGGGCAGACAGGCAGTGGAGTGGAAAGACAGACAGATGTGTTGTTGAGGGGTTCTTTGAGGGAGGAACCTTTAATGGTTCAACGTAGCAATGGGTCCTGGAGGAACCCTGGAGTGGAGGCGTGGCTTAGTAGGGGCGTGGCTTTACGATATATATTTTCGGGGCCACCCGTTGGAGTAAATGTCATTCCTGTTCACCTGTTCTGTTATATTATCATTACATCTCCCACACTCACGGACATACACCCTCCATGCGGGATGGCTGAGGGTGGGATGGAGGGATAGATGGAGAGAGAGGTCAGCTATTGATCATCTCCTGGTCAAATGACCATTGGATTGTCAAGACAACGCAAACAGATCTGGCACCAGGCTTTGGGAGAGAAGGGTCTAGGCCAGACTACGGTCACTGAGTTTGTTACCTAGGTCACAGGCACAGCAGGGTCATTAGGACTGGTCAGTCAGTGGTGGTGGTCAGCTAGCTCTGTGTAATCTTCATTAGGAACCTCTCTGTTAACACTCTCATTAGAACAACAACACAACGCCATTCTCCTTCAACCCTGTATTGTTTGGCGCTCCGTTCCGTTGCTCGGTCAAACAACCAGTGTCTGGGCTACACCTCGGAGTTATTCAGCCACAATGCAGCTAAACAGAAGTAATGAGAGCAGTTGAGGCCACATCTCTTCAGATGCCTCTGTAAGGTCTGAGAGATGTGACAACCATAACAAACAAAGAGTAGCGACAGTAACTAAGGCAGGAAGAATGTGTTAATTATAGCTAATTAGAAGTGGCTAGCCTGCTAGCATGTCTATTCGCTTCTCTAGGCTCTATACAAGGTCAACTGTGTTAAGTGGTGAAAGACATTCCATCATGACACATTCGTTCAGAGGAAAAAACACAATTAAACAACGCAATATCACTGCAAAGCAGAGAGACTGGGGTTGGACAAGCATCTGGAGTGACGGTGTGTGCGTCCCAAATGAAACCAGATTCCCTTTATTGGGAACTACTTTTGACCAGAACCCTTTAAGCCCTATTCATCAGTAGTGCACTATTATAGGGACTATGGTGCTATTTGGGATGTAGTCAAAGAGTCCCTCGTGAGGGGGGAAAACAGACAGCTGTCCTTTCTCACAACACAACAAGACTCTCTTTGACTTTGATGTCCACAATACTTTTCTTTTGAGGAAATGGACAATGAATGTATGATTCCATTCAATAGATTCTATATTTCCCAGATGTCATGCCAGTAAAACAGACACAGTTAGTTCCTCCCTAGGGCAGTATATAATGATGTCGAGAGAGGGAATGTTAAGAGATGGGGAGAAGCATCTCTGGTGTTGTGTGTGTGTGTGTGTGCGTGTGTGTGTGGTGTGTGTGTGTGTGTGCGTGCGTGTGTGTGTGTGTGTGTGTGTGTGTGTGTGTGCGTGCGAGTGTGTGTGTGTGCGCGCGCGTGCGTGTGTGTGTGTGTGTGTGTGTGTGTGTGTGTGCGTGTGTGTGTGTGTGAGAGTGTGTGTGTGTGTGTGAGTGTGTGTGTGTGTGTGTGTGTGTCAGTGGGGCAGAGCTCCCTGTGTCTCTGCTGACAGATGAGAGCTGTGCTGTGAGGGGTGAGAGGGGGGCGGGGAGCTAGACAGACAGAGAGGCCTGACAGATCTGTAACAGAGTATGCCTGAGGAGCGGGGTTCCATTTGAATCCACTCTCATGCATGTTAACTACTGTACACTTCTCTGCTACAACGCTGAGAGACAGAGACGTGTCCTGCTTCTGACTGCCTGTCTGATGCTCCCCTCCTCCCCCTGAACACAGAGAGAGCCCCAAAACAAGACTACCATAGCCACAGCAGACCCACTAGTCACAGTCTAGAATGACACAAAAATGTGTTACGCGCAAACACACACAGAGAGTGGATGTGAAAGTGCAAGGCTGTCATTACACTAGGCGACTGAGAGGCTGAACGTAAAAAGGGAAGCAGTGGAGACAGCTAACAAAGCTGTCTAAAAAAGGAGCGTAGAGTATCACTGCCTACAGCAACTGAAACAGCAGTTTCTTTAATAGAAAGGGATATGATGACAGGAGACTATGTTTAAATACACAGAGTGCAATTACACTGTATTTGCTTTGACATCTGAGCTCATATACTGTGGAATGTCCAGGGCTGTTCTTTCTGTTCTTTCTCTCCGGGGCTGTTCCTTCTTTCCAGGCCAGACTGGATAACGGTCTGAAAGCAGCAGCAGATCCTGTCTGCCGTCCTGCCTGCCGTCCATGGTGAATGAGGGTTTGAGGGTTCTCATGGGGAGCGCAAGTCTGTAGTTTTCTGGGGACCTGGCGGGCAGCACAAAGCCTGAATGATGTTGTGGTTGAGTGGGTCCACCATACTAGAAACAGACTTCCTCATAACAGACAATAGTGGCCAGGACTAAAGATACTAAATCAACTCTACTTTATGTATTCACTCACATGTAGAAAGAAATTCCCAGAGATAATGTGTAACAATTCCAGTGAGGCTCCATGAAGTGGCTAACCCCAGAGAGGCTGTTATTCTGACATAGACTTCAAACACCAGTAGAAACCATGCTAAAGTCGTGTTTACTCTGAGGCCAGGGATAGTAATGTCTGATCCTGTTTTGGTGGGAACCTGTAATGGTGTCTGATACCTGTGTAGAGAGCAGACTCACACAGTTTGTGTGTGTGTGTGTGTGTGTGTGTGTGTGTGTGTGTGTGTGTGTGTGTGTGTGTGTGTGTGTGTGTGTGTGTACTCATGGCCAGGCTAGCCCCCAGTCATGGCTCGGAAAGTCATTACATTAATTCATGACTCACCAACAGTCTTCACCGCCCGGCCGCATATTAACATTGTAAACACAGGATGTGCTGGTTGCATGGTTGGTAGAGCATATACACACACACCCACACACGCACACGCACACACACACACTTACTGTACAGAAAGAAAAAATACACACTACCACAGGCAGACTTAATGAGTGTGGAGAGAGAGACAAAGAGGGATCAAGTTAAAGACAGGCCTTGGGCTTCTTAGTCAGACAGACAGAGCCCTGGCCCCAGCAGAGCAGTCACCACAACACTCTGTGTACTGCAGGAAAGACAACCGGTAAGCACTATCTAATGAAACAGAGGCAGGAATATAAACACTACCCATAGACTATAGTGGCTAGCACGAACTAGAAACTAAAGGGGAGAATGAGCTTAAACGTCTGAGCTCCGTAATGACTCTACTACTGCACCCTATAGAACTGAATCAACATTGGAGACGCAACACCATCAGTCCCAGCCGTGGTCTTATCAATAAGAAAACACGGCCAGAACAAAAGACTCGGGATTTGTTTAGCCCTGGAGAATTCCACAGGCCTGATTGGTCTAAAGTGTGTGTGTGTGCTTACACGCCTTCTAAACAAATATGCCTCTTCACGCACAGCATACGTGTCAATCAGCAGCAGTGTAGCGCTGAACACTGTTACTGGAAACAGAGAGCCCCTATGTTGATGTCATAATTATGCCTCCTCTGTTTACATGGCGCCTCTCTCTCTCTCTCTCTCTCTCTCTCTCTCTCTCTCTCTCTCTCTCTCACCCCATTTCTCTCTATCTCTCCCCATCTCTTTCTCTCTTTTTAATGAAGAACAGAGAAATGTCAGGTGCCTGGAGAAGAGAAGAACGGAATGGGAAAAAGAGCATCTCTCAGTGTGTTTAGTCTACCCCACATCAACATCCTCTCTGAAGGATTAGAGAAAGGCCCATCAGACAACACTGTAGGCTAATTGATCGAAGAAGAGCATAATTAGGACGTCAACTAGCGTATCGTACTGAGGAAAACAACACAGCATTACCTGGAGTGAATGAAAGTAGATTTCAATTGCAGATCTCTCGCTGCGTCTCTGAACAATATGGCCCAATCAGTGTGAGGATCGGTGCTGATTGAGAAGCTGAAGATGAGATGAAAAGATTGAACGTGTTCAGGCATCATTGATATGATACGATATCACATCGGGAGGGGAATGAATCCCCGTCCAAAATAGACACGACAGAAGCACTCCAATTGTTCCTTTAAAATGAGATGCAGATTTGGAGAACCACTTATATATTCCCAAAACAACGGAGTTGCTCAGTTTGGATAGTTTGGGAGTTGGAACAATATTAGCAGAATAAGAGCCGGTAAAATAAAACTCAGTGATTCTCAGATGAGTAGTCCCAGTAGAGATGGACTCAGTGGTCTTTGTGTCTGAATCAGGCTAATGAGCCAGTTAGTGTGGCAGTAAATGTCACTACTCCCCTAGATAGCCAGGGGCTGGAGGACAGAGTGAGACAGAGCTAGAGGCCTTTGCTGCACCTGAGGAGGTAGAGAGATGGGCTGGATCAGCAATACGGACCTGTCACTCTGAGATGCATGCACGCAACAACACACGCACGCAAGCAGGAAGGCAGGCTGGCACGAACACACACAAAGCACAAAGCACACAAACACAGGCAAGCAAGTACCTACGTATGCACACACACACACACACACTCCTCAACAGCGTTCAGCACTTTAGCCAGGCTTTAACTGGATCCCAGGTAGTAAACAGCGTGGCAGCTGAAGAGACACACTCTTCAGCAGCGCTTAAACATAGACAATCACAATAATGAGTAAAGAGTTTTTTTGGCTCTTCTCCACAGTGGTAGGTGCTGAACGTTGAGGATTGGTTCATTAGCTGCCTGGCTCGTCCTCCCTTGTTTTAACTTAAGCCCATTTGGTTGGATTGAATTTTCATTTTGGTCATGATGGTCATTTACTTAAAGGGTGAGCTGCAAGGATAGTTAGATGTTAGTCAGTGGATGTCCAATGTTGTCTCATGGTCAGACTCGTCACTGTCAGCAGATACTAGGAGTTAACGGAACAGTACACAGTCCTATTCATCGTTTACACTACAAACATCAGTACTGTTGCAAGACTCTATTATATAAAAATCTTAAAGCCCGGATCCGTAGTTGCTTTTCACAACAGAAACCGCCCCACTGCTTGTGTTGTGAGAGAAAAAATAGAGATTGAACAAAAACACTGGGGTTTGGCCCAGCCACAGCTGCTGACCTTGGGGAAAGGTGTGTCTTTGCACTAAATCCCACCCACTCGACAACTTTCATTGTGCCTCGCTCAAGGAGCCAATGGAGCTCTAGCTGCTACTACTGTCTCCAGACTCAAACACAGCAGGTACAGCCAACAGTCACTGACAAGTGACAAAGTCCCAAATAAATGGCCAACATTCTCCTGTTCAGGTCAGTGTTGACATCGTTGCCTTTATAATCAAGTTAGCCTGCTAGCTACTTGCTATCTATCGTTAGCTCCTAACCTTTGTGTGTTTGACAATGTAGCTATAAGCAAACGTTATCTAGCTAGCTTGCATCTTGCATTCGGATTTTTGGTACTTACTAATAAGGAGTCTACTCTAGCTAGCGACATTGTCTAAAATGCATGAACCTCATGCTTTGTTTCAACTAATGTTAGCTAGCTAGATAAAGCTAGATGTGCAGATTGTTAATGGACAGTATGTATGGTTTGTTGAGAATAATGCCAGCTATCTAGGAGGTTGGCAGCACTTTCAACTCATGATCCCCTTAGAGAATGCATCCAGCTATAAAATTCACTAACATCATATAAACATGTATTTCTCAGGGATCTGGTTGAGTCTGATTTCGAGGGGATGTGAGTCTAGTGTGGTTGTGTAAAACTCAACACTGAAAAAGAGGTAAGAAAGGATACAGTTGAAGTCTGAAGTTTACATACACCTTAGCCAAATACATTAAAACTCAGTTTTTCACAATTCCTGACATTTAATCCTAGTAGAAATTCCCTGTCTTAGGTCAGTTAGGATCACCACTTTATTTTAAGAATGTGAAATGTCATAATAATAGTAGAGAGAATGATTTATTTCAGCTTTTATTTCTTTCATCACATTCCCAGTGGGTCAGAAGTTTACATACACTGAATTAGTATTTGGTAGCATTGCCTTTAAATTGTTTAACTTGTTTCAAACGTTTCGGGTAGCCTTCCACAACCTTCCCACAATAAGTTGGGTGAATTTTGGCCCATTCCTCCTGACAGAACTGGTGTAACTGAGTCAGTTTTGTAGGCCTCCTTGCTCGCACACGTTTTTCCAGTTCTGCTCACAAATGTTCTATGGGATTGAGGTCAGGGCTTTGTGATGGCCACTCCAAAACCATGACTTTGTTGTCCTTAAGCAATTTTGTCACAACTTTGGAAGTATGCTTGGGGTCATTGTCCATTTGGAAGACCCATTTGCGACCAAGCTTTAACTTCCTGACTGATGTCTTGAGATGTTGCTTCAATATATCCACATAATTTTCCTCCCTCATGATGCCATCCATTTTGTGAAGAGCACCAGTCCCTCCTGCAGCAAAGCACCCCCACAACATGATGCTGCCACCCCGTGCTTCCCAGTTGGGATGGTGATCTTCGGCTTGCAAGCCTCCCCCTTTTTCCTCCAAACATAACAATGGGCATAATGGCCATTATGGCAATTTCTCCAAAAAGTACAATCTTTGTCCCCATGTGCAGTTGCAAACCGTAGTCTGGCTTTTTATGGAGATTTTGGAGCAGTGGCTTCTTCCTTGCTGAGCGGCCTTTCAGGTTATGTCAATATAGGACTCGTTTTACTGTGGATATAGAAACTTTTGTACCTGTTTCCTCCAGCATCTTCACAAGGTCCTTTGCTGTTGTTCTGGGATTGATTTTCAGTTATCGCACCAAAGTACATTCATCTCTAAGAGTCAGAATGTATCTCCTTCCTGAGCGGTATGACGGCTGTGTGGTCCCATGGTGTTTAAACTTGCGTACTATTGTTTGTACAGATGAACGTGGTACTTTCAGGCATTTTAAAATTGCTCCCAATGATGAACCAGACTTGTGGAGGGCTACAATTATTTTTCTGAGGTCTTGGCTGATTACTTTTGATTTCCCCATGATGTCAAGCAAAGAGGCACTGCGTTTGAAGGTAGGCTTTGAAATATTTCCACAGGTATCGTGACACAGTGAATTATAAGTGAAATAATCTGTCTGTAAACAATTGTTGGAAAAATGACTTGTGTCATGCACAAAGTAGATGTCTTAACCGACTTGCCAAAATTATAGTTTGTTAACAAGAAATTTGTGGAGTGGTTGAAAAATGAGTTATAATGACTACAAACTAAGTGTATGTAAACTTCCGACTTCCACTGTATGTACATTACACTTATTTTATAAAGATGTGTTTTATAACACATTTATGTGGTCAATGTTTTATCATGAAGCAAGTAGTCAAAGTCATCTATGGTTCTGTTAAGCCGGCAGTGTTGATACAGATGGGAGAGAAAAAATCACATCACTCAAATGACTTTATAGCATAAGTGTCAACGACCTTTAATACTTAGGGAGAAATGGGGCGCTAGCAGGCCGTTCCCGACACTACCCGGTAAAATGTAAGGCGCCAAATTCAAAATACAAAAGTACAATATACAAGTGTTGCATAGTCATCAAAAGCTCTGATTCTTGGCAATACCACAGCGTTGTCAGATTTCAAAAAGGCTTTACGGCGAAAGCACAACATTTGATTGTTTGAGGATAGCACCTCCAATATTTATGCATTAGCATAAATTCATATCCAGCGCGGGTCACACAAAACCCATATAAGAGCTAAAATAAATCACTTACCTTTCGAAGAACTTCTGCTGAGGGCATCAAAAATGTCCATCGAAGACATCCAATGGTTCTTTTGTTAGAAAAAGTCATTTATTATATCCATAAATCTCTGTTTGGTTGGCGCGTTCAGAAAATCCACCGTCGAGTCACCCGTTGTACAGTGAAGAGAAAGCGTTCAAATATACCTATCAACTTTGCCCAAACAAATCAAACATCATTTATAATGCATTCTTAGCTATCCTTTTATGAATATTAGCGATAATATTTCACTCGGATTATATCATAAACGATATAAAATGAAAATAAAGTGGGGGCTCGCTCACGTTCTCGTGCCCATGAAAACGTATTGACAATTCTGCTTCCTTCAGTAATTCTTCTTCTGTATTGGTCTGTTCAGTGCTAAAGCCTCCAAACACTGTCCAGAGACTGTTGACATCTAGTGGAAGCCATAGGTACTGCAATCTAGGAGCTAAAATACATGGACTTCAATAGGAAGCCTATGGAAAAGAGGAAATGTTACACAAAAATAATTTCTGGACAGATATTCCTCGGGTTTTCGCTTGCTATATCAGTTCTGTTATACTCACAGACATTGTTATAACAGTTTTAGAAACTTCAGAGTGTTTCCTATCGAATAGTACTAATTACGTGCATATCCTATTTTCTGGGCCTGAGTGGCTGGCAGGCATTTTACTTTGGGCACGCCAGACTCTCCAAAACCGTCACCTCTGCTGCCGCTCCCTAAGAAGTTAAAAACCAAGTTCTTATAGTATTCTAACTTAATGTAATTGTATATTAATTTCTCAATTGTCATCAGAAAAGTGAAATACATTACAATATAGTACTGAGAAATGAGTGTAACGTCTGTCATTCTGTGAACAAATGTTTCCTACCAAGCCACTGCATTTGATGTCTCTTTAGCACCTATTGTTTGGGACAGGAGGGTTAAGTCCATGTCTGTGGGGGTTGTTTGCTCTGTGTGGGAGAACATGAGTAAAATAAATCATTTAGCATTTTTTACCTCTCTTTCAGTGTTGAATTTAACACAACCACAACTTGTACAGCCTCAGGTTCCCTCGAAATCAGACTCAACCAGATCCCTAAGAAATACAAGCTTGTGTGATGATACTGTACCAAATTGTATAGCGAAAAATCTGCCAAACACTTAGCTAGCTTGCATTATCATCAACAAACCATACATACCGTCATGTCAACAATCTGCACTTAGCTTTAGCTAAGGTTCATGCATTTTAGACAATGTCGCTAGCTAGAGTAGACTCCTTATTAGTAAGTACAAAACAATCCGAATATAAGACGCAAGCTAGCTAGATAACGTTTGCTTATAGCTATATTGATGAACAAGTAGCTAGCAGGCTAACTTGATTATAAAGGCAACAATGTCAACACTGACCTGAACAGGAGAATGTTGGCCATTTATTTGGGACTTTGTCACTTGTCAGTGACTGTTGGCTGTACCTGCTGTGTTTGAGTCTGGAGACAGTAGTAGCAGCTAGAGCTCCATTGGCTCCTTGAGCGAGGCACAATGAAAGTTGTCGAGTGGGTGGGATTTAGTGCAAAGACACACCTTTCCCCAAGGCCAGCAGCTGTGGCTGGGCCAAACCCCAGTGTTTTTGTTCAATCTCTATTTTTTCTCTCACAACACAAGCAGTGGGGCGGTTTCTGTTGTGAAAAGCAACTACGGATCCGGGCTTTAAGATTTTTATATAATAGAGTCATGCAACAGTACTGATGTTTGTAGTGTAAACGATGAATAGGACTGTGTACTGTTCCGTTAACTCCTAGTATCTGCTGACAGTGACCAGTCTGACCATGAGACAACATTGGACATCCTCTGACTAACATCTAACTATCCTTGCAGCTCACCCTTTAAGTAAATGACCATCATGACCAAAATGAAAATTCAATCCAACCAAATGGGCTTAAGTTAAAACAAGGGAGGACGAGCAGGTTGGCAGACAGGAATGCACTGATGTAAATCGTCCTTGATAAGAGCATCTGCTAAATGACTAAAATGTTAAATGTAATCTGAATTATGGCTACTTGAACAGAACAAGGAAGGAAATGTTATGTAGAATCTGTCCTGGTGTTAAATGAACTGGGCATAGTGATGTCTAAACACACTAGGCCACACCATTAATCTAATGTACAGCTCCCTTCCTGAACAGAGCAGTTGAGTGGAGAAAAGGTAAACACAGATTGTAACATTAAGACTTTAGCTTCATTCACACGTTGTAACATTGTCAACACTTGGAGTGGACTTCCCCCCCTCTAGCCAGAGTTGAGGTGCAACCAGAGCCCACTCAGCTGTTCGGGGTGTTTGGTCAGAAGGGGTCTGTGTGATCTCACTCTGCAGCTGCCTGCTCAGAGAGCCTGTTCCTCTGTTTCCTCCTCACCTCTACTGTAACTCTAGACACCTGACACACACAGAGAGAGGAACACACACACAGACACACATACTGTCCATGCACACAGGCACGCACACTAGCGGACACAAACAAACACACACACACTCACTTAACCCCCCCCAAAAAAAAAAAAAACAGCTGACACTTAATACCAGTCTCATAAAGAACCAGATCCCTCTCCCCTCTCACTCCAGCCTCACAGCTCCTCAAACAAATAAACATTCTCCTGCTTCAAATAAAGCCCTGTCGTTCTCCTCCCATGCTCATATACACTTCTGCTTTCTTTTTGCTTCCATAAAGCTCCACACACCTCTGAGGCTGGGGCCAGGGGGCAGAGTGTCGTATGGGAAATGCTTACTGCCCATATGGTCCCTCCTGGATGAAGCTCAGGCACTTAATGGAGAGGCCAGGAGAACCATTAAACAACCCAGTCATTGTGAAGTTGAAGTCTCTTTACGGCAAAGATATGCTAATATTTTGTAGCATTACAGACAGGGTAGAGAATGTGAGGGAGAGAGAAAAGGAACAAAAGAGGAGAAGACGGAGAGTGAGAGAGAGGAGGGAGAGAGAGAAAGTGTTGAAGATATTTGAAGAGAGTAAAGAGAGTGTACAGAACGTCCCAGGTCGTCGTGACTCTTCAGCTCCTGTTTGTCCGCTTCCCGCTCACACATCGTTGTACTCACACAGAAGCATGCACACACACACACACACACACACACACACACACACACACACACACACACACACACACACACACACACACACACACACACACACACACACACACACACACACACACACACACACTCGCGCACACACGCAAACAAACACAGGGTGATAGAGTGAGAGAGAGCAGTGCAAGCTCTCACACTCTTTCATTCTCCCAATGTAAAGCGTTTTATTTGTTCTGTGTTCTGGCCATTCAGTTGGTGCTTATCAGCAGTTCTCTCCATTTCAGATGGGCTCAGGAGACTTCAGAGGGGCTAAGCCCCCGCAAGAAGATTAGCCAAACACAGCCAGCTGGCCCAACCCAGCCCAGCCCAGAGTAGAGCACTCTACAGGGATTAAGGATGCCACGCTCACCCAAACAAGATTTAGGCTTTTCACTGTCAATTACTCTCAATGTACATTGTGATACATACTGAGCCGTGTGGCTCAGTCGGTAGAGAATTGGACTTGCAATGCCAGGGTCATGGGTTTGATTCCCACGGGGGACCAGTACGAAATGAAAATGTATGTGCTCTGGATAAGAATGTCTGATAAATTACTAAACTGTAAAAAAATACAAATATCTATGAAAGACACTCTTCCAAATTGGAAGGTTTGGTACTGGGCCTATATGATTCTGTACCTAGGCTTAAAATGCATTAGAGTTACTGATCTGTTTCCACAGACTAGATGTTATTCATAAACTAGACTGCCTGCCATACGTGCAGACAGAGCGTGGGTGCCATTATTCCAATGTGCAGTGTTTCATGTTACATTGGGAACACCCAACATGACAGAGAGATCAACACATCTACATGGATAACAGAGTCTAGTGAACATTGCAGGGACTAGAACAATGGCGTGTGCACTCTAAACTCCAACCAAGGCCTGTACAAGCAGGTAAGGCTCTGTGTAATGACCAGTGTGTTATAGTCAGATGAAGAGAGAGGAGATGAGAGGAGAGGTTGTGGTTCCCTGTGGGGCCTGGAGTCTCTGGTGGAGGGATGTAGATATGTGCAGGTTAATGAGCTCTATAGGTCCCACAGGACCTGGGCCCCTTTAAACCTGCTCTGTTCTCCTCTCCTCTCTTCTACTCTTCTCCATTCCTGACAAGAGAGACAGAGAAAGAGAGAGAAAGAGAGGGATCAGGAGAGAGAGAGAGGGGGATCGGTAGAGAGAGAGAAGACTTGAAACAATTATTGCCTGGGATGAGAGGCATTAGGGGGTTGCAGTGCCAGCTCGGCCCCAAATGTGGCAATAAGGGAAAGCTTTGGGGAGAGCAAGGCTAATCAGAACCAGACTCAAAACGACAACAAACCAAACCACACACACAGGAAAATCGACACTTTGCATATTAAAACTCGGCGGGGGAAAAAGCCTGTAGAAACATCAAACTGTAATGAAGAACAGGCCCAATGAGCACACGCGAGAGAGAGCGAGAGAGAGAGGGAACGCTTTAAAAAGTTAATGGACCTGTTAGACAAACCGCAGCTGTCTTTTTTTGTCCACATTACATTGTTTTGTTCCAGATCTGTACTGGATGGCTTTATTATTACTTGTTTTCCCGTCCCTTCATATGTGGCATAGCGGTGCTTCGTTAGGATGTCTGCGGCTAGTACACTACCGCCTGACTACTGGTTCTCTCGATTAGACGTGGTGGGTATTATGGATGTGCCATTGTAAGAGGAAGAAAGGAGGAGGGAGGAAGGAGGTAGGAGGAGGGAGGAAGGAGGAGTGAGGGCTAACCTGGTGACTTGAGGAAGCCAGGAGCAGTGAACCATATTGGAGCAGAGGAGAGGGTTTAGAGTAACATTCCTCTGTTGATCCTGTGTAAACCCTGTCTCTTACTGCTGATCTGATATGGAAATGGAAGTGCAGATGGAGGCTTCCACCCGCCTTATATGGGATTGTGGCTTGACCTGGCAGGATCACAGACTGAGCTGCAGAGAGAGAGAAAGGGGGCGACCAGAGACAGACAGATAGGTACAGACAGCACAAAAGATAAGAAACCAAAGGAGGAGTAGAGAGAGAGAAACAAAAAAAGTGAGAATTAGAGAGAGCAAGAGTGAAAGAAACAGAGTGATCCAGACTGAGAGGAACAGGCTGCTTTGCTGGGAATATATTGTTTTTTCCTTTGACGTTTTGTCAATGATCTGTGTTCTTTGAAAGAGGAAGTCATCAGGTCCAGAGAACAGAAACAATTTCCTCTCCGTCAGACAATGTGAAACACAACAATAGCATCCACATACACCACAACCCACAACTACTCACTGCTACAGCTGGAGCTGAGTCATTCTGCTACTGCCATTGTTCCACATTCAATCCCCAAGGTCTATATTATTTTAGAATCTCTTTCCTCTCTATGCTTGGTAAAATAATGTCGCCCTTGACTATACTTTTGTTACGACCTTCTCTGCAGATTGCAGTGAGCTGCTACTTCTACTGCACTGTTAACTTGCTCTGACTGAGGATAAGAGTCACAGACGAATTGCTACTATATCAAAGTGAAATGGTCACATTTAAAAGCAGATAAAACGTACTAAATCTATGGCATGTTATTCCGTTTAAGGCTACGTACAAATGAAAAACAACACTCTAAGTGTTGTTACTTTTGAACTTTGTGGTATTATTAATCTAGCTAGCTTGCTAGATTCTTAAATCAATGGTAAGGCTGCACGGATGCCAGCCTCAGACAGTGACGGTGACAAGAGTGCTAACATGCTAGATGCTAAACTCAGACAACGCGGGCAGCGGCCGGGAAACCTGAGCTACCCGGTCCTCAGCAGCCCAGTTAATCTGATCAGCAACACTTTGTTCAAGCGTGTCTTATTTAAAGAGGACAGCACTCCTGCCTAGCATAGCCCAAACATCAGCCCTATCCCCTTTCACCATGCAGAGACCCACCCAGGGAGCCAGGCCTGTTATCTGATCCACACCAAACCTTTCTGACCCCTCACCCCACAGGCACAACACTGCATACATGGCTCATATTCATTAGTGCACAACATAGCAACATGTTTTGCTGTGGATAAGAATGTCTGCTAAATGACTAAAATGTAAGAGACATGTCTTTGAGTATAACAGACGTATGTAAACTCTCCCCCAGTGGTGCTGTTATCATATAAAATAGAATAGGTGATATAAATCATTTTAGAAAACATGATAAAGTACCTTCTACTTGTCCTATCCTATTTCCTACATGATATCAGTAACAGACACGTAGATCATGAAAAACCCACAATAAATTCAGGGGTATCCAAGAACCAGAACACACCCTGAGACAGTGAAATCCTAGTCTAGGTTACCATACTCCCAAGTCATGGTAACCTAATCACAAGGAAGCTTGGAAATGGAGGTTTGTGAAACCCAAACAGACTGAGCGCAGCCATAGCTAACTGCAGTGCAGCCATAGCGTTGTCCTCCTGAGGGAACTGCCCATTGCTGCTGGTGTTAATAAGAGCCGGGACCTTGGCCAGCAGGGGAGGACGTTGACACCAGTCACCAGGTAACCTCCCAGTCAGTCAGCTAAAACCCACACAGCCCCGGCAAGGGTAGAGGGAAGACGCTCGGCAGCTCAGCTAGCAGCCAAGCCCTGTCTACCTGCTACCCCCTGCCTCAGGTGGCCCTGCTTATCTAAAACCCTAAAACACACACGCCGACACACCCGGTGGGCCTTAACCCCCACTGAGCCAGCAGCTGTTTCCAGCAGCACCAAACTGTCTGTACCATATGCACCAGAACACTGCCAGGACTGACTGAAACACACACTGCAGTTCGGGTGAATGGGTAAAAGGATGTGAAGAACACATGACATTGCATTCCACTGCGCTGTAATTCAATGCAATTCAACACAACAAGAGATGCTATTTGGACCTGGCACAACTGCATGCCAACAAACTGCAGGTCCCTCACCTTCGCCCCTCAGCACTGACCCTAACATCTAAAGTGGAGGGAGGCTTGTGCAATGTTTTCCCAACCGGTTACCATTATCCTTTAATGAATAACACCGGTGCTCAGTCTGACCTGTAGGCAGCTACACTGGGGTCTGGAGGACTAAGGTCTGGCTACATTCTTCGATACGCTGACTTAGCCTAGCGGAAAAGAGCATTGGGCCAGTAACCGAAAAGTCGCTGGTTCAAATCCCCGAGCCGGCAAGGTGAAAAACTCTACGGTTCTGCCCTCCAGCAAGGCAGTTAACAACAACTGCATCCTGGGTGCTGATCACGTCAATTATAGCAGCCCCCCGCACCTCTCTGATTCAGAGGGGTTGGGCTGAATGACTCCTGCACCTCTCTGATTCAGAGGGGTTGGGCTGAATGACTCCTGCACCTCTCTGATTCAGAGGAGTTAGGCTGAATGACTCCTGCACCTCTCTGATTCAGAGGGGTTGGGCTGAATGACTCCTGCACCTCTCTGATTCAGAGGGGTTGGGCTGAATGACTCCTGCACCTCTCTGATTCAGAGGGTTGGGCTGAATGACTCCTGCACCTCTCTGATTCAGAGGGTTGGGCTGAATGACTCCTGCACCTCTCTGATTCAGAGGGGTTGGGCTGAATGACTCCTGCACCTCTCTGATTCAGAGGGGTTGGGCTGAATGACTCCTGCACCTCTCTGATTCAGAGGGGTTGGGCTGAATGACTCCTGTACCTCTCTGATTCAGAGGAGTTAGGCTGAATGACTCCTGCACCTCTCTGATTCAGAGGGGTTGGGCTGAATGACTCCTGCACCTCTCTGATTCAGAGGAGTTGGGCTGAATGACTCCTGCACCTCTCTGATTCAGAGGAGTTAGGCTGAATGACTCCTGCACCTCTCTGATTCAGAGGGGTTGGGCTGAATGACTCCTGCACCTCTCTGATTCAGAGGGGTTGGGCTGAATGACTCCTGCACCTCTCTGATTCAGAGGAGTTAGGCTGAGTGCAACTGACTAGGTATCCCCTTTCATCTGGCCCCTAACTGCCCTAGCATTGACTCTCTGATGCTGTAGTGCAGGGGTGTCAAACTCATTCCATGGAGGGCCGAGTGTCTGCTGCCTTTTGGTTTCTCATTTAAATGTGACCAATTAATACTTAAACAACTAGGGGAGGTCCTAACTAATCAGTGACCTTAATTCATCAATCAAGTACAAGGGAGGAGCAAAAACCCACAGACACTCAGCCCTCTGTGGAATGAGTTTGACATGTGCTGCAGTGTCTTTCACAGTCCTAGTGCTACTGCTTCTCTCTCCATTTCTCTCTCTCTCCCTCCCTCCCGCTCTCTCTCTCTTTGTCCCCCTCTCTCCCTCTCTCTGTCTATCTCGCCCACCCTTTCTCTCTCCCCCCCCCTCTCCCTCCGCCCTCTCCCTGTCTCTCTCTCCCTGGGCCAGTGTGATTGTGTAATGGTATGACATGGCGCTGACCTTGTGCTCCGTGTTAGCTGCTACCCTGGCCTCCGCAGCCCTACTCACTGGCTCTCTGACGGCCCATAATGAAAGAGCCTGGAGCCTCGAGACAGTCACATTGCAGAAAGGCAGCCAAGCAGGGTTTTAAATGGACACAGGCACGCACGCAGGGTTTTAAGTGGAGGCTGCTGCCTCTGCTGTGTCTCTACAGTATGTGGTCCAGGGTTCAGAGGTGGAGCAAGGCTCTATTTTCCTCAGGAGTCAATAGGAGTTAGACATTATAAACCCGGGTAAAGGAGCGTTATGGGGCTTGTAGAGAAGTAGCATAGGGCCTACTGCAGTGTGGTCTGAGTAAAGGCAGTAGAAAGCAGGAGGATATGTTACACTGTGTGGTTCAGGCATGATAGGAACCTGTCTCATCCCATTATCACACCCTCTCCCTCTGTCTCTACTCAGCCATTGGACAAGAGGGGAGGCGGAGGCTGATAGGCCGGTAGCTCAGGTAAAACCCTGAGATCCACCCACCAGAGAGATGCTGAGGCTGGGGGTAGGACGGCTGGGACCAGAGTTGCTGATGAGCTAGTAATGACGTTAAATGGGAGTGTTATTAGCAGAGGTCTGAAATATAATCCCACACTATTAACACGGCATCACTATTCATTAGAGTGATGGGTGGTGGTGGGTACGGTTTCGAGAGAGAGAGATGAGGAGGAGGAAATGGAAGATCAGATGAGAGATGGTGGTGAGTGGCTCTATTCCAGGGTCAGAAACTCATTATAAACCTACACATGACTCCTACTATCTGAATGACACACAACAGCTTAGTGCAACAAATGTGTTTGGCTACAAATTTCTCAAAATTGTCAAAGATATATTGTTATGTCATGGATATACTGGGGTTGAATATTAATACATTTTGCCACAAACTACATCGAACAAATGTTTTTAGAATACATATAAAAAGGTAGCCGTAAACATTTATTGATCTCATAAAAAAGGCGATTAACACAATCTTGTCAGAGGCAAGCTGTATTCTCAGAGGCAACTACAGTTGTTTGTCAGATGAGAGAGAGACAGAGAGAGAGAGAGAGAGAGAGAGAGAGAGAGAGAGAGAGAGAGAGAGAGAGAGAGAGAGAGAGAGAGGGAGAGAGAGGGAGCGAGCGAGCGAACAAGAGATAGCTAGAGAGCGAGAGAGAGCGAGAGAGAGAGAAAGCTAGAAGAGAGCGAGAGAGAGATAGCTAGAAGAGAGCGAGAGAGAGATAGCTAGAAGCGAGCGAGAGAGAGATAGCTAGAGAGAGTGAGAGCGAGAGAGCTAGAGAGAGAGCTAGAGAGAGAGCGAGAGAGAGATAGATAGAGAGTGAGACAGAGAGAGCTAGAGTGAGAGCGAGAGAGAGATAGCTAGAGAGAGAGAGCGAGAGAGAGATACCTAGAGAGAGAGTGAGAGAGAGAGAGCGCGAGAGTGAGCGAGAGAGAGAGAGCTAGAGAGAGAGCGGGAGAGTAATAGCTAGAGAGAGAGCGAGAGAGAAATAGATAGAGAGAGAGTGAGAGAGAGCTAGAGAGAGAGAGAGAGCGAGAGAGAGATAGCTAGAGAGAGAGCGAGAGAGATAGCTAGAGAGAGAGAGTGAGAGAGAGATAGCTAGTGAGAGAGTGAGAGAGAGAGAGATAGCTAGAGAGAGAGAGAGAGAGAGAGCGATAGCTAGAGAGAGAGCGAGAGAGAGCTAGCTAGAGAGAGAGAGAGCGAGAGAGCGATAGCTAGAGAGAGAGAGAGAGATAGCTAGAGAGAGAGAGAGAGAGAGAGCGATAGCTAGAGAGAGAGAGAGATAGCTAGAGAGAGAGAGAGAGAGAGATAGAGAGAGAGAGAGAGAGAGAGAGAGATAGAGATAGCTAGAGAGAGAGAGAGAGAGAGAGAGAGAGAGAGAGAGAGAGAGAGAGAGAGAGAGAGAGAGAGAGAGAGAGAGAGAGAGAGAGAGAGAGAGAGAGTGCTAAAAAGCTGTCCTCTACTGAGACATCAGTCCCTCTCTCTGTTCTGTTCTGTCTGAGTGTTTGCCTTCCGTCAGAGAGATGACAGTTTTGTTTTTCATCACACTAAAACTGAAGTTTTCTTAAGATCCAGTGGAAGCTGCGTCGCTTGATGAAAAACTAAAAAGGCAACGCTTGAGAAATAACATCTTCCACTTAAAATGAGAAACAGGCTTCTATGTTGTGCCTTCCTCCAGCTGTCTCCAGGCATAAAGTTTACAGAAATCAAATACAAACTAATATCTTCTAACCTCACATTCATGATTGTAAACTAAGAAAATAAAGTAATCTATTGCTGCATCTGAAAACAGCATTGGAACTTTATATAAAAAAGAGAATATGGAATATCAAATCAAACTTTATTTGTCACATGTGCCAAATACAACAAGTGTAGACCTTACTGTGAAATGCTAACTTACAAGCCCTTAACCAACAGAGAAGAGTTAAGAAAATATTTACCAAATAAACTAAAGTAAAAAATTATAAAAAGTAACACAATAAAATAACAATAACGAGGCTATATACAGGGGGTAGCGGTACCGAGTCAGTGTGCGGGGGTACAGGTTAGTTGAGGTAATTTGTATATTAGGGGTGAAGTGACTAGCGCATAGATAATAAATGAGAAGCAGCAGTGTACAAAACAAATGGGGGGGGTCAATGTAAATAGTCCAGTGGCCATTTGATTAATCGTTCAGCAGTCTTACGGCTTGGGGGTAGAAGCTGTTAAGGAGCCTTTTGGTCCTAGACCTGGTGCTCCGGTACCGCTTGCCGTGCGGTAGCAGAGAGAACAGTCTATGACTTGGTTGACTGGAGTCTCTGACAATTTTATTGGCTTTCCTCTGACACCGCCTATTATATAGGTCCTGGATTGCAATGAGCTCGGCCCTAGTGATGTACTGGGCCGTACGCACTAAACTCTGTAGCACCTTACGGTCAGATGCCGAGCAGTTGCCATATCAGGCGGTGACGCAACCAGTCAGGATGCTCTCGATACTGCAGCTGTATAACCTTTTGAGGATCTGTGGACCCATGCCAAATCTTTTCAGTCTCTTTGAGGGGAAAAAGGTTTTGACGTGCCCTCTTCACAATTGTATTGGTGTGTTTGGACCATGATAGTTCGGTGGTGATGTGGACACCAAGGAACTTGAAACTCTCGACCCGCTCCACTACAGCCCCGTCGATGTTAATGGGGGCCTGTTCAGCCCGCCTTTTCCTGTAGTCCACGATCAGCTCCTTTGTCTTGCTCACATTGAGGGAGAGGTTGTTGTCCTGGCACCACACTGCCAGTTCTCTGACCTCCTCCCTATAGGGTGTCTCATCATTGTCTGTGATCAGGCCTACCACTGTTGTGTCGTCAGTAAACTTAATGATGGGGTTGGAGTCGTGTTTGGCCATGCCGTTGTGGGTGAACAGGGAGTACAGGAGGAGACTAAGTACACATCCCTGATGTGCCCCAGTGTTGTTGTTGCCTACCACCTTGGCGCGGCCTGTCAGGAAGTCCAGGATCCAGTTGCAGAGGGAGGTGTTTAGTCCCAGGGTCCTTAGCTTAGTGATGAGCTTCGTGGGCACTATGGTGTTGAACACTGAGCTGTAGTCAATGAACAGCATTCTCACATAGGTGTTCCTTTTGTCCAGGTGGGAAAGCGCAATGTGGAGTGCGACTGAAATTGCGGATCTGTGGATCTGTTGGGGCGGTATACGAATTGGAGTGGGTCTAGGGTATCTGGGAGGATGCTGTTGAGATGGCCGCCTTTTATTACATACAGCCTGAGGGAACTATTGGATATAAGAGCAACGTCAACTTACCAACATTACGACCAGGGATACGACTTTCCCGAAGCGGATCCTCTGTTTGGTCCACCACCCAAGACAATGGATCGGATCCCAGCAGGCGACCCAAAACAACGGCGCCGCAGAATTCACGCATCGCGCGGACAGAAACAAACATCTCTCTGGTAAGAAGAAGGGCGGGGGTGTATGCCTTATGATTAACGAGTCGTGGTGTGATCATAACAAGTCCTTTTGTTTACCTGACTTAGAATTACTTACGATCAAATGCCGACCGCATTATCTACCAAGAGAATTCTCTTCTATTATAATCACAGCCGTATGTATCCCCCCCCAATCAGACACCTCGATTGCCCTGAAAGAACTTCATTGGACTCTATGTAAACTGAAAGCGCGAACCACTGATTTTAATCAGGGCAAGGCGACCGGAAACATGACCGAATACAAACAGTGTAGCTATTCCCTCCGCAAGGCAATCAAACAAGCTAAGCGTCAATATAGAGACAAAGTAGAGTCACAATTCAACGGCTCAGACACGTGAGGTATGAGGCAGGGTCTACAGTCAATCACGGACTACAAAAAGAAAACCTGCCACGGACCCCGATGTCCTGCTCCAGGACAAACTAAACAACTTCTTTGCTCGCTTTGAGGACAATACAGTGCCACCGACACAGCCCGCTACCAAAACCTGTGGGCTCTCCTTCACCGCAGCCAACGTGAGTACAACATTTAAATGTTAACCCTCGCAAGGCTGCCGGCCCGGACGGCATCCCTGACCGCGTCCTCAGAGCATGCGCAGACCAGCTGGCTGGTGTGTTCACGGACATATTCAATCAATCCTTATCCCAGTCTGCTGTTCCCACATGCTTCAAGAGGGACACCATTGTTCCTGTTCCCAAGAAAGCTAAGGTAACTGAGCTAAACGACTATCGCCCCCGTAGGACTCACCTCCGTCATCATGAAGTGCTTTGACAGACTAGTCAAGGATCATATCACCTCCACCATACCTGACACCCTAGACACACTCCAATATGCTTACCGCCCCAACAGGTCCACAGACGACGTAATCTCAATCACACTGCACACTGGCCTAACCCTGGACAAGAGGAATACCTATGTAAGAACGCTGTTCATCGACCACAGCTCAGCATTCAACACCATAGTACCCTCCAAACTTGTCATTAAGCTCGAGATCCTGGGTCTTGACCCTGCCTTGTGCAACTGGGTACTGGACTTTCTGATGGGCCACCCCCAGCTGGTGAGGGTAGGAAACCACATCTCCACCCCGCTGATCCCACAAGGGTGCGTTCTCAGCCCTCTCCTGTACTCCCTGTTCACCCATGCCTGCGTGGCCATGCACGCAGGCATACGACACTACAGTGGTAGGCTTGATTACCAACAACGACGAGACAGCTTACAGGGAGGAGGTGAGGGCTCTCGGAGTGTGATGTCAAGAAAATAACCTCACACTTAACGTCAACAAAACAAAGGAGATGATTGTGGACTTCAGGAAACAGAAGAGGGAGCAGCCCCCTATTCACATCGGCGAGACAGTAGTGGAGAAGGTGGAAAGTCTTAAGTTCCTTGGCGTACACATCACGGACAAACTGAAATGGTCCACCCACACAGACAGCGTGGTGAAGAAGGCGCAACAGCACCTCTTCAACCTCAGGAGGCTGAAGAAATTTGGCTTGTCACCAAAAACACTCACAAACTTATACAGATGCACAATCGAGAGCATCCTGTCGGGCTGTATCACCGCTTGGTACGGCAACTGCTCCGCCCACAACCGTAAGGCTCTCCAGAGGGTAGTGAGGTCTGCACAACGCATCATCGGGGGTAAACTACCTGCCCTCCAGGACATCTACACCACCCGATGTCACAGGAAGGCCAAAAAGATCATCAAGGACAACAACCACCTGAGCCACAGCCTGTTCACCCAGCTATCATCCAGAAGGTGAGGTCAGTACAGGTGCATCAAAGCTGAGACAGAGAGACTGAAAAACAGTTTCTATCTCAAGGCCATCAGACTGATAAACAGCCACCAATAACATTGAGTGGCTGCTGCCAACATACTGACTCAAATCCCTAGCCACTTTAATAATTAAAAATTGGATGTAATAAATGTATCACTAGTCACAGCTGCTGGTGTTCTCGTGCATGCTTCAGTGTTGCTTGCCTCGAAGCGAGCATAAAAGCCATTTAGCTCGTCTGGTAGGCTCGCGTCACTGGACAGCTCACATATGGGTTTCCCTTCGTAGTCCGTAATAGTATTCCATGACCCAAATGGCACCATATTCCCTTTATTCCCAGGGCCCAGGTCAAAAGTAGTGCACTATAAAGGGAAGACGGTGCCATTTGGGACAGCCATAATCTCCATCGTAGGCTGCTCAGAGCAGAACAGAGCCATTGACCTGTAACATGTAGTTCTAGGTTACCCTGCCTCCTCTTCCTATCCCCCTATCCTTTTCTGTCATTTTGGTCCACTCTCCAAGCCCACGGTAATGAAGTGGGTAATCACAGTTATCTGGCCCATTCAAGTACTCTGTTCAGTAAATCAATACAGAACTGTCACGGGGCCAGCCGTCCACTTTGACTGACGACCACTAATCTATTTGTCGAGTTTCTGTGTCCTAAAGATACTTTCACTCTCCTCTCTTTCTGTCCCTTCCTCAAACTTAGAGTATAGAGTAGGACAATTTAGTTCTTTATTTGGATCCCCATTAGCTGACGCCTTAGTGACTCTTTGGGTCCAGAAAGATGTGGTACTAGATGCCTTTACATACTAGGATTTGGCAGCTAGAGGAAGCCATTGGAACTCCTCTGTACCTACCTAGCTAACACCTAGCTAGCACCAGAGGCTAGAGAGGACAGGCTTAGTCCCTACACCCGTGCAGAAAAAGAAACCGATCAATACAACACAACAAACTGATAAGAATTTCTATGAATTTTTAAATGTTCTCCCTGCGGTGGCTCCATTGGCTGCGAACTAAACAGGAATATTGATAAGCTGACGGCAGGGGAGGGCCAGCCTCCCAACACTACTGCTGCTGCTGGGTTGTATAATGTTTCCAGCATCATTTCTGTATTTCTTTATTAAACATCAAATCAATGTTTCTTTTTCCTTTTCTATTTATAATCAAATCAGCAAAAGGGCAAACTAAACTGCTTACACTGAAAACATTTAAGGAAACGGGGAAATGTAGTAAGATGTTTGAGCATGCTTCATCTTTGTTAAACTTTAAAACAGGAAGACATGGATCTTTGTAGCCAGTGTTTGTGTTTGATGTGGTATCCCCATCGAACATATGGAATTATTAGATTTGGATGGATGGTTGACATGACAGAAAGGTATGCAGATATTTTCTTATCTAAAAGGTGGGTTAAATGTTTGCCTCAGTGATTCATTTCTCAAACACTAAAGTTATTTGAGTTGTGTCGTACACAGGACTCTGGCATTTTCTACATGGTTTAGGCTAGAGAAAGGCATTGAAAGAAAGAAATGTCTTGTGACAACAGGCCTATAGAAAAAGGCGTGTTTTGTTGGGTGATGTGGTAAAGTCTGCTGTATTTTGAAATCTGCCGGTGAAAGTGTTTCCTGCAGATCCCAGAAAGTCAAATTGTGAACCCGTGACCCAAATGTATCACATAAAATGTAACAACGGATTGGGTTTCCCAAATTATTGTCGTAGATTTGCTGTATTCCACAACGTTCTATCTAGTGCTGCAGCGAGGGGGAGGGGTGCATAACCTTGTGGCATAGCTCTACCTCGCTCTCCCTGAGTGAGAGAGGTGCACACTTTGACAGACAGTCCAACACTAAGTCAGAGAGGTTTAGGCACTTAGTCAAATTTAGGAAATTTGCCGTTGTTCCCCTTCAAGGCACAATTACTCCTAGACCTCCACAAGACCAGTACTGTGGGAGCTTAGCGAGAGTCATGACCAGTATTAAAATCTCAAGGCTCTCTCTCTCTCTCTCTCTCTCTCTCTCTCTCAATTGTGCCCATAAGTATTTTTAAAATTCATAATTTTCTCCTTCTCTCTCTCTCTATGTGAATTGTGCCCATAAGTATTTTTAAAATTCATAATTTTCTCCTTCTCTCTCTCTCTCTCTCCCTCTTTGCTTCCTCTAACTTGATATATTTTCTCAGTATTTTATATTTTCTGTAGGCAAGGTAAATAATGCTAGCATCAACTGAATTTCTGTCTTAGTCAACAGGAAAATATGCTGAAGAACTGGTACGTTATGTTCTTTTCCCTGAGTAAGGCTTAATTAATTTACCTTCAGAAATTAAGTCCAATTTGAGTACGCAGTCAACAGGGTCATTTGTTTCAAAACACACAAAATACAACCCTGCCAATAATAAATATGAAAATAAGCGCTTCTATTCTGAGAGACGTAGAAATGTAGTTGGGTTAATATATAAGTATATAACAGTGAAGCACAACATGTTTACGACATATGTGATTCAGTCTTTAGGGGTTTAGTTTACCATACTGGCACAGACGCCTGATAGCAGAACAAGCCTATATCTCTACAGTCTTAAGGACTGAGCACAATCCATCTGTAATCATAATAATAGTCATCTGAGTATTTCTCTCTTTTTGTTAGATGATCCTAGCTTTACATTTTTCCTTCAAGTCATTTGCGGAGAAAAGAGAAAGGAATTCGAATAAACACAGAGAGAGAGAGAGAGAGAGAGAGAGAGAGAGAGAGAGAGAGAGAGAAACAGATTGAGGGAACGAGGGAAAGAGAAAGAGAGCTATTTGGATGTGAGTAATGAAATATGTGTTTTCATATAGGCATTGAGCCACAGCGTCCGAGCTGTCTCCTCTACAAAGCTGCCCGCTGAGCTCATCTCCCCAGCACTTGAAAGAACTGGAAAACAGTTTGCTGGTATTTGTGAGAGGTGAGGCAAACAGGCAAAAAGATACTGAGAAGTATCAGGTAATGACAGTGCTATTTGTCTGCTAACTATTTAGGATGTTGCAGTTATCTTTGGGTTCTACAGGCATTCTTCATTTTTTGGGAAGCTAAGCTAACACTTCTGAAATTTGGTAATTTAAAGACCTTCAATTCTCCCTCTTTCCATGAGAATTGTGCCAAGATGATTCACTTGACCGGGCAAGGAAGGAAGGTGCGCTTGCTTTCCTTGCAGCTGCCAATTTATACAGGCAATTCTCCCTGTTATTGCCAGTGGGGGAATTGTGGCTGGATTGCTAAGTGTAACATGATTAGGAATGCCTGCAATCTCACCCAGCCAGTCGTAAATATGGTGTTTGGGAGGAGATATTGACAGCTGTCATGCTCACCCTGCTTCTGTTCTCTGTCATTTCACCCAGACAGACGTTTACATTTCTAGTTTGACAGTCACACTCTTTCATAAAAAACACACAAACCAAACAAAGCCAATGATTTCACAAAAGGAGGCAATTATTTGTTCGACAGGGATTAATTAATTCATTCATTAATTGAACCCCACCATTAAATATGAAAACAAAGTGCTGCAACTGTCATTATAAAAGACATTCAGAGGGAAGAGACAAATTATTATGATGACTGGGAATATACCTATTTGAAATTGTGGGAATGCCAGCGTTTTCACCTAAAATTGTCTATCTCAAGTCAGTAAAATGTAGAACGTATTTGTAAAATGTGCAGTATGTGTGCCTAAGTGCACAGTGTGTGTGTGTGTGTGTGTGTGTGTGTGTGTGTGTGTGTGTGAACAGGTTGTAGTAGGACCTCTCCTGCTGGGCTAAGAGCTAGGCATGGTTCCCCTGAGGGGAAAGGATGGCTCTATTCAGACCGTTGCCATGGGCCTCAGCTGTTGCTAGGGACACCATGTACCATAGTTTGACTGCAGCAGCTCCTGGCACTCTCTCTCTCTTTCTCTTTCTCTCTCATCATTTCTTATCTGCTCTCTCCCTCTCTCTGTCTCTCTCTCTCTTATCCACTCTCTCTCCCTCTCTCTGTCTCTCTCTTTCACCCCCTCCCTCCCTTCCCCTTTCCTCCACCCATCCCTTCCTACCTCACATGAGACCTGTCTACCTCGGTGTATACCTCATTAAGGTGACAGTAGAGGGGAGTCACAGCAAACAGAAGGAACAGAGGATGAGGTCAGAGAGGAGAGAGGAGGAGAGAAACAACAGATCTGCCCACCTGATGGTGGACAAACAGCAGGCCAGCAGGTCACCTCACCTCTAACAATCCAGGCCCTGGGCTCAGTGGGCTGGCTGGCTGACACCCTGGGCTGAGACTGATATGAAACAGACCAGGACCACGTAGATCCCTCTCCCTGTTGCTCCCGGTTAGGAAATCTAAGCACACGCAAGCACACACACGCAATACAGGCATTGCCTGCAAGTTGCTCTGGGGAGAAGTGAGGGGAAGCCTGTCCAATAGCACTGGAGAGCAGCTGCCTCTGTGTGTCGTCCTCCGCATCCCTTTCAACTCTACGGCCCTTTATGTGCCACGTTCAGCTGCGCCCTGCCACTGTAGCCCCCTGTCCCCTCACCCCCATCCCCCCTGTCACAGAGATGATGTGGCAGTGACCAGGTGAGTGGGCAGGGCGCCCGTGGGCCAGGCATACTGTGTCAGTTAACCAGTTCAATGGGACAACGGCTCAATTTGTCCAATTAATGCCCCTGCCACACTCACAACCCATAAGGGGGTCGCACCTGAACCAGCCTTTCATGCTGGGACAATGTCCCTGTTCTTATTCGGTGCCAGGAACCCATCCGAACCAAATGTTTATTATCCAACAGAGCAGCGCGCGTGATGAAAATAATCTATTGGGCAAAACGCAGGCATTCCACACATGTAGCACTCTACACATAGTTGGAGTGGTTGGACTGCTCTGTTCTCCATCTCTAGTGGCCCAGTGTCCATACTGTTCTGGACTCTCCATCCCTCACATTCTGCTGTAGAGAGATGCTTTCAAAGGGGAATTATTACACAAAGACCATGTTGTGTGTCCTGCCAGCTACACCATGGTGAAGAACTGTAGGATCTACCATTACGGAGTTCATTGGCATGGACCTTCAAGGGCAACCATTACGGCTCAGCTGCACATCTTGATGCTATTTCCCAATGCAACTGGTTCATTATTGTACCCAGAAGAATCCAACCGAAGACCACTGTAAAATGAGAAGCAGTACTAGGCCGATGATATTCCACCTGGGAATGCATCCTTTTGGTCTCAGGCTCAATACTCCTTAACCCCTGACTCAGTACTAAGGAGCAGGGATGTGGAACCAACCTTCATTGCCAGTATTCCCAGTTCCCCCCTCTATCCCTCTCTCCTCTGTTCTGGGATTGACCCACAGAGAGAGAGTGTTCTGCTGGGGGCTCTTTCACCTCTCCATTCAACAGGGTTATCTTTCTTCTCTCTTTTAACATCCCTTCTACATGTTCTTCTGCTTCCATCTCTGCCTGGCTATATCAAAGGGAGCCCCCTGTCTGGCCATATCAAAGGAGCCCCCTAATCCACTCTCTCTCCCCTCTCTTTTCCCACCAAGACCATTCCCCATGTGGGGAATATGGGCTCTAAAGCAGACAATTTACTTCCTCACTCACATAGCAAATCACATTTAGATGACGCAATCCTTAGGTAATATAAACCCAGAATCATCTGTATTCAAGAAATGACAATCTTTCTCAGATTCTGACCCAGAGAGCCCTGAAGCTTGATGTAGGGTCAATAACTAGATAATGTAATGATAGCTGAATTGAGCTGCTATCGCTAAATCAAATGTGTTTGGGAATTTCTAACAGACCATTGGATAATATTTTAACATTTTAACAGGACGCCCATAGTAGGTAATTCAGGGGGGATTTTTAAAGTATTGGTCCTTGTAACTCTGAGGTGTTGTGAGTGCTAACTGTCAGTATCTAAATAATATGTGTGAAATGCTTGATAGTGTATGTGATGTACATAGAGAGGTCTACTTTCCTGGGGAACTGAATATTGACTGGTTTTCATCAAGCAGTCCACTCAGGAGGAAGCTTCTCACTGTAACCAGGGCCTGTAATCTGGTTCAGATTATTAATCAACATGCCAGGGTGTTTACAAACACCACAGGAACAGAATTGTCAGAGACTCCAGTCACCCAAGTCATAGTCTGTTTTCTCTGCAACCGCATGGCAAGCGGTACTGGAGTGCCAAGTCTAGGTCCAAAAGGCTCCTTAATAGCTTCTACCCCCAAGCCATAAGACTGCTGAACAATTAATCAAATGGCCACCAAACTATTTACATTGACCCCCATTTGTTTTGTACACTGCTGCTTCTCGTTGTTTATTATCTATGCGCTAGTCACTTTACCCCTACCTACATGTACAAATTAGCGCAATTAACCTGTACCCCCGCACACTGACTCGGTACCGCTACCCTCTGTAAATAGCCTTGTTATTGTTATTTTATTGTGTTACTTTTTATTATTTTTTACTTTAGTTTATTTGGTAAATATTTTCTTAGCTCTTCTTGAACTGCACCGTTGGTTAAGGGCTTGTAAGCATTTCATGGTAAAGTCTACACTTGTTGTATTCGGCGCATGTGACAAATAAAGTTTGATTTGATTTGATCATCCACATGTTTACATTTTACCTAAATATATATAAAAAAAAAAAATCCACTTTTTGTTACGTTACAGCCTTATTGTAAAATAGATTAAAGTAATTTTTTCCTCATCACACAATACCCCATAATGACAAAGCGAAAACAGGTTTTTAGACATTTTTGCAAATGTATAAAAAAAAATATAAAAAAATGAAGTAACTTATTTACATAAGTATTCAGACCCTTTGCTATGAGACTCGAAATTGAGCTCAGGTTCATCTTGTTTCCATTGATCATCCTTGAGATGTTTCTACAAATCGTTTGGAGTCCACCTGTGGTAAATTAAATTGATTAGACATTCGGAAAGGCACACACCTGTCTTTATATGGTCCCACAGTTGACAGTGCATGTCAGAGCAAAAGCCAAGCCATGAGATCGAAGGAAGTCTCCGTAGAGCTCTGAGACAGGATTGTGTCAAGGCACAGATCTGGGGAAGGGTACAAAAAAAATTCTGCAGCATTGAAGGTCCCCAAGAACACAGTGGCCTCCATCATTCCTAAAGTTTGTAACCACCAAGACTCTTCCTAGAGCTGGGCTGCCTGGCCAAACTGAGCCAAACTGAGCAATTGATTTATTTATTTAACCTTGGAGATTGAACTCTTTGGCCTGAATGCCAAGCGTCTCGTCTGGAGGAAACCTGGCACCATCCCTACGGTGAAGCATTGTGGTGGCAGTATGATGTTGTGGGGATGTTTTTCAACATCGGGGACTGGTCAGGATCGAGGGAAAGATGAACGGTGCAAAGTAAAGAGAGATCCTTGATGGAAACCTGCTCCTGAGCGCTCAGGACCTCAGAGTGGGGTGAAGGTTCACCTTCCAACAGGACACCAACCCTAAGCACACAGCCAAGACAATGCAGAAGTGGCTTTGGGACAAGTCTTGGAATGTCCTTGAGTGGCCCAGCCAGAGCCCGGACTTGAACTTAATCGAACATCTCTGGAGAGACCTGAAAATAGCTGTGCAGCGACGCTCCCCATCCAACCTGACAGAGATTGAGAGGATCTGCAGAGAAGAATGGGAGAAACTCCCCAAATACAGGTGTGCCAAGTTTGCAGTGTCATACCCAAGAAGACTCAAGGTTGTAATCGCTGCCAAAGGTGCTTCAACAAAGTACTGAGTAAAGGGTCTGAATACTTATGTAAATGTGATATTTCAGTGTATTTATTATTTTTTTTGGCAAAAATAAACTAAAAACCTGTTTTTTTTATGGGGTATAGATTCATGAGGGGAAAAAACGATTTAATCCATTTTAGAAGAAGGCTGTGGAAAGTCAAGGTGTCTGAATACTTTCCGAATGCCCTGTATGATGTTGAACATATTTGTTGGCCTGATGTGATTAATAAGGAGCATTCAGACGCTGCACTTGATGCATTTATGAAATTGCTTCTTCCAATTACTGATAAACATGCACCTGTTAAGAAAGTGCCTGTTAGAGCTCCATGGATTCATGAGGAATTGAAAAATGGTATGGTTGAATAAGAGTTTCTAATAGGTGTTGGCTGACAATCTGACTGGTTGACTTGCTACAAACTGAGAAATTATGTGACTAAAGTCAACAACAAAAAAGTAGAAACTCCATTATGAAGCCAAGATCAATGATATAAAGAATGATGGAAAAAAACATTGGAGTACTTCAAATGAAATTATGGGCAGAAAGACAAATTCAACTCCGTCTTTCATCAAATCAGATGGCTTATTCATCACAAAACCATTTGATGTTGCCAATTATTTTAATGATTACTTCATTGGCAAAGTGAGCAAACTTAGGCAGGAAATGCCAACAACGAACAGTGAACCATTGTACTCATGCATATAAAAACAAATAATGAAAGAAAAAGCATTACAAGTTTGAATTGTGTAAAGTTAGTGTGGGAGAGGTAGAAAAGTGATTGTTATTGATCAATAATGACAAATCTCCTGGCATTGACAACTTAGAAGGAAAGCTACTGAGGATGGTAGCTGACTCAATAGCCACTCCTATCTGTCATATCTTCAATCTGAGCCTAGGAGGAAAGTCTTTGTCCTCAGGCCTGATCGGAAGCCAAAGTCATTGCTACCCAAGAGTGGTAAATCGGCCTTTACTGTTATAACAGCAAACCTATCAGCTTGCTGCCAGCTCTTAGCAAACTGTTTGAAAAAATTGTGTTTGATCAAATATAATGCTATTTCTCTGTAAACAAATTAACAACAGACTTTCAGCATGCTTATAGGGAAGGGCACTCAACATGTACTGCACTGACACAAATATAACTTGATAATAAGAACATTGTGGGAGATGTACTGTTAGATTTAAGTGCAGCCTTTGATATTATTGACCATAACCTGTGTTTGAGAAAACATACGTGTTATGGCTTTTTAAACTCTGCTATATTGTGGATTCAGAGCTATCTAATAAAACTCAGAGGGTTTTCTTTAAAGGAAGCTTCTATAGTGTCAAACATGTACCGCAGGGCAGATCTCTAGGCCCTCTACTCTTTTCTATTTTTACCAATTACCTGCCACTGGCATTAAACAAAGCATGTGTGTCCATGTATGCTGATGATTCAACCATATACGCATCAGCAACCACAGCTAATAAGTCACTGAAACCCTCAACAGAGTTGAAATTAGTTTTGGTATGGGTGTCCAGTTATAAACTGGTCCTGAACATCTATAAAAGTAAGAGCATTGTAGCTGAATCTGCTAATGAATGGTGTGGCTGTCAAACAAGTTAAGGAGACTAAATTACTCTGCGTTACCTTAGATTGTAAATTGTCATGGTCAAAAGATAGATTAAATGGTTGTAAAGATAGGGAGCGGTCTGTCCATAATAAAGAGATGCTCTGATTTTTTGACACCACACTCCACAAAGCAAGTCCTGCAGGGTCTAGTTTAATCTTATTTTGATTATTGTCCAGTCATACGGTCAAGCGCTGCAAAGGAAGACCTAGTTAAGCTGCAGCTGGCCCAGAACGTAGCGGCACGTCTTGCTCTTTGTTGTAATCAGGGGGCTAATATTAATACAATGCACGCCAGTCTCTCTAAGAGTTGAGGAAAGACTGACTGCGTTACTTCTTGTTTTGAAAATAAACATTAATGTGTTGGAAATTCCAAATAGTTTGCATAGTCATCTTACACACAGCCCTGACACACACACTTACCCGACCAGACATGCCACCAGGGGTCTTTTCACAGTCCTCAGGTCCAGAACAAATTCAAGGAAACGTACAGTATTATACAGAGCCATGAGTGCATGGAACTCCCATCTTATATTGCGCAAATGAACAGCAAACCTGGTTTTAAACAACACATAAAGCAACACCTCACGGCAAAACGCCTCTCCCCATGTGACCTACTTGTTGTGTGTATATACTGACATGTGACCCACTTGTGTGTATGTACTGACATGTATGTGTAACTGATAGCTGCACACACATATACTACATGTTAATGACTTACCACCACCTTTTAACCCCTGTCCCCCCTACTAACACTTGCCTGCCACCACACCAGTAGCACAATCCACCATCACTATCCTAGCAGGCTTCCCTTCGCCATGCACCACCACAGCCCAGGAAATAACTATATAAACAGCAGGAGCTATTCTATAGGGAGAGAGGGAAGGAGAGTGAGAGAGAGAAAGAAAGAAACAGAGAGAGAGAGAGAGAGAGGGTGGGTGGGGGGACTAGGGAGTGTGGAAGTGGGGAAGGGAGGTGTGTGTGTGTGGGGGGTTCTTTGGGAAGGGAGCCAATCCAATTACAGGCAGCGGTGCAGATGAGCCCTGGTTCCTAGTTCAGCTGCACTAAAGTATCTTTCTCTCCTCTCCTCTCCCCTTCCTCTTCTCTCTCTCTCTCTCTCTCTCCCTCTACCGCCCTCTCTCTGCTCTCTCTCTGCTCTGGGGGAGGAGAATGCAGTGGAATGCCAGCTTCCTTATGCAAGGATGAGGCTCCAGCACTGCTATGCCGTGTCACCTTACCTACCAAGCATAACATCCTGTAAACATATAGCCCTGTCCTGCTATGTAGTGATGTGCACTGGTCCCCAGGGCCTGCCTGGCAACAGCTTATCAGCCTGCTGCAGTGGGAGAAAGCAGAGCAGGGGCTGTGGCTGCAGTGGGAGAGAGCAGGGGCTGGGAGTCTGGGGCTGGAGCAGGGACTAGGGGTCCTCCCCTCAGGTCCTCCGGGCCTCCCGCTGGGCGACACACAAGGGTGGAGTAGTGCTGAGCGATTAACCGAAATGTAGGTTATTTTTAGTTTTTTAAACAAAAAATTGCCCGAAGTCGGTTAAATAATTAGAATTCCATTTTGTTCAGTTTTTTTCTGTGAGCTCAATGCGCACATCGCACAATTTCTCTAGAGATAAATCAGATCCAGCCTGAACTGTGTGATGTAGTAGGGAGTTGTAGTTTCCAACAGGCCAATATTTGACATAGGTTAGCACATAAAACGTGGTAACTAACTTCAATGACCATAACCCATTGCGCATCTACTTGTCCAGTCTGTGTTTCTTTTACGACTGCTACTACGGAAGACAGAAGAGTGATTGATCGTGAGGGGATATAGAGAGCAGTTGTTGCTTCGCGAGGTATTTTTATTAGGGATGCACGATATATCGGTGAACATATCGGAATCGGACGATATTAGCTAAAAATGCCAACATCGGTATTGGCCGATGTCTAGTTTAACTCCCCGATGTGCAAAACCGATGTCAAAGCTGACGTGCATACCTACATAACGTAGGTACATGATGTAATGACACCACGTAACATGTTGCGTTATACGTGCAACACAGCATTCCTAAACTAGCCCACAATGTCTGCTGTCTGGATCGAGCAGTCAAGAAGTCGAGCAGTCATTTGAAAGAGTAATCAAATTTCAGCGAGACAACTCAAAGGCGAAATCCATTAAAGCCAAGATAATGGAATTCATTGCCCTTGACAATCAACCGATCTCTGTCGTTGGCTTTCACCGGTACACACTACCAAGTATGTTATTTTTCAGGTGTTGCCCTACCGGTGTTACACAGAAATTGCGTCACTGGTATTAGCTTCACGACATACGTACTATGGAACGCCATTTGGGTCTTTGCGTGTCAAAAAAGATAGCACAATAGCACTGTCAAAGCAGTACAAAAAAGTCTGCAAACAAGCAAACACCGGCCACGAACCATGTGTTTACAATATCGCGTTGGTAATAAAGCATCATTTGTTCGACCACAACTTCTGGGGTAGCTAGCCTTAGCTTGGTACCTAGCTAGCACCAATACAGCCAGTCTCATTTTCATTATTCTTAGCAATGGTTTAGAAATCCTTGTGAGTAAGTATTAGCTAGGTGCCCACTTGTTGTTCGCCTACTGAAATTGAACCTCAGTTCATGAAAATAAATAGCCAGTCAGCTACTTAACCCTGTTGCCCTAAGCTAATGTTATAAGCAGCCAGCTAGCTTCATCTGGCTTCATCTGGTTATGTGTAGTGAAGCTAGCCACAATAAGGATTAAGCACAATAGTGGAATTTGCGGTTTGCCTTCAAACTAAAAGTATGTCATTGACAATAATGCAAATGAATACAAATAGTAGAATTATGCCATACTTTTATTTTGAAGGCTAACCGCAAAGTCCACTATTGTGGCTAATCCTTATTGTGGCTAGCTTCACATAAATGGGTCCGACCACCATAAATCAAATAAGAACTGACTTATAAATTAGGGTTATTTTAGATGATGACACCTAGCTATATAGTTAGCTAGCTAACTATAGCTACTGAAACAGATGACGTGTTATTTGACGGGGTATCTTTTTTGACTCGCAAAGACCCAAACGACGTTCCATAGAAATCCTGGTTGAGAATGAAACGACTGAACAAATGAACAACGAAACAGCACAGCAAGTAAGTGAAATAAATAGGTTTTGATTATGTTTTACTGGTAATGGGGGCATACGTAAATGCCAACAAAATAACTTTTTGGTCAGTGTGGTGTGTGTGTGTGTAAACTTTATTTAACTAGGCAAGTCAGTTAAGAACAAATTCTTATTTACAATGACGACCCTGGGCCTATGGGACTCCCAATCACGGCCGGATGTGATACATCCTGTATTCAAACCAGGGACTGTAGTGATGCCTCTTGCATTGAGATGCAGTGCCTTAGACCACTGCGTCCATGTGTGTGTGTTAACTATTTAACTGTACTAGAATGCTTTAAAGGCTGCTAAAATTGTAAATATCGATTATCGGTATCGGTATAAAGTTTTTTTGGCAAGGAAAATATCGGATATCAGTATCGGCCAAAAATGTAATATCGGTGCATCACTAATTACTACCTGAAAATACATTATCTAAGTGATTGACAGTTGGTATTTAGCAGTCATAAAAGTATGCCTTATTTACATTGAAGAACTACAAAATAGTAATTTTGTCAGACAGCATAGGCAGCAGCTGAATAGACATGAGATGATGACTAGGAATGAAATAAAGCCATCAAATAAAACAAATGTATACACAACAACTGAAATATTTTATTAAAGTAAAGTAATGTGAATAACTGATGGTTAATAAGTGATAAGCAGTAATGGGTAGTCACTACCATCATGGGGCTTTTATTAATTGTTTTATTCTGCGGTGTTAACAGCATTCAACCCACATCATGCATAATGCACTTACTGTTTAAAAAAATGAAAACCGTGATCATTTTTTTAATAATCGAACTGAATCTGAACCGACCTCAAAAATCACTAATCGCTTAGCACTAGGGTGGAAGTAACCCCCTAAACATACAGCAACCACACGATACCAAACTGCCTCATCCTCTCCCCTCTCTCTTTGTCATAAATGGATCAGGCTCCATGCTTGAACAGGCTGAACATACAGGCTTCCGGGATTTTCTTTCCCAGCCAGGCAGCCAGTGAACCAGCCAGTGAACCAGCCAGCCAGGCAGTAAGGCGGTGGACCATGGAGTTGTGTCTCTCGCTGTGCCTTCTGATATCTTGGATAAATCCTCTTCCATGCAACGGTTGCTGTGGTAACAGCCATGATGCTGTGGATGTGAGAGAGGAGATGACGGTACCAGCACCAGACAGCCAGGCAGCCATGATGGTTCACTTTGCATGGCATTGTCATACATGGAGAGGATGTGAAGAGAAGACACATACTGTATGTGAGAAACGCGGGAGGGAGATAAAAAGGAAACAGTCCACAGTACTGTATGCACCAGAGAGCAGAGAATTGTGTTCTACTGTCTAGTTCAATTTAATCATGTAGAAAAAATGCTATAAATGATTAAGTACCTCAAACAAGGGGGATTACACCGAATGAGTCTCTTTCAATTCCACATCCTGATTGGGGCACAGATTCAATTATGAATAAATAGATGAAGCAACCAACAACCGAGCAGGTCCATTTGTGTTGTGTCCCAGGGGCAAGGGAAACAGAGAGCATGCCATACCGGCCGGATGTGATACAGCCTGGATTCAAACCAGGGACTGTAGTGCAGTGAGATGCAGTGCCTTAGACTGCTGCGCCACCCGGGAGCCCAACATATACAGCATAATGCTTTTCCAGATGCTCAAAGAGCTTTACAAAGGAAGAAAAATCACCTCACCAATCTCATCAACATCATCTACATTCAGCAAGCAGGGTTGTCAATTGGGTATGGCAATTTAAAATAGGTTACTAAAATCATTCCAATCCCAATTAAAAGGCAAATGCAGTTTAACGGTATTAGCGAGATGACTTTAGGACCATTAGGACCATGCTGACGCCTGGGAGCAGGAGGGAAGGCTGTTTGTATGGCTGGCAGGCTTTATGGAAAACAGTGCAGAGGTAAAGATGGCTGTAGTAGATGGCTTTGGCTAGGTAACTGCTGTTTGACTTTACATGAAACTAAACTAGAGGTGTAATCCCAGTGCAGAGCTAGTGCATAGCAGGCAGCTGTTTGTAGAATGTTCAGTCCCCTATTGACTGATTGGAATGAAGCTACAGCAACAGCTGATAATGTCTAGAGTCCATTTTGCTAGTTTTTTTTCTGTTCTCAAAATTGCATTTTAGAGTTTTTAAATTGTGTAGAATTCAGTAAATGAGCTTACATTTTCAAAAAAGTCCTTGGGGGGGGAATCCTCCCCCCTGTCGCATTGCCATACCCTAGGTTTAGCTGAAATTACGACCCTGTCAGCAAGGCAGCCTCAACAGCTGTAAACACAGGGAGCTCTTCTAGATTACACATACATCATTTGGCTGTCACTGTACTTCAATACCCAAAAAAGCCCTGACTGTGGAATACCAGGTTAACCATCCTATTATGATGAAGTTGCCAACTTCTCCCACCACACAACATGCTCCACTTTCTCCATCGTCACTCAAATCTCTCCATGCATAATAGCCACCTGAGCCTCTACAGTAGATGCTCTTTATGCTGCCTTGCTTTGGTGGTGGTGAGGTGAAATGTGACATTTGAGGACTGTCTAGCCCTTAAAGCTACAGTCTGGGATCTGGGAATCTATGCAATTGTCATTTAAATTCATTTTTATGGCTGTTTTTCAAATCGCAGACTGTAGCTTTAACCAACAGCATTGTCTGTCTGCTCCAGCAGAGACTGCAGGCCGGATTTTGCGTGGGCGTGCTCTCTCTAGCCTCCCCTCTCTCTGGGTCTCAGGGAGAAAGGTGCCTATTAAAATTAATGGGCTGGCAGAGGTTATTCAGCACGGCCACCATAGACAGAGCTCATTCCACAAGGGGAACATAATGACCACTACAGAGGAACGACACCCCCTTCCCCACGCCCTACCACCCTACACCCCTGCCCAGCTGCCCAACTGTCACAGGACCAGAAGCATTAAATATGGAGGAGAAAGGTTTATCTTCTCCTTACCACCACACCGTGCTCCATCCATTCAGTCCCTTGAATAGAAAACGACCACTTCAATGTATGAGGTTCCGAGGACCAGTCAGTGGACAGACAGCCTCCACAGTCTCCTGAGGCCAGGGCTTCAACAGTGATGAAGTGCTTCACAATCGCTTTAAATGGACCTTGAACTGGGAGACCAGAATAGCTAGAGGACTTTTTCAATAGCTGAACGAGCTTGAGAAGACTGCCCAGAACAGAGTGTAATCGAGAGGCGTCATCGATGGCCTATGCTCCCTAAAGAGCAATGGCCCTAGGTAAGTCAGTATTTTCGAAGTCCAGGCTGTTATTGGCGATAACAGCCGGTAACTGATCATAACTGCCGGGAACTGACAGTAACAGTAACTGACCTTTTTGAGGCGTCCGCTCTTGGTGCCGACGAAGGCCACGCAATATCCGTTGTAGACGTAGGAGGTGACGGAGGTCATGCGGTCCCGTGTCTCTGTGTAGAGGGTGTGTCCCGTCACCAGCTGAGAGCCGCCAAGAGGCTGGTTGATGTCCAGACCACAGAACGAGTCATCGATGGGCACCGGCTGGAGGAGATAGAAGAGAGAGAGAAGGGGTTAGATACGGAGAGGGAGGGAGAGCGAGAGAGAGAGAGAGAGAGAGAGAGAGAGAGAGAGAGAGAGAGAGAGAGAGGTCAGAGATACTATAGAGAGAGGCAGGGTCAAAGGGTGAGAGAGTGAGGGTTCTATGAAGAGAGACAGAGGAGGATCAGAGAGAGGTGGTTTTATATCTAGTGAATCCTGCTGTAGCCTACCAGACAGACGTTCTTCTGCCTTTCTGCTCCACTTGGTAGACATCTCTGCTGTGCTTGACTGACCCCCTCCTTGCCTCCTCACACAGGTATATGATAACTTCAGGGCAGGAGGAGGAGAGCATGCTAACTTATACCATGCAGAGCTTCTATACTCTGCAGGTTAACATGTACAGTGATGGAATGGAATGGACAGGTAAACAATAACTAGAGAATCTGACTGGAGGACTTCTGACCCGACATTGGGTTCTCCCAACAGAAAAATGACCTGTAAAAATGCCTGATAAAATCTCATTCTCGACAGAAATACAGTACCAGTCAAAGGTTTGGACACACCTACTCATTCAAGGGGTTCTCTTTATTTTGTATATTTTCTACATTGTAGAATAATAGTGAAGACATCAAAACTATGAAATAACACATATGGAATCACGTAGTAACCAAAAAAGTATTAAATAAATCACAGTATATTTTAGATTTTAGATTCTGCAAAGTAGCCACCCTTTGCCTTGATGACAGCTTTGCACACACTTGGCATTGTCTCAACTTGCTTCCTGAGGTAGTCCTTGAAATGCTATTCCACATATGCTGAGCATTTCTTGGCTGCTTTTCCTTCACTCTGTGGTCCAACTCATCCCAAACCATCTCAATTGGGTTGAGGTTGGGTGATTGTGGAGGCCAGGTTATCTAATGCAGCACTCCATCACTCTCCTTCTCAGTCAAATACATCTTACACAGCCTAGAGGTGTGTTTTGGGTCATTGTCCTGTTGAAAAAACAAATGACAGTCCCAATAAGCGCAAACCAGACGGGATGGCGTATCGCTGCAGAATGCCTTGAATTCAAAATAAATCACAGTGTCATCAGTAAAGCACCCCTACACCATCATGCCTCCTCCTCCATGCTTCACGGTGGGAACCACACATGCGGAGATCATCCGTTCACCTACTCTGTGTCTCACAAAAATCTCTAATTTGGACTCATCAGACAAAAGGGCAGATTTCCACTGGTCTAATGTCCATTGCTCGTGCTTCTTGGCCCAAGCAAGTCTCTTCTTATTATTGGTGTCCTTTAGTAGTGGTTTCTTTGCAGCAATTTGACCATGAAGGCCTGATTCACGAAGTCTCTGGACAGTTGATGTTGAGATGTGTCTGTTACTTGAACTCTGTGAAAAATTTATTTGGGCTGCAGTTAATTGCCGATTTCTGAGGCTGGTAACTCTAATGAACTAATAATCTGCAGAAGAGGTAACTCTGGGTCTTCCTTTCCTGTGGCGGACCTCATGAGAGCCAGTTTCATCCTAGCGCTTGATGGTTTTTGCAACTGCACTTCAAGAAACTTTCAAAGTTCTTGACATTTTCCGGATTGACTGACCTCTTGGTCTTTTACCAAATAGGGCTATCTTCTGTATACCAACCATACCTTGTTACAACACAAATGATTGGCTCAAATGCATTACAAAGGAAGGAACTTTTAACTTTTAACAAGGCACACCTTAATTGAAATGCATTCCAGGTGACTGCCTCATGAAGCTGGTTGAGAGAATGCCAAGAGTGTGCAAAGCTGTCATCAAGGCAAAGGGTGGCTATTTTGAAGAATCTCAAATATAAAATATATTTAGATTTGTTTAACACTTTTTTGGTTACTACATGATTTCATATGTTGTATTTCATAGTTTTGATGTCTTCACTATTATTCTACAATGTAGAAAAAAGTAAAAATAAAGAAAAACCCTGGAATGAGTAGGTGTGTCCAAACTTTTCACTGGTACTGTATAAGAAACTATGCAGAATTACGACAGTGCAGTCAAAATATTTCCAACTGTCCTTAGTTGGGAATTGAATTCCACATCACATCAGAGGAGGGTGGGGCTAGGCTGTGGTGGTGATCCAGGTCAGGCCAGAGAGTGAGTGGCGGTGACAGTGGAGGAGGGACGGTGGCCTCAAAGTGCCATATAGAGTAAAATAGATGTCCAGGAGAGTGCTGGAGCTGGGAGGAGCATCATTCAGAGGTATCAGGGCAGACAGACAGACATTCAGGGCACATTGATCACTTACACACAGCCACAGTGTGTGTGTTACTACAGATCAGGGCCGGGGACAGCCACACTGATCACTGACACACAGCCCCTACAGCCCCAGGAGCCATGGTTGTCAACCCGTCCTCCCTCGCTACACTTCACCACGCTACACCACACCACGCTACACCACACTACACTACGCCACGCTACACTACAACACGCTACACTACACCACGCTACACTACACCACACCACACTCGTAAAAGCCTTTACAACAAAGGCTTTACAACAGCTTTTCATGAGCAGAGCAAAAAGCAAAAGCCTCGTATGTGCACCCCCTCAGCCCCCGCAGAACCTACACCATTTCCTTTTATTCGCAGCTCCCAAAATAGCATGGATGGAAAGGATGGAGAGATATATAGTAGACCCACTCCACTGTGATACAGGAGCTAAGCAGGAAAAGGCATCTAAATGCCTATGATTAGCTGTGCTTATGTCTCTTAATCGGGGAACATAGAACATGTCTACAATGATTCAAGCTGGTTTCTGTTTCTGCGTGCTGTGTAGTGGCCTTATCTGGGGATCTCTGTCTGTCACAGACAGAGAGAAACAGTCTGAATCAGATAAGCGATCTACAGTGGGAGCTATAAAAAGAAGCTCGAGAAACTAGCTTGTGTGTGACTGTGTCAGACACTAACTTATCAATAACTACTCCCGCAGGCACCAACGTCATGTACAGACAGACACAGACTTTAAATCTCTTCCAAGGAGTCTCAGTCTGAGAATGGGATTCAGAGCATTTGGTTCTGATTATATCTAAATTGTTTGGATGATGTACTCTTAGTAGGCTTGGCTGGAAACCTAAATCCCTTTGGATCTCATGTAGTCGTGTTTTCCAAAAGCACCTTACTATGGATTTTGTGGGTTTATTGTTATGGTCTATATATCAGGGATGGGCAACTTTAATAGGGATGGGGGCCACAAAAAATCGGAACTCATCATCATAGAAAACAAAGCATTACATGGGCTTTCTCCTACCTCTCTCTCCGATTTGGTCCTGCCGTACATACCTACATGGACGCTACGGTCACAAGACGCAGGCCTCCTTACTGTCTCTAGAATTTCTAAGCAAACAGCTGGAGGCAGGGCTTTCTCTTACAGAGCTCCATTTTTATGGAATGGTCTGCCTATCCATGTGAGAGACGCAGACTCGGTCTCAATCTTTAAGTCTTTATTGAAGACTCATCTCTTCAGTAGGTCCTATGACTGAGTGTAGTCTGGCCCAGGGGTGTGAAGGTGAATGGAAAGGCACTGGAGCAACGAACTGCCCATACTGTCTCTGCCTGGCCGGTTCCCCTCTCTCCTCTGGGATTCTCTGCCTCTAACCCTATTACAGGGGCTGAGTCACTGGCTTACTGGTGCTCTTCCATGCCGTCCCTAGGAGGGGTGCGTCACTTGAGTGGGTTGAGTCACTGACGTGATCTTCCTGTCCGGGTTTGGCGAGCCTCCCAGGTTCATGCTGTGGGGGAGATCTTCATTGGCTATACTCGGCCTTGTCTCAGGGTAGTAGGTTGGTGTTTGAAGATATCCCTCTAGTGGTGTGGGGGCTGTGCTTTAGCAAAGTGGGTGGGGTTATATCCTGCCTGGTTGGCCCTGTCCGGGGGTATCGTCGGACAGGGCCACAGTGTCTCCCGACCCCTCCTGTCTCAGCCTCCAGTAATTATGCTGCAATAGTTTATGTGTCGGGGGGCTAGGGTCAGTATGTTTTATCTGGAGTATTTCTCCTGTCTTATCCGGTGTCCTGTGTGAATTGAAGTGCTCCCTCTAATTCTCCCTCTAATTCTCTCTACCATGCCCTAGTCCACCTGGTCGTGCTGCTGGTCCAGTTTCAACTGTTCTGCCGGCGGCTATGAAACCCTGACCTGTTCACCGGATGTGCTACCTGTCCCGGACCTGCTGTTTTCGACTCTCTCTCTACCGCACCTGCTGTCTCTAACTCTGAATGGTCGGCTATGAAAAGCCAACTGACATTTACTCCTGAGGTGCTGATCTGTTGCACCCTCTACAACCACTGTGATTATTATTATTATTTGGTCATCTATGAACGTTTGAATATCTTGGCCATGTACTGTTATAATCTCAACCCGGCACAGCCAGAAGAGGACTGGTCACCCCTCAGAGCCTGGTCCCACTCTAGGTTTATTCCTAGGTTCCAGCCTTTTTAGGGAGTTTTCCCTAGCCACCGTGCTTCTACATCTGCATTGCTTGCTGTTTGGGTTTTTAGGCTGGGTTTCTGTATAGCACTTTGTGACATTGGCTGATGTAAAAAGGGCTTTATAAATACATTTGATTGATTGATTGAGAACACCTGCTCTTTCCATTACATAGACTGACCAGGTGAATCCAGGTGAAAGATATGATCCCTTATTGATGCCACATGTTAAATCCCCTTCAATCAGTGTAGATGAAGGGGAGCAGACAGGTTAAAGCAGGATGTTTAAGCCTTGAGACAATTGAGACATGGATTGTGTATATGTGCCATTCAGAGGGTTAATGGGCAAGACAAAAGAGCTAAGTGTCCTTGAACGGAGTATGGTAGTGTCGTGTCTGACTAGGATTCAATTATATGACATGCTATTTTATCAAATCGATTACCTAACGTTTAATTGATTACGTGATTGAATTAAACCATGCAACAATTAAACCATTAATAACCTGGGGCACCAGGGAAGCATTCATTTATATAAAGCGGTTATCTCCCGAATCCACTCTCTTAAAGACCTGAAGATCGTTAATATCAATAGCAGTCAATTATTAATCGTCACCTCGATTGGTCTAATTGTTATTGTCGTAAGTACTTGGTCATCTGCACGAACCCTAGCTAATAAGTTGAATCAGCAATACACAAATTGGCTTAATTATTTATTTACTAAACACCAAAATAATCACACGGAATTACATAAACTCAGCAAAAAAAACGTCCTCTCACAGTCAACTGCGTTAATTTTCAGCAAACTTAACATGTGTAAATATTTGTATGAACATAACAAGATTCAACAACTGAGACATAAACTGAACAAGTTCCACAGACATGTGACTAACAGAAATGGAGTAATGAACAAAGGGGGGGTCAAAAGTAACGGTCATTATCTGGTGTGGCCACCAACTGTATTAAGTACTGCAGTGCATCTCCTCCTCATGGACTGCACCAGATTTGCCCGTTCTTGCTGTTTTACCCCACTCTTCCACCAAGGCACCTGCAAGTTCCCGGACATTTCTGGGGGGAATGGCCCTAGCCCTCACCCTCCGATCCAACAGGTCCCAGACTTGCTCAATGGGATTGAGATCCGGGCTCTTCGCTGGCCATGGCAGAACACTGACATTCCTGTCTTGCAGGAAATCACACACAGAACGAGCAGTATGGCTGGTGGCATTATCATGCTGGAGGGTCATGTCAGGAGGAGCCTGCAGGAAGGGTACCACATGAGGGAGGAGGATGTCTTCCCCTGTAAAGCACAGCGTTGAGATTGCCTGCAATGACAACAAGCTCAGTCCGATGATGCTGTGACACACCGCCCCAGACCATGACGGACCCTCCACCTCCAAATCAATCCCGCTCCAGAGTACAGGCCTCGGTGTAACACTCATTCCTTCGACGATAAACGCGAATCCGACCATCACCCCTGCTGAGACAAAACCGCGACTCGTCAGTGAAGAGCACTTTTTTGCCAATCCTGTCTGGTCCAGCGATGGTGGGTTTGTGCCCATAGTTGACGTTGTTGCCGGTGATGTCTGGTGAGGACCTACCTTACAACAGGCCTACAAGCCCTCAGTCCAGCCTCTCTCAGCCTATTGCGGACAGTCTGAGCACTGATGGAGGGATTGTGCGTTCCTGGTGTAACTCTGGCAGTTGTTGTTGCCATCCTGTACCTGTCCCGCAGGTGTGATGTTCAGATGTACCGATCCTGTGCAGGTGTTGTTACACGTGGTCTGCCACTGCGAGGACGATCAGCTGTCCGTCCTGTCTCCCTGTAGCGCTGTCTTAGGCGTCACACAGTACAGACATTTCAATTTATTGCCCTGGCCACATCTACAGTCCTCATGCCTCCTTGCAGCATGCCTAAGGCACGTTCACGCAGATGAGCAGGGATCCTGGGCATCTTTATTTTGGTGTTTTTCAGAGTCAGTAGAAAGGCCTCTTTAGTGTCCTACGTTTTCATAACTGTGACCTTAATTGCCTACCGTCTGTAAGCTGTTAGTGTCTTAACAACCGTTCCACAGGTGCATGTTCATTAATTGTTTATGGTTCATTGAACAAGCATGGGAAACAGTGTTAAAACCCTTTACAAAGAAGATCTGTGAAGTTATTTGGATTTTTACGAATTATCTTTGAAAGACAGGGTCCTGAAAAAGGAATGTTTCTTTTTTTGCTGAGTTTATATATATATACACACAGGATAGATCACACAACGATTACTAATCATGTCATGAAAAGCCCCTAGTGGGCTAACCCAATATGACGGCTGGTAACACAATGGAAGGGGGTTGGGTTTCAACAAAAGAGCGGGAAGACTGAGGGACAAAGGGATTGGGTCTCTATCGGACCTTGAGAAGCTATGCTACTATAAATACAGAATCGTATGCATTCTAATAACCGCCCATTCGGACAAGGAAAATGCAAGATATATATATATATTTACTCTGAGCTGCGCTTCGATAGATGGGTCGAAGATTGAAGACTGGTTTACCCAGCATAGATCGACATTGTCCTTTGAAGAATCGTTCTGGTCGTAGTGTTGTAGAGCGGATACGTTAAAGCACCCTGTCGTTCTTCTGAGATTGTCTGTCCTTTCCTAGGCCACGTACGTTTACAGCTGCAGCTGATTACTCGGCGTCTAGGATGTATCACTTCTTTGGTGAATAATCGTTTAAAGTTCATACCAAGCTGCCATAATCAGCTCGTGCTGTATTCTGGCTGGTCTAGTCGAAATTCACCATTCCAATGTGGTGATCGTCACCTCCACGTTGAAATTCGCCCTTTTAAACATTAGGACAGCAGTCCTAACATTTCTGGAACTAAATGTTAATTTTGTTAGGTTGTAGTTGAAATTAGCCCTTTTAAACATATGGACACTAGTCCTCACGTCATCGGGAACTGAGGTTGACTTCCGTCAACTGGCTTTTGTACTGGGGGAGAGAAGGGCGAGTTTCATAGTTCTAAACCAATGTCTGTTCACTTGGGCGTGGCCACTGAGTGAGCATAGTTTACTTATGAAAACAATTCTTTCATTTAGAAGCTAAAATTTAATTTAATCTTTTCACAAATAGTTTCATATTTAAACATTTGAATTGCACAACAAGTCCATGTGAATCTGATAACTAGAATGTGTAGACCTTCCAATATACAATTTATGTCTTCCTATCATCAGATATAATGTCCCAGACAACAACTGATCTGACATCATATTCTTTAAGTACCAACGGACCCTTTCAACTTGTTGAGAAAGGGAAATATTGTTCCATTCCCCAACCTTTTGATGTTACCATACTCTCTCTATGTTAACAAAGGGCTTTCCAAGAGTCCATTCTGTAGAGTGGAGAGAAAAGGGGAAAGGTATTTATGGGGGTCATAAACCTCACCCAACAGGGCAACGTCATGACAGTAGTACTATAGGTGCCAGGTGCACCGGTTTGTGTCAAGAACTGTAAAGCTGCTGGGTTTTTCACGCTCAACAGTTTCCCGTGTGAATCAAGAATGTTCCACCACCCATATAACAACCAGTCAACTTGACACAACTGTGGGAAGCATTGGATTCAACATGGGCCAGGATCCTTGTAGAATGCTTTTGACACCTTGTAGAATCCATGCCCCGAAACCATTACTGCATTGGGGTTGTTGTCCTGTTGGAAGGTGAACCTTCGCCCCAGTCTGAGGTCCTGAGTGCTCTGGATCAGGTTATCATCAAGGATCTCTCTGTACTTTGCTCCGTTCATCTTTATCTCAATCCTGACTGTCTCCCAGTCCCTGCCACTGAACAACATCCCCACAGCATGATGCTGCCACCACCATTCTTCACCGTAGAGATGGTGCCAGGTTTCCTCCAGATGTGACGCTTGGCATTCAGGCCAAAGAGTTCAATCATGGTTACATCAGATAATCTTGTTTCTCATGGCCTGAGAGTCTTTAGGTGCCTTTTGGAAAACTCCAGGCAGGCTGTCATGTGCCTTTTACTGAGGAAAGGCTTCCGTCTGGCCCCTCTACCATAAAGGCATGATTGGTGGAGTGCTGCAGAGATGGTTGTCCTTCTGGAAGCTTCTCCCATCTTCAGAGGAACACTAGAGCTCTGTCAGAGTGGCCATCATTCTTAGTCACCTCCCTGACCAAGGCCCTTCTCCCCCGATTGTTCAGTTTGGCCGGGCGACCAGCTCTAAGAAGATTCTTGGTGGTTCCAAACTTCCTCTATTTAAGAATGATGGAGGCCACTGTGTTCTTGGGGACCTTCAATGCTGCACACATTTTTTGGAACCCTTCCCCAGAGCTGTGCCTCGACACAATCCTGTCTCGGAGCTCTACGGACAATTCCTTCGACCCCATGGCATGGTTTTAGCTCTGACATGCACTGTCAACTGTGGGACCTTATATAGACAGCTGTGTTCCTTTCCAAATCATGTCCAATCAATTGAACTTACCACTGGTGGACTCCAATCAAGTTGTAGAAACATCTCAAGGATGATAAATGGGAACAGGATGCACTCAATTCCGAGTCTCATAGCAAAGAGTCTGAATACTTATATACTTATATATAAATCAGGTATTTCTGTTTCTATTTTTAATACATTTACAAATGGTCCTATTATGCCTGGAGGAAACCAAGCACTGCATTCTACAGTAAGAACCTCATACCAACGGTCAAGCATAGTGGTGGTAGTGTGATGGTTTGGGGATGCTTTGCTGCCTTAGGTCCTGTACGACTTGCCTTAATAGAAGGAACCATGAGTTCTGCTCTGTATCAGAGAATTCTACAGGAGAATGTCATGCCATTCATCTGTGAGCTGAAGCTTAAACGCAGCTGGGTCATGCAGCAAGACAATGATCCAAAACACACAATCAAGTCTACATGAAAATGGATAAAAGCAACAAATTAGACAATGGCTTAGTTTAAGTCTAGACCTAATCCCAATTGAGATGTTTTTGAGTGTAAGGGGATTGTGTGTTGCATTACTTTGTTTATGAAATAAATGAAATAAGTATGTAATTGTTGTGTTATTTGTCTACTCAGGTTCCCTTTATCGAATATTAGGCTTTGGTTGAAGATCTGATAACATTCAGTATCAAAAATGTGCAAAATTAGAGACAATTAGAAAGAGGACTGATACTTTTTCACGACACTGCATATATACAGTATATATTATTATTATCATCATTTGTAATTTTTTGGGGGGGAAATTGGTCTGTGGACCGGGCCGCCAGTTGCCCATCCCCCGTTTATACCAATAAAAGTTGGCGATCTGGTGTCACTAGCTAGATTTCACTCTTGGATTAATCTAGTGCTAACAACATTGATTATCATTGCCAGAGTTGTGCTCTATAAATAGAATACACCAATGACTGGTGGCATTAATCAATATTTAACAATCACACAGCAGATCAAATGGACAGGGGGATGGTGGTATATCCATGCCTGAACTTCAGATTTGTTCAGGATTGTCTACTATTATGGTGATATTTTGAATACAAGATTATGTCTCAAATGCAAACAATGTTGGTAGTAAAGTGAAAGTTACATTCACTCCCTATAATTGACATAGTTAAACTTCCTAAAGCAGAATCAGATGTCTGGACACTGATGTGAACAATAAGTGTCTGATTAGCATTTCACACGGTCCCCCTCAACCTCCTGACCTCTAATCCCCATTTCTACACTATGGGAAGCTATAGCTAGGTGACAGCGATGTGGACACAGGTTCAGCTCCATCTCAGGAGACAGTCAGGATCAATAGTGGATCCTCCTATTTCGACACGTATGCTAGTGAGTATGGTTGAGTAGCCAATGACCATGGATAGAGAGGAAGAGAGAGCGACACCAGCTGAATATGTGAGCCCCATCAGTGTTACTCACATACACCAGAAGGCCTGGTATGACTTTGATCTTCCAGACAGTATAGACCAAGTCTGACCCTCATGTAAAGTGTTTTTTTCAATACATTGTATCTATATGAGTTTATTTTAACATTCAGGACTAGTGTATTGGGGAAATTAGATTTTTTTCCCCTTTAGGAAAGCAGCTGCGCACAGAACCTCAGCCCCATTTAGAAAAAACAACCATGCCGCTTGAGGGAGATTGAACGAAAACACAGTCAAGGTTAGCATACCAGAGGACATATCCAGCTGTTGGGGTGTAATGTGAATGGGCTTTCAGAGTTTTTCATCTGTTGACGTCTACCTGCATAATCCATTAAAAATCATTACATGCTACATCTCTTTATCTGCTGGGCTAGCCGCTAGACAGATTTCCTTGGCTAGCAGAGAAGAGAGGAGAGGAGGGTTGATACTATGGAATGCGGCTCTGAGTTTAAGGAACATTCTAATGAGGGCTGCTGAACTGAAGGAGATAGGAGAGAATGGTGTAGGAGGTCTGGGTAGTGATGATGGTCCCACTGGGGGCTGCAAGAGGATTCTCCTGGGCCAAGCTTTTCAAAAGTTATCTATCTGGATTTCACCCACCAGATACAGTGAGGGAAAAAAGTATTTGATCCCCAGCTGATTTTGTACGTTTGCCCACTGACAAAGAAATTATCAGTCTATAATTTTAATGGTAGGTTTATTTGAAGAGTGAGAGACAGAATAATCGCAAATGGAAGAAACACAAAATAACTGTCAATCTCCCTCGGCCTGGGGCTCCATGCAAGATCTCACCTCGTGGAGTTGCAATGATCATGAGACCGGTGAGGAATCGGCACAGAACTACACGGGAGGATCTTGTCAATGATCTCAAAGCAGCTGGGACCATAGTCACCAAGAAAACAATTGGTAACACACTACGCCGTGAAGGACTGAAATTCTGCAGTGCCCGCAAGGTCCCCCCTGCTCAAGAAAGCACATATACATGCCCGTCTGAGGTTTGCCAATGAACATCTGAATGATTCAGAAGACAACTGGGTGAAAGTGTTGTGGTCAGATGAGACCAAAATGGAGCTCTTTGGCATCAACTCAACTCGCCGTATTTGGAGGAGGAGGAATGCTGCCTATGACCCCAAGAACACCATCCCCACCGTCAAACATGGAGGTGGAAACATTATGCTTTGGGGGTGTTTTTCTGCTAAGGGGACAGGACAACACCGCATCAAAGGGACGAAGGACGGGGCCATGTACCGTCAAATCTTGGGTGAGAACCTCCTTCCCTCAGCCAGGGCATTGAAAATGGGTCGTGGATGGGTATTCCAGCATGACAATGACCCAAAACACACGGCCAAGGCAACAAAGGAGTGGCTCAAGAAGAAGCACATTAAGGTCCTGGAGTGGCCTAGCCAGTCTCCAGACCTTAATCCCATAGAAAATCTGTGGAGGGAGCTGAAGGTTTGAGTTGCCAAACGTCAGCCTCGAAACCTTAATGACTTGGAGAAGTACAAAATCAGCAGGGGATCAAATACTGTTTTCCCTCACTGTAGGAATAAATGAATAGAAATAGAATAAATAGAATGGACAAACCATTGACTTGAATGGGGGACTGTTCTATTCATTATATTTCTATACATGTAATCCTATCCGGTAAGTGAAATCCAGATAGATAACTTTTGAAAAACTGGGCCCTGGGGACTAGAGGCTATAGTAGATCTTATCTGACTCCCACGGTGAGAGAGTGAAAGGCCTTTACACCCTTCTCTCTCTCTCTCTCTCTCCGCCGCCTCTCTCTCCCTCCCTCTCTCTCTCTCTTTCCCTCTCTCTCCGTCCCTCTCCCTCTTTCCCACTTCTCCCTCCCTCCCTCCCTCCCTCCCTCCCTCCCTCCCTCCATCTCTCTCTCTTTGTGGTGCTAATGAAACCAAACAGTGCAGGCCCCAGATAACGTCTCCCTCCGCTTGACAACCACCTCTGACATTACACTAATGGGGAATTTAGTGATGTTAATAAAAGCGGTCAATAGAGTGCCCAGGGGGACTAGCACAAAGCCAACCACACACTTCTGATCTCGCCGGGGATATCATTAATACGTCCCAAAATATATAATCCTCTGTACACCCCAAACCCATCCCCCGGCCCACACATACACTACATACCAGCATTAACATGCAATGCACACAGACACACAGAAGACATACACACACACTTTTGAAATGAGACACTTGCACTCGAAGGCAATCACTAACAAGCATGCCTAGCCTATAGACTTCACACACATACATGCACATCCTACATGTCGTAGAGACTAAACACTTAGGCCTATAGTCATTAGTGTTCATAACTCCCCTTTTAATTCATATTAGCAATTAAAGACCAAAGACACGGAGGAGCAGGCAGGACAGACGCCTTGTGGGACTGAATTAAAATAAAGAAACCGAACTGTGGCTGACAAGATGTGGCTGATATGTGGCCTGGTATTTGAGAACAGGGATTTCAGAGAGGAGGGGATGGCTTGTGGTCTGGCTGCTGGTACACTAAATGAGCTCGCCTTCTCTCTTTCTTTCTCTCTCTCTCATCTGCTCTCTTTCTCCCCATCTCCTCCCCCTTCTCCCTCCCCATCTTCGAGGGCAAAGAGTGTTTCTTTGGATTGCATTGGAGTAGAATATAAATCCCCTCCTTAATATGTGAATATTTCTCAGTCATTCAGATAGTCTTTAATGTGCCTGTTCTGCTCCCCGGAGCTGTAAAACAATTAGGCCTAATTACATGTAGTGTGAGAATGATTTGATAAAGGGAAATGTTGTATCCCTGCAAAGTAGAGCAGTCAAAGGCAGTTATCTTGATCGCTGTGTTTGTTATTATTATGAGGGTGTGCATCCACCGTAGTTCCTCTCAGACTCGAACTCAACCTTGTCGTTTCCAGGGTCATTGGTGAGCAGTGGTTGCTGCCTTGTTGTTTAATGTCTAGAGGAAACATTAGAACTGTAGCCTAAAATTTGTTTTGTGCTAGTATTCCACTCCTTGTACTCTGTGTAATATGCCAAACATGGAGTGGCAAGGAGTGGAATGTTAGCACAAACAGACTGGTACACATGATATTAGAGCTGAGTTGAGCTGAGGAATGGCTCTGTAAGCTATTACCAGCGGTAACCTCAGTAGACTACAGTCAGTGTAAAATGTAAATGAATTATTCTGCTGGCTTTCTACATTGAACTGAGGCTGATGAGAACTCCCAGTGGAAGGGAGCTGTCTGCTTCTTGGTAAGCGAACGTTGAGGTGTGAATGGAAACAGAGGCTGAATAATGATGTCTGGTTTGGCTTCACTGTATCAATGCCTACAATAACCTTGGACTTGCACTGTGTAAGATGAGTCTAGCACTACTGTACATTGTTCTCTGTAGAAATGGTAACAGACCATGTGACTCTACTGAGCCAAAATGATTATTGGGTATGATTACAGAGAACTATTTACAGTATGTGCTTGAACTTTGCACTATTTACAATACGTGTGATTGAACTATGCACTATTTACAGTACGTGTGTTTGAACTATGCACTATTTACAGTATGTGTGCTTGGACTATGCACTATTTACAGTATGTTTGTTTGAACTTTGCATTATTTACAGTATGTGTGTTTGAACTATGCACTATTTACAGTACGTGTGTTGAACTATGCACTATTTACAGTATGTGTGTTTGAACATTGCATTATTTACAGTATGTGTGTTTGAACTATGCACTATTTACAGTATGTGTGTTTGAACATTGCATTATTTACAGTATGTGTGCTTGAACTATGCACAGTATGTGTGCTTGAACTATGCACTATTTACAGTATGTGTGCTTGAACTATGCACTATTTACAGTATGTGTGTTTGAACATTGCATTATTTACAGTATGTGTGTTTGAACTATGCACTATTTACAGTATGTGTGTTTGAACTATGCACTATTTAAACTATGTGTTTGAACTATGCAGAATTTACAGTATATGTTTGAAATATGCAGTATTTACAGTATGTGGTTTGAACTATGCACTATTTACAGTATGTGTTTGAACTATGCACTATTTACAGTATGTGTGTTTCAGCTATGCACTATTTACAGTATGTGTGTTTGAACAAAGCACTATTTACAGTATGTGTGTCTTAACTATGCACTATTTAAAGTATGTATTTGAACTTTTAACTATTTACAGTGTGTGTTTGAACTATTTACAGTATGTGTGTTTGAACTACGCACTATTTACAATATGTGTGTTTGAACTTTGCCCTATTTACAGTATGTGTGGTTGAACTATGCACTATTTACAGTATGTATTTGAAATATGCACTATTTACAGTATGTGTTTGAACTATGCACTATTTAAAGTATGTGTGTTTGAACTTTGCACTATTTACAATACGTGTGATTGAACTATGCACTATTTACAGTACGTGTGTTTGAACTATGCACTATTTACAGTATGTGTGCTTGGACTATGCACTATTTACAGTATGTTTGTTTGAACTTTGCATTATTTACAGTATGTGTGTTTGAACTATGCACTATTTACAGTACGTGTGTTGAACTATGCACTATGTACAGTATGTGTGTTTGAACATTGCATTATTTACAGTATGTGTGTTTGAACTATGCACTATTTACAGTATGTGTGTTTGAACTATGCACTATTTACAGTATGTGTGCTTGAACTATGCACAGTATGTGTGCTTGAACTATGCACTATTTACAGTATGTGTGATTGAACTATGCACTATTTACAGTATGTGTGTTTGAACATTGCATTATTTACAGTATGTGTGTTTGAACTATGCACTATTTACAGTATGTGTGTTTGAACTATGCACTATTTAAACTATGTGTTTGAACTATGCAGAATTTACAGTATATGTTTGAAATTTGCAGTATTTACAGTATGTGGTTTGAACTATGCACTATTTACAGTATGTGTTTGAACTATGCACTATTTACAGTATGTGTGTTTCAGCTATGCACTATTTACAGTATGTGTGTTTGAACAAAGCACTATTTACAGTATGTGTGTCTTAACTATGCACTATTTAAAGTATGTATTTGAACTTTTAACTATTTACAGTGTGTGTTTGAACTATTTACAGTATGTGTGTTTGAACTACGCACTATTTACAATATGTGTGTTTGAACTTTGCCCTATTTACAGTATGTGTGGTTGAACTATGCACTATTTACAGTATGTATTTGAAATATGCACTATTTACAGTATGTGTTTGAACTATGCACTATTTAAAGTATGTGTGTTTGAACTATGCACTATTTACAGTATGTGTGTTTGAACTATGCACTATTTACAGTATGTGTGTTTGAACTATGCACTATTTACAGTATGTGTGTTTGAACTTTTAACTATTTACAGTATGTGTTTGAACTATTTACAGTATGTGTGTTTGAACTACGCACTATTTACAATATGTGTGTTTGAATTATAAACTATTTACAGTATGTATTTGAACTTTGAACTATTTACAGTATGAGTGTTTGAACTTTGCACTATTTACAGTATGTATTTGAAATATTTACAGTATGTATTTGAAATATGCAGTATTTACAGTATGTGGTTTGAACTATGCACTATTTACAGTATGTGTTTGAACTATGCACTATTTACAGTATGTGTTTGAACTATGTACTATTTACAGTATGCGTTTCTCTGTAGGTCCTTAATCTCTGAAAGGGCCTTATTCAACTCTTCGTCTTGGTGCACTGCATGTGCTTACCCAGCAGTGTGTGTGTGTGTGTGCTTGCGTGCATGCGTCCGTGTGTTTACTCTGTAACTCACCGCTTTAGTGCACTGCACGTCTTTACCCAGCAGCCAGTTGAGCTCCAGGTTGCCCTCTCCCTGGTAGCAGGACTGCAGGCGCTCCTTGATGCGGGCGTTGATGTCCTTCATGGTGAACACGCAGAGCGCCGAGTCATCTGGTGGCTGGTGGTACTGCTTCTGGCCCTTGGAGAACACGGTGAAGAGCACGTCGTCCGTGGTGCTGATGTTCAGCGAGGCAGCCAGCACGCGGCCCGGCTTGGCTAGGTAGGCAGCCTGCAGGAGACGGTACTCCACGCCATTCCTCACGCAGCCCACGGGTAACGAGACGTATGAGTGGAACTTGTGGTCATCCTTGCAGAGGCGTACGATGCGTGAGGTGTAGAAGAGGTCGTTGGAGGATCCGCCTGATGACATGCTGTTTTCCGGCGTCTCAGGCTGGACGGTCAGGAAGTAGACGAAGGAACCACTGGCGAAGCCATACACGTAGTAGATGTCAAAGTGGGACACCAGCGCAAGCGTGTCTGACGGGATCTTTATCAGAGACGAGACAAAGTCCGTGTGGAGCTCGTAGTCAAGCATGGCTGAGGACTCTGGGTCCCGGGGCAGCTTACGGCTAGAGATGGTAGGGAAGTAGTCCTGTTTACCATCTACTGCCGTCCCGATGAAGAGAGTCCCGTCCTGGCCATGAGAGGGCACGATTACCCCGTACATGGTGCCTGTCTGGTTGACGCTGGAGAGGTAGTGCTCTTTCTTATGGGACGGCTCCACTAGGATAAAGAGGTCGTCCAGACGAAGGAGTTTACAGACTCCCTGGTAGAGGCTACCGCAGGCCAGAAGGCGATTCTGGCTGTAGTCTATGAGGAGCAGCTTGTTGACGTTGTTAGTGGAGGTCAGGGGTTCAGAGCAGGGCTGGACGATGAGGGGCGGGTAGCAGGCCTTGTTATCGTCCTCAGGGCCTGTGTCATGGGACACCATCAGGGTCAGGTTGCCTGATAGCTTGTAGACCCGGTTGACTGCTCCGATGTAGAGCGCCCCCGTTGTCTGGTGGACCGTCAGATGGTTGAAGGCCCACTCCCGGCGCTCTGGGTGGAAGCTGGTGAAGGTGGTCTGGCCTTGGCACACGGTGGCAGTGACAGCTAACACCCAGCAGCCCAGCATGGCCAGCACAGCGCCCCCTGTAGGGCCCGCTGGGAAATTCCTGCCGCTGTATTGTGTGACCCGCCGCGACCGTCGGCCCTCCATACCACTAGGGGTTCTGCAACAAGGCAACAGCAGACTGAACAGGGGGAGGATGGAGGAGGAGTGGGAGGGAGGCTACCTTCCTCTTTGTGTTCTCAAAGGCTAGGTTCACGCTTTTATCTTCACCAGGGTCTTCACATGTTTCTGAAAGAGAGAAAGAGAGAGAGGTGGGTGAATAAATGAAAGTTAGCACATTGTGACTCACACTCACAGTCAAGGGTGAAGCAGATCATGGAAAAGGCCTTTCTTTTGGTCCCTCCTGCTGCTTTAGAAAGTTCACCCTGGCCACGGCGATGAGTTAGGGAACAGTAGAATGAATGCTGACAGAAGACATTGGCAGAAAACCTTTATCGCCACATTCCAGAGGAGTTGCTGGACAGGAGAGGTCTGATAAGACAATGAAGGAAAGTGAGCAGGTTATGGCTAACGGAAATGAGCATGACCTGAGTCCTACCTAGCTGCTTCATCAGGCCTCAGTCAGTGGGTTTCTAAGAACACCACAAACCAATGGACTGCCCAGGGTGCCACATTTCACAGATCAAGCCTCACCATGCACTGAAATGAGTCATACTACTTAGTGTCATCCACATCAGAAAAGCACACTTCAGGCTAGTGCTCCACAGAGCCACTTATTTAATGCTATAATGAGCAGATGCCATGGGTCAAATAATACAAGGAAGAGGCTAAAAATGTCTTGACATTTAAACCAAGGTTTTATGGTCTTAAGTATTCCAGCTAGAGAAAGACTTTTGAGGGTACAGCACAGCTATATTACCCTAAATCTATTTCTGGGAAGGAAGCATTGCCATCTAATTTCGGTTCTACCCCCTCTATCCATGCTACTCATTTCCAATCTAACTGTGAAAACATACATCAAGGAAAGTTTGCAATTTATGTAACAATGCTTTGCAGACTGGCTACAGAGATTTCATCCCCACCACCATGTTATAAATCGAGAGAGAGAGAGAGAGAGAGAGAGAGAGAGAGAGAGAGAGAGAGAGAGAGAGAGAGAGAGAGAGAGAGATAGAGAAATAGTGATGGGTAGAGAAAGGGAAAGACAGAGAGAGAGAGAGAGAAAGAGAGAGAGCACCTCTTCACAGTTTATCCCCAGGAGTTAATTATCTGGTCCACGGTAGAGGGGAGGTCTGGATCTTATTACTGGAACAAAGTGAGAACAAATTGGGAGACAGATCCTCTGCTTGCAACCCTCCTCTGTCTGTTTTATCTCCCCACTTTTTCCCTCCCTTCTTCTCTCCTTCCCTCTCTCACACCCCTCCCTCCCTCCCTCCTCTCTCCCGCTCTCTACTTTTCTCCACCCCGACCCTTCTTATCTCCATCACCCCCCCTCTTCATTCCTCCCTCTCTGCTCTTTAAGGTCTCTGTCTGTTCAACCAGGATATGAATCTATTAATTATTATTATTCAACGTTACTCTGTTTTTTTGTCCACTGCTGACACCATCACATCTTGCAGGGATTAATCATTGGCTCCGGAAGAATCATTCCTAAATGAATCAGGACCCCGTTCGACATGCACATCTCACCCTCCTCTCCCTCTCTCCCTCATTTTAATAGTGCATCCAATACCATGCTGTGTTTTCTCTCCCTTGATCAGTATTATACCATCAGGACCAAGCAACGCCAGGCAGTGATTGGCTAACAAGTGGAGACAATGGCAACGATGGAAGCAGCACATTGTGAAATCAAGGATGATCAGGCGTAGCGCTACAACAAGGGTAATTAGTGGCGTGCTGGACGAGGTAGCTGGGGACCGTGTGTCGGTGGGGATGCCAGGGGGGTGAAACGTGTCGGACACAAGCCTACATCGTTCGTTACACTCCACATTTGCATTTCACAGCAGCCAGTGAGGGAGAGCGGGAGAGAGGGGAGGGCAGCAGAGAGAATCAAGCCAAGGACGAGAATAGCGAGATGTGGCTGGACTAATCAACTGGTTCTTTGATTTAGTCATTTGCATACGTCTGGATGGTGCAGGATATAGAGGCTATCTACAGTGCTCCAGGTGGGTCTGATGGTATACAGCATATAGATTTACAGTCCCTCTCCAATTACACACACTCCTCCCTCCCCCCAGCCCTCTGCTGTCAAAACCTGGTAACTGTCCTCATGGGTCCCTCCCCCCAGTCATCTGCTGTCAAAACCTGGTAACTGTCATCCTGGGTCCCTTCCCCCAGTCCTCTGCTGTCAAAACCTGGTATCTGTCATCCTGGGTCCCTCACCCCAGTCCTCTGCTGTCAAAACCTGGTAACTGTCATCCTGAGTCCCTCCCCCCAGTCCTCTGCTGTCAAAATCTGGTAACTGTCTTCCTGGGTCCCTCCCCCCAGTCCTCTGCTGTCAAAACCTGGTAACTGTCACCCTGGGTCCCTCCCCCCAGTCCTCTGCTGTCAAAACCTGGTAACTGTCATCCTGGGTCCCTCCCCCCAGTCCTCCATTGGTGACCAACCGATAGGCTACTCAGACAGTCCAGACTTTAATATACACTCCTGAGGAGTGTATTGATCCCTCAGCCCATAAACAGTGAGTTCCTATGGGCCACCAAGGCCTGGCCTAGCCTTGCGTGTGCTGGGGTGGGCTGAGGTGTGGGAGGTGGGTGGGCTGCTCTTAGGTGTCCCATAAAAGAGCTGGGCTAGGCTATAAACCAGGGTCAAGCCCCTTCCTGCCCTACCCGCCCACCCTGACTGAACCATGGCTGCATCCTCCATGCTGCTTCCTTTGTCTGAGTGTGTGCATAGTGCTATGGAGGTTCAGAGCAGAGAGCAGAGCAGAGAGCAGAGTAGAGTAAAACTGAGGAGGGGTGCATCCCAAATGGCAAAGTGTTCCTTATATAGTGCACAACATTTGAACAAGAGCCTAATGGGATTAGGGTGCCATTTGGGACACAGAACAGAGTGTATCCCTCTGGAGGTGTAATCAGGCTCCTGCTGAGGCAGCAGTTCTTTCCACCTCAAACCCCTCAGCCTTTTGCCCTTTAGGGCTTTAGAACGCAGGCAGGCAGCACCCCCCTCCACTTCCCTAACCCCCCTCTACCTCCCTAACCCCCTTCCACCTCCCCAACCCCCCTCCACCTCCCTAACCCCCCTCCACCTCCCTAACCCCCCTCCACCTCCCTAAACCACCTCCCTAACCCCTCTCCACCTCCCTAACCCCCTTCCACCTCCATAACCCTCACACTTCTCTAACCCCCAAATTTCTAAAAAACTGTTTTTGATTCATCATTATGGGGTATTGTGTGTAGGTTGCTGAGGATTTTTATTTATTTAATCCATTTTAGAATAAGACTGTAACATAACAAAGTGTGGAAAAAGTCAAGGGGTCTGAATACTAGCCGAAGGCAAGGAAATATTACTACCCATCCATCTCTCCCTTCCTTCCTCCTTTCCCTCTTCCTCTTTATCTCCTCCTTCCCTAAGGCTTGGGAAGAATATGTGTTTCATTTTTCCCTGTTCATGTTCTGGTGGGTGAGCTGGAGGCAACTGCACTGAAGCAGAAGCAGAAGCAGAAGCAGAAGCAGAGATTGAATGAATGAACGGTGTCCATAAATTACTTCTCAAAGGTCAACTGCTAATGTAGCTACCAGGAAGAGAACCAAGCAATGGAGCTGTGTTTATGCTGTTTTCCCCTCCTTTTGGCTGCTCTTGACGGGTAGGGACTCATTATGCTGCCAAGCAAGGGATTTGAATAGCACGATTGACTTCGCTTGTTAGTAGCTCTCTTGTTTGAAGCCACATCGTCTTTTCTCTCCTCCTCGCTAGCAGTCATATACAGCGGGAACCCGTGAAGCAATTAACATATAAGAGCTAGTGGTGGTGAATCATGAGCCAGTCACCTAATAGCCTAGACCTAGAGAGGAGTTGGGGCATCATGGGTGATACGCCTGGCTGAGTCTGTGGTAGCATTTATAGGCTACAATGGAGACATTCTTGTCCAGGCTTGATTTGCTTATGAGCTATATTGAACGGTAGAAATAGCATTGTATAGTACAAACACCTCTTTCAATTTACCTCCAATGCTACCAGTGTGTCGCACAGGCCTAATCTCCGAACCCAGACCCAACTCTTGCGTGCTGGCGGCGTGCAGCTGGCCAGCTACTCAATTTGTCTGTCACGAGAGACTACCAGTTAAACAACAACTCCACCCGATGCAGAGCTATCTTTGTCTGCTCACTGACACATTGAGCCATCTGTTTTCTAAACAAGCCTTGTTTGTGGGTCAGCTTTGATTTGTTGACACATTACATCTGTGTAAATTGTAGCGACGCACAAAGATATATTGGAGAGAAGACAAACGTCAGCTACCGTGGGAATTACATTATCCCACAGACAAGCTTACAAAAAACCTCAGATTGCTCAGTTCACTAAATGTATTAACCGCTTCCTGGATGAATCAATCTGTCCTGTGTTTATCAAACATGCCATTTAATCTACCAGCTCATCATCACTAGTCAGTATGTAGGCACATGTCTTCCACTGACCACCACTGCTACTGTATAGGCCTACTGTTACTCTACATCACGGATCATCAGCTAGAGTCAGCCGCGGGCCGGAAGATAATTACAAATAATTTGTAAACTGAACATTGCCCGCGAGAGGCCCAAACTAAACCTGAATGATTTCAAACCTGGCTTACATTCGTATACGATCACATACTGTATATCTCTCTATTATGCATGGGAATACCTTGGAACAGATTTCCAAAATTAAATAAAAAAATAAAGTTCTTTACAACGTGCTCAGAAAACTTGGGTGGCCAAATAAAATCCCAGGCGGACCACCAGTTGGGGAACCCTGCTCTACATGTTCTGACTAGTGTCAAACAGAAAATAAACAGATAATGAAAAACAGACACCAGTAGACATCCAGTCAACTACAGCCAAGTAATGTGAAGCTAAGAAGTCCAGCAAAAAATGGAAGGCAACAACAACATACCATTGTGAACCGGAAACTGTGATCATGGTTCCGAAATGAACAATGTGTTTTTCTTAAGCTTCCCATTCATAATGAAACAGTTGGCATGCACAGCTCACCCATGCTGCTGCCTCTGAGTGCCTTGCTAACCCAAAAGGCCGCTGCACTCTGTCAGCTCTTCTGTCAACTCTCTACTTTTGGCCAGAGCTGCTAATGCACAATAGTTCACTATAGTGAGTCACTTGTGCACTAGGAGCTACATGGCGGGCACAGGGAGCTACATGGCTAATCTGTGGAAGTGAAGGGCTTGCCACACTGTAGGACGAGGGGAGGAGAGGAGAAGCTAGGACAATGACAAAACAGACCAACAAAACAGTACCTGACTGCTCTGGTCATTGCTGTGGCCTGGGCACACGCTGTAGAGACGGAGCAGGAATGGAATGCTTTCAGTGAGCCGAGCAGGCCTATAGCTCTGAACCCCAGTCAACCTGCTGGAAGAGAGCAGCCGCTCCTCCCTCCTCTTCCCGCCCTCCCCTCTTCCTCTCTCCCTCCCTCTGCTTTGTGCCTCTTGACTTCCCCCCACACTAAGCTCCTTAACAATGCAGTCAAAATTGTTTGATCTCCTAAATTCATATTTACAGACATTGTATTCCAGGAGATAAAGAACATAAACCAAAATCCAGTTACGGATTAAATCCAATTAATTGTTGTGGGATAGGGAAAAAAAATGACATATCAGAATTTCATGGCTGTGATTAATTCCGTTATTCCCTGAATGATTAATATAAAGCATGAAATTGAAACGGTTTAAATAAAAGTGAGACGATACAATCTACAGGAGCCCAATTTGGTTTAAAAAACAACAAACAAACAACTTCAAGACATAATTAAGAATAATTACGAGGTTTATAAAGTGCCTGGAACAAACTTTTCTGATTGGGTTAAAGAAAGTGAATCGTCAGCAGCAGAGATAGCAGCCATTTGCATGTTGGTATTAAAATAGAACGTTTAATCTCCCCTGAAGGAAGGTCTTCTCTATAGGAGGAGACTATAAAAAAAGTGATTAGCGGGAGAGGCTAGTCCATTAGTCTTTATTTCTTCACTGACATGCTGCTGGGGAGAATGAGAGGGTTTCTGCTGTTATGTCTCGTCTCTTGTCGAGTTGTTAGACTAGTTACATTTCTACGTTCCTTTGTCTCCTTATAGGAGCATTGACTGGTTACGTTTGAAACGCTACCCTATTCCCTATACAATGCACTGCATAGGGAATAGGGTGCCAATATAATATAGAGAGTTGAGGAGTTGAAAACAGTACTTAAATGTATAAGTTCCTCTTTCTCATAACTACAGGAGCTGAATGTGACTACAGTGGTAGCAACTGTCCCTGTCTGTTTCCAATAACACTAAACCTATCATATCCAGCCATCCAGCCCACCACAGGGGAATAACACAGTAGAGGAGAGGAATATAGGAAATTAAGAAAAGAGGCGGCGAGGGATAACACCCTCACAACCACAATAACTATGTTTTCCTGCCTGTGCTACTGGTGTTATGGAAAGATTAGGTTGGATATATCCTTCAACTAACAGCTAGGCCTATTCCTTAACGTCTGTAGCTGGGTCATTCCACTAAATTAATGCCTTTTTCGTCCCTTTGATATTTAGTAGAAATTGAGCACAAATATTGCATTTTAAAAGACTGTTATATTAAATGAAGTGCTGTTTAATATAGACCACATGGACAATTAAATAAATCTCATTTTTAATATGAACAAACACTTGCTTATGTGCCAAAATTCAGCATTTTGACATGTCCCTCTGTGCACCCTCTGTGGCTTCTAGGGAGATTTAACCCACCTAACCCCAAACTATCTCCACGTTTTCACCATCATTGTAAAGCCCTTGTTAGCCGATTATTATTTATTTCATGTGATTAGAGGTTCCTTTATGTCTGTCCCTCATTTTAAGGTCAACCCTGTTACGTGAACTATTATTTATTTATTTCAAAATAGACATTGAACATCTAACAGTCAAATCATAATGTAAAAGCAGGTGAGCTGGTTCTCCTCTTCATAGCCATTTTATGGTGTTTTGTGGAGGAAAACTGAGCGGGTTTAGCGCAACGCATCAAACCTGTTAGCCATAGATAGACAGGCTAGAATCTTTTTAACAATTTAAATGTTTTAGTGAAGCTTGCATTCAATTGCCCTTCCCTGTTGCACACAACAAGCTTCCTGTCACAATTTATGGCTGATTTAGGATGAAGTTGTCAATCCTGTTACAGTCAATTCTGTTACAGTCAACCCTGTTACAGTCAAACCTGTTAATTTATTTGACACTTAATAGGCACTTACTATAGTGATTTTCTTTCTTAACTTGAGATGGGAATTTTTGTTTTTTCATTAAGTTGAAGCTGTGCTCTATATGATAGAATGTTAAAAAAGTGAAATAAATGTTTTTTTATGGCAATAAACTATGTTGGGTTATGCAGGAAATATTAAAGTAAACACACTGCTATTAAACTGTTACAAGAAGCACAACATAGACTAGCTACTATAATTTCCAGACAGTGCTGAGTGCTGTTGTTGTTATGTATCATTTGACAAGCTCTGAGCTACCAATGAAAAAAGACTAGGAGTTTAGCATAGTAAATGACTCTACTCTTGTCCATGATTACACATCCACTCTGGGCCACTCTAAGGGCACTCAGTCAGAGCACTCTGCATCCAGTGTTTCGACATAGTAATATCTTTATTAGTGACCCATATCACTGCTCTGGTGACTAGCCCATGGCCCAGTGGCCTCCTGTAGTGCCCTAAAGGCGTCAGCAGGCTTCAGGTCGGCTGGTGGCTAGCCAAAGTCGGCTTGGCGAACCGAAGAGAGCATACTCCCTTAAAAGACCTTCGCTTGAAAAACATGAAAAAAGTACTGTTCGTCCATTTTGAGACGCCATAGCCAGTATACACACCTCAAAATAGACAGAATTGATCTAAGATAACTCAAGGAATATGTCATTACTTTTCATGTTTTTGCCGAGGAGATCTTAGTCGCAATTTTACATCTAACTAAGATGAAAACGAGGTGTCTCTCTATGACAACAAAGACATTACTGAAGAATCCCTACTGTTGACCAATCACAAACACTGTGTGCCCGAACAGCTGAAAAAAACGTTACCCAAGTCCAAAACAAACAAAAGGTAAAATTAATATATGCACAAACTCTTCCAAACTGTCAACGGCCACTGACGTTTGATTTGAGTAAATACAAAAAACTTTCCCCCTAAAAAAGCGATGTCCTGCTCCTTCCCTGACGTTTCCTAAATGTTTGTATTTTACACTGCTCATTTGTCAGATGTTTTTTAATTACAACCAGAAAAGTGTTTAGAGCCTTTTTACCACACTTATTCCTAACTTAACCCTCCAAGACAATGTGCTGTAGGACGTTGGTACCCAGCCAGGCTCCGAGACAATGTGCTGTAGGACGTTGGTACCCAGCCAGGCTCCGAGACAATGTGCTGTAGGACGTTGGTACCCAGCCAGGCTCTGAGACAATGTCCTGTAGGACGTTGGTACCCAGCCAGGCTCCGAGACAATGTGCTGTAGGACGTTGGTACCCAGCCAGGCTCCGAGACAATGTGCTGTAGGACGTTGGTACCCAGCCAGGCTCCGAGACAATGTGCTGTAGGACGTTGGTACCCAGCCAGGCTCCGAGACAATGTGCTGTAGGGCGTTGGTACCCAGCCAGGCTCCGAGACAATGTGCTGTAGGGCGTTGGTACCCAGCCAGGCTCCGAGACAATGTGCTGTAGGGCGTTGGTACCCAGCCAGGCTCCGAGACAATGTGCTGTAGGGCGTTGGTACCCAGCCAGGCTCCGAGACAATGTGCTGTAGGACGTTGGTACCCAGCCAGGCTCCGAGACAATGTGCTGTAGGACGTTGGTACCCAGCCAGGCTCCGAGACAATGTGCTGTAGGACGTTGGTACCCAGCCAGGCTCCGAGACAATGTGCTGTAGGACGTTGGTACCCAGCCAGGCTCCGAGACAATGTGCTGTAGGGCGTTGGTACCCAGCCAGGCTCCAAGACAATGTGCTGTAGGACGTTGGTACCCAGCCAGGCTCCAAGACAATGTGCTGTAGGACGTTGGTACCCAGCCAGGCTTCAAGACAATGTCCTGTAGGACGTTGGTACCCAGCCAGGCTCCGAGACAATGTGCTGTAGGACGTTGGTACCCAGCCAGGCTCCGAGACAATGTGCTGTAGGACGTTGGTACCCAGCCAGGCTCCGAGACAATGTGCTGTAGGACGTTGGTACCCAGCCAGGCTCCGAGACAATGTGCTGTAGGACGTTGGTACCCAGCCAGGCTCTGAGACAATGTGCTGTAGGACGTTGGTACCCAGCCAGGCTCTAATGCATCTCTCTCTCTCCTCACTGAATGAATGACAAATGGATGAATGGGTGATAATTGTGCACCCTACTTAATAATCTAATTTAAATTAGGCCTAACTGAACGATGAGGGTGAAGAGGCTGATTTCATTTAGAAAGACAGTAGTGTAATGATGAGTTTGTGTTATGCCTATTTATCAGTGTTGGCGCTCATGTTAATCATTTGACTGCATGGCTTGCGCTCTTTTACGCTTTACTTTGTAAAAAATAAGCTCTTATGGGACTGTTTAATTTACTACAACTCTTTTACTAATCCAATTTATTGTAAGGGAAACGAAAACATGCTATGTGTTGCAGTGGGCCTTTAGAATAATGCAAAACATATCCTTGACTCTATCCAAGTTGATGAGCGGGAAACAAACAATGCCAGTCAGCCTGCACAGCCGGCCCATCGACACTACATCTAAACTACACCAAAACTAATTTCACACATAATAAGAGTAAGCCTATAGACAATATTACATTGACAATAATCTGATGAGTGACAATATTAGGCCAATCAGTTGTCAAATTGTACATGAAGAGATGGGTGCATCTTGTAATTGACAGATGCAAACTGACTTTAGAGTCACATGCAGGTAAAACATTGTGATTTCTATATAGTATCTGAAAGTGCATATTCTGCAGTTTCTATGGCACTTACCTTTATCAAATAACTCTCAGAATTCAAGAGGTGAGGCTCTTTTTCCAAGAATATCCATGCTGTCCATGCATTCAGCACGACCACTCGCGTGGCAGCATTGCTCTGGCTACTAAGCAAAAACGAGTAACATAATAAACGTACAATTACACTATGCTATTCTGTCGTCAATGGATGAATGGGTGATAGAAACCAGATAGAAACTGATAATGGTGCATGTTTTGTACTTGCTCAATTGCTTTCCATATCTGGGGAAAGATGAAACCAGGCCAGCGGGAGAGCAACTGTCTGAGACTGTGGTTTTGAGTAGGGTTGCACATTTTGGGGAATATTCAGAGGTGGAAACTTTCCGTCGGAATTAACAGGAATATATGGCAATTAACGGGAATATATGCAAATGAATACTATTTAAATATAGATGTTTTTTGCATTGGATATATTTACCATATCATATGGAGACAGAAACATAAACCTTTTACCTTATCATAAGTAGACATAATTGCAAATGATTAAATCCTTCCAATCTTCACTGTCACTTTCCAACCTTGTTGTGGATGGCTCGTTGTCAGGCTCAAAAAGCCTCAAATTTGCCCGGATGGCCACACATTTTTCAACCCTTGTATTGGTCAGCCTGTTGCGTGCTTTGGTGTGTGTGTTCTCAAACAAGGACCAGTTGCGCTCTGAGGCGGCTGATGTTGGTGGGATTTGGAGGATCCCAAAACCCTTGCTTGGAAGTGTATTTCGCCAGACTGCCAAGAACCTTGCCCTCATCCAGGCCAAGGTGACGAGACACGGTAGTGATGACACCATAGGCCTTGTTGATCTCTGCACCAGACAGGATGTTCTTGCCAGCATACTTGGGATTCAACATGTACATGTACACAAGTCTTCACGATTTTTGATGTATTTCAGAACTGCAGTTTCCTCTGCTTGGAGCAACAGTGAAGTGAACAGGGCAGTACGGATTTCTTCTCTTACATCTGAACATCTGACAGGATGGCATTGTCTCCCTCAATCCGTGCAATGGCTACTGCTATAGGTTTCAGGAGTATCAGGCTGCTTACCACTCTCTCCCAAAATACATAATCCAGGAGGATCCTCTTGATGGGGCTGTCCATATCAGCAGACTGTGATATGGCCATTTCTTGGAGAGACTCCTTCCCCTCCAGGAGACTGTCAAACATGATGACAACACTACTCCCACGGGTGTTTCTGGGCAGCTTCAATGTGGTGCTCTTATTATTCTGACTTTGCTTGGTGAGGTAGATTGCTGCTATAACTTGATGACCCCATACCTAACCATTTCCTTGGTTTCTTTGTTGCATTCTTCACATATGATTTGGCACAGTATTTGCAAATGTACACAGCGTTTCCTTCTACATTAGCTGCAGTGAAATGTCTCCACACATCAGATAGTGCCCGTGGCATTTTCCTGTAAAGATTAGATTTTGTTGTTGTAAAAAAACATGTATGGAAACAGGTGAATTAACCTCACCGGCTCCAGCAGCAGAGGTGACTGTTTTGGAGAGCCTGGCGTGCCCAAAGTAAAATGCCTCCCATTTAGGCCCAGAAAATGGGATATGCATATATTTAGTACCATTGGATAGGAAACACTCTGAATTTTCCAAAACTGTTAACCATTTGTCTGTGGGTCAATCAGAACGCATTTGGCAGGCAAAACCCTGAGGAATCTCTGTCCTGAAAAAAGTCATTTTGACACATTGCTCATTTTTGAGCCCCTCCCTATCCAAAATGACCATATATAGGCATGTGAACGCAGTGCACGTCGCTTCCTTATGATGTCATCAACCACGAGACAGTGTTTTACTTTACTATCTTGAAGGAATTTCGGCCATTGAAAAACAGCATGGCAACGAGAGACCACGTTATGAAAACTCTTCAGAGTGCGCGTGCATGAGAAGGCGCGCTGTGCCTTATTTATCGTTTTTAGCGTTCAGTTTATATTCGGCTGATTTATAATAGTACATATACGTAAAAGGGTTCCTAAGGATACATTTAAAACTATGTTTGATTGTTTTTGGACAAGTTTATAGGTATAATTTTAACGAGTCGGCGCCGAGTTTCAAAGGAGTAATGGAGGCTGTCGTTTCTGATTATAACGCATGAACCAAATGGAGGATTTATGGATAAAAGTCGTTACTTTTTCTAACAAAAGAACCATGGATTGTCTTCGTTGGACACTTAGGAAGACCTCAGCAGAAGTTCTTCAACAGGTAATTACTTTGTTTTCGCTGTGAAATGTGTTATGTGTGTGCCATGATTGCTAATCGATACATGGCTATTGGAAAATATGTGAGGTGCTACCCTCAAACAAATGAATGTGCTGCTTTCGCCGTAAAGCCTTTTTGAAATCTGACAACGCTGTGATATTGCCTAGAAACAGAGCTTTTGATGAGTATGGAACACTTGTATATAGCTGGATGTTTAATAATTCAATTTTCGGATTTTAAATCTGGCGCTACAGGTTTTCGCTAGTAGTGTCGGGATGATCCCGCTAGCGACCCACTAGTATTTGAGTCGTTAACACTCCTCAATTAACAGGCTCAAGTAAGCTAAAACCCACATGGTAGCAAAAACGAACTATCAGAAATTGTTAACAAGTTAGGAATGATTTAAACACACTTTGCTGTAGGCTACTATTTACTAGTTAACAAAAAAGTATGTATGTCATATAAAATATATTCACCCCACCCAGTATTGTAATCAAAACTTACCATAAAGCATGTAGTCCTTGGCTCAGACAGTGTAGTAGTGTGGGCTCAATAGCATCTCATTAGTGTGCAAGATCTTGAGAATCAGCTGTACATGTGATAGAAGAGTGCACTGCACATGTGATGGAAGAATGCACTGTGCATGCAGAGGGTTGCAATTCCATTGAATTGGGGATAGTTTAACCAAAATATGCCACAAGACCTAGAATGTCCTTATGTGTATCCCACAAAAAAAGGTTCACTGTTATAAGCTAACTTTTTTGATGAATTTAAGCAAAATTTCCCAAATTCCGGGCTTAACTTCCCATGGAAAATGTTTGAAAAAATTCTGGAAATTTACCGGAAAGTTTCCAACCATTTGCAACCATAGTTTTGAGACTCACTGAGCCTTACATGGGCAAAGGCAGAAATATAACCATGGACAACTTCTTCACATCAATTTCCCTGTCAGACAAGTTGATTACAAAGAAGACTAGCCTGCTCGGAACAGTGAACAAATCAAGCATGTTTGCAGGTTGATATGCATCTAATATGCATATGCAAAAGGGGACGCCCGGCAACATTCTCTAACGGGTACTGATAGGCTGAGAGGCCAGGAGGTTCAAGTGTTACGGCTGAGGTCACTGTCTGGGTCTACTGAAGCCAGTCCCAGCGCTAACCAACCACAGCAGCCTCTGCGATGTTATTACATAGATTTAACTCTGAATCATATCAAAGTCTATTAAAGCCCTCACACTTTGATGTCTTCCACAGAACAAGCCATGTCCTTGTCAACGCAACAGAAGAATTAGCGAGCGTCAGCATTCATACAAGCTTTATCCTTGAATGCAAACAAGGGCGTGTGCATCTAATCTTCCCCTTTAACCCACGTCCTGCCGAGACTCAGTGAGGCACCCCACCACCCTGGCAGCTTCACTCTCAACTTAAGCTTTGTTTGAATAAGTGCTCAATGGCATTACGCCTCAAAAATACTACGACATCCTCAGAGAGAGATTACAATATCATTGTTATTCTAATGTCTCTCGTTCCCCCGCCCACTGCACCTCCTCCTCAAAACACACACACACCGGCACACACTCACTCACACACAAACACACACACACACTCACACACACGTACACACACACGTACACACACAGGCACACACACAGGCACACACAGGCACACACAAGCACACACACACACATACATACACAAACACACACACACATACACAGGCACATATACACACGTTTACACGTACACACACAATACAGACACACCATCCCCCAATTAAATAAACCAACAACCCACTTGTACCAGTCATATTAAGTTTGAAGCATCCATAGCGAGATGGGACAGACATACCACTGGTGTCTTGTCATCAGAGCTGTATCTCAGCCTGTGTGTTTCAGGTTTCTATTAGCTAGGCTGATTTCCATAAATCTGAATTGTAAAGAGAAGACGTAGAAAGAGGAGAGTAAAGGAGGAGGAGATAGGAATTACATTAGTCTGTTTGATTGACAGCATACACGATTTATCAACGGGAAAACTCTTAACCATTCCTGCATCATGTCTCCTATGATGTATAATCCCTGTGCTTTGAAGGTCAATGTTGTGGGCCTAATGCAAGCAGGGGTTTAAAGATGCAGCGGTCTGAATTTCACACTAGGCATGATTACATTCTATACATATTTGAAGGAATATACTGTATATCCTCCATAGACCGATATCATCCATTGTCGCTTATTTAGCAGTTTAGAACAGGTCAGACACAGGTAGGTGTAAGTCCAGGGGTTACCTGTTGAGTTTGTGTATGTGTGTGTGAGTGTGCATGCATGCGTACCTGCGTAAGTGTGTATGCTGCTCTCTCTCTCTCTCTCTTTCTCTCTCACTTTCTCGCTCTCTCAACAAACTCTCCCAGCAGGCCGTTGAGCCGGGGTGGTTTGAGTGCAGCCCTGCTCTGGAGAACACCTCTCTGACCCCGTTCCGCTCCACTCTGCTCTGCAGCTGGCCAATCACACTACAGCACGCTCAACCCAACCTTCTGTCAAATAATCACATCCAAATCTCTGTTAAGAGCCGCTACATGGAGCTGTGTGTGGGTTGAGTGGGAGAGAAAACGGAAGAGGTAAAGCGAGAAAAACAAGAGAGTTGGTTGGTTGCTGGTACACCTACCATTTTGGTCTAAATGCATACAGTCTCATTTCAAGACTTACATAATGAAGCCAACAGTCAGCAGTGAATGGGAGGCCTATTTCAGTCAGTTGGCTGGCGCCAAACAGTAACACAAAAATCCATTACGCTTACATAAGACTGCAACTGTGAGGGAAAACGACAGAGAGCGCCAGTCAAAATAATCCCTTCCATTCTTAGTGCTGCTGTTTCAAATATGTGTCTGTGTGTGATAGTAGGGCCTTGCTCTGTAATCACACTGGCTCTGAGTATAGGGATACGCTCCACACTAAGACCCAGCCACTGGAACCACAGCAGGACGCCGGTCCTCTGCCCAGATTCCCTAGTAAACACACTCCTCCTCATCCTTGCAGTACAGAGAGCCAGCACATGCAATTCTGCACCATGCTCTGTCTGTCCTCCTAAAGGAAACAACCTGGGAGTCCATTGTTTCCTGTTGTGCCCCACACACAAGCTGAGCTCTCTCCCTCCCCTGTTTGGAGCAGTGGCCGTGGGCATTTTCTCTCTCCTCTGCAGGAGTCATAGGCAGCATGGTCCACTCTCCCACCTCTACCCAGCCAACCATGCCTGCTGGGCCAGCCACAGCTCTCCCCCTCTAGCTCCCTGTCTCTCTCTATCCCCATGCTACTAATCAATTAACTGCCAATCCAATTAACATTGGAGGGAGACTGGCTGATAGCGATCATTGCTGCCTGCCTGAGCTGACATAGCTGGCCTGGTACACACAGCAGACAGGACTGTCGTCACGTCAGCCTTGCCATCACCATCGTAGCAAAGCTGTACACTGTGGTAGGCTAAAAGACAACAATGTTCTGCCAGTGTCAAACAGGTTCATTCATTTACTGTGAATTCTATTACAGAGGATGATTGTTTTGCAGGACAAATACACCGGATTCGGTGTTGATTACAAATATCATGTCTGATTATATGCCCTTTAGCAAGTCAACGATGACTACGACTATGACCGTTGTTTTCCTTTGCCGTAGTTCTTCTGAGTGTCAGACACATTCCCCCAGTCATGGCCTGTATAGAAGCAGTACAATAGCCTGTGTTCTCTGTGGGAGACTCCCTCCCAGCCTCCCTCCCGGCAGGGTTAATGTTGTGTTTACAGTGAGCCACGCTCCTCAAAAGTTCCTCTATAGACATACAGGATATCCTACAGCCCTATAACATGCTGATCCATCTCTCCCCTGTCCTGGCCTGTCTGGGGGGCTTCAGAGGCCTGGGGCCTTGGGCTTGCAGACAGGACTGCACTGAGACTGGGACTGGGGCTGCAGAGTAGACACTATAGAAGGCCACTGCTACGCAGGGGAATGGGGCTCTGGACGCAGACACAAGGCCACTGAGACTAGGACTGGGGCTGTAGACAGGTGGCCAGCCCACTGACACTGGGACAGTCTAACCAGACTAATCACCCAGCCCCAGACCAGACTAATCACCTAGCCCCAGACCAGACTAATCACCCAGCCCCAGACCAGTTACCTAGCCCCAGACCAGACTAATCACCCAGCCTCAGACCAGACTAATCACCTAGCCCCAAACCAGACAAATCACCCAGCCCCAGACCAGACTAGTCACCCGTCCCCAGACCAGACTAATCACCTAGCCCCAGACCTGTCCAGACTAGTCACCTAGCCCCAGACCAGACTAATCACCTAGCCCCAGACCAGACCAGACTAGTCACCTAGCCCCAGACCAAACTAATCACCTAGCCCCAGACCAGACTAATCACCCAGCCCCAGACCAGACTAGTTACCTAGCCCCAGACCAGACAAATCACCCGTCCCCAGACCAGACTAATCACCTAGCCTCATACCAGACCAGACTAATCACCTAGCCCCAGACCAGACGAGACTAGTCACCTAGCCCCAGACCAGACTAATCACCTAGCCCCAGACCAGACCAGACTAATCACCCAGCCTCAGACCAGACTAATCACCCAGCCCCAGACCAAACTAATCACCTATCCCCAGACCAGACTAATCACCCAGCCCCAGACCAGACTAGTTACCTAGCCCCAGACCAGACAAATCACCCGTCCCCAGACCAGACTAATCACCTAGCCTCAGACCAGACCAGACTAATCACCTAGCCCCAGACCAGACGAGACTAGTCACCTAGCCCCAGACCAGACTAATCACCTAGCCCCAGACCAGACCAGACTAATCACCCAGCCTCAGACCAGACTAATCACCCAGCCCCAAACCAGACAAATCACCCAGCCCCAGACCAGACGAATCACCTAGCCCCAGACCAGACGAATCACCTAGCCCCAGACCAGACTAATCACCCAGCCCCAGACCAGACTAATCACCTAGCCCCAGACCAGACTAATCACCCAGCCCCAGACCAGACTAATCACCCAGACCAGACTAATCACCTAGCCCCAGACCAGACTAATCACCCAGCCCCAGACCAGACTAATCACCTAGCCCCAGACCAGACGAATCACCTAGCCCCAGACCAGACTAATCACCCAGCCCCAGACCAGACTAATCACCCAGACCAGACTAATCACCTAGCCCCAGACCAGACTAATCACCTAGCCCCAGACCAGACTAATCACCTAGCTCCAGACCCGACTAATCACCTAGCCCCAGACCAGACCAATCATCTAGCTCCAGACCAGACTAATCACCCAGCCCCAGACCAGACTAATCATCTAGCCCCAGACCAGACTAATCACCTAGCCCCAGACCAGACTAATCACCTAGCCCCAGACCAGACTAGTCACCTAGCCTCAGACCAGACTAGTCACCTAGCCCCAGACCAGACTAATCATCTAGCCTCAGACCAGACTAATCATCTAGCCTCAGACCAGACTAGTCACCTAGCCCCAGACCAGACTAGTCATCCAGACCAGACTAATCACCTAGCCCCAGACCAGACTAGTCATCTAGCCTCAGATCAGACTAGTCACCTAGCCCCAGACCAGACTAGTCACCTAGCCCCAGACCAGACTAGTCACCTAGCCCCAGACCAGACTAGTCACCTAGCCCCAGACCAGACTAGTCACCTAGCCCCAGACCAGACTAGTCACCTAGCCCCAGACCAGACTAATCACCTAGCCCCATACCAGACTAGTCACCTAGCCCCAGACCTGATTAGTCAGCCAGCCTCAGACCAGACTAATCACCCAGCCTCAGACCAGACTAGTCAGCCAGCCTCAGACCAGACTAGTCAGCCAGCCTCAGACCTGATTAGTCAGCCAGCCTCAGACCAGACTAATCACCCAGCCTCAGACCAGACTAGTCAGCCAGCCTCAGACCAGACTAGTCAGCCAGCCTCAGACCAGACTAGTCACTCAGCCTCAGACCAGACTAGTCACCCAGCCTCAGACCAGACTAGTCACCTAGCCTCAGACTTCTATATCATATGAAGATGATTTATAGAGGAGGAAGCCAATGCATGGCATTATGCCAACTAACCCCAGTGACCCTCTCCTCTCTCCCCCTCCTCCTCACCCTGCTGTGTGTTATGGCTAGTCTGTTAATGACACGTCCTATCCTCACTGTCTCTGGTTACTACAATACTCCACAGGTCACCATACACACACACTGACACACACGTGCACACACACACACAGACAGACAGACACAGACACACGTGCACACACACGCGCGCACAGACAGACAGACGCGCGCACACACACACACACACAGTATGTTCAACATGTTCAATATAGAACATAATGGTATTTCACAAAGACAAACAATGAACATGATAGCTCAGATTTGGTAATCTATCAAAGACTGTAAGAAGAGGATTGTTTTCTTTACAATCCTCTTCTTCCAGTGGAACTAATTTTCCTGAAGTGCACTGCATGGTGGAAAATAAGACCTTAAGAACTATTAGAACTATTAGGCTGTACGATATGGGTCATCATGATGTCTTCTCAAAGCAAGGAGAACTGTAGAAACACATCAATGTAACATAGTGTACTTTCTAAAGATACATTACCATTTTAAATAATTTAGTGAATAGTGATTAAAGAGTTTGTTACTATGTTACGTAAGTTGCAGGGTATTATGGGTCTGTCTGTCCCTCTCTCCTTCCTACACAGTTCCTCTCTGTTTAGTGCACTACTCTCTCCTGCTGGACCACTGTGATGACACATTACGGCCTACAGAGCTATTACAGAGACACAGCCAGAGCCATTACATTACATTACCGCAGCCTGCCTGTCTGAGACCCAGGGCAAGGCACCTGAAACAACCTGCCTGGCTCTGAAAACACTGACCCTCTCGGTCACACTGTCACACACACACATGCACACAGACAGAGAAACACTCACGCACGGACAGAAGTGTGCAAACACACACACACACACACACACACACACACACACACACACACAGCGAGAGACTACACACACAATAAATCTCCGTTATTTGATCAGTGGTGATAAAGCACCACAGAATCTAGTGTGTGGCTGGTTACTTAGAGGTAATAACGGTGCAAGGCGCGAGGGAAGAGGCTGCATCGGTCACATAGGACTTAGAGACAGAGCAGTGGAAAACACACACACACAAACACAGAATTTCCTCCTTCAGCTGAAGCCCTTTAGTTTCTAAACCACAGTGCAGGGCAGCTAGTGGGCGTGTCTCTTCTCCTCTGTACTGGACAGTACTGGACACGGCCGTGTATTAATTCGCCTAAGAGGGTAGCCCAGACCAGAGGCAGACACGTTATCACAGGGAATTCACTTATTCATATCACACAGGAACGAGTCAGGGAGGGGAGGGAGGGGGGCAGCCAGAAGGAACTTGACTGGGAAATAAATAAATGAAGGAAATTAGTGGGTTCGTTTAATGTGGGGACTTAGACAGAAGTAGGTCAAACGCACAGGGCAAAAAACAAACTGAGGCAGTGGGTTAACTAGCGTAGCTTAGCACATAATCTCATCAAACTGCCAAGTCCAAATCGACATGATGTGGAGCGTGGACTATCTATAATTGTGGTTATCTATCCATGACAGCAATTCCTATAAAAAACACTGGAAATTCTGGCACACTGGAATGCTACGTACAACTCCAAAAAATACATTTGCTACAATAAAAAGCTCTTGGAGAGAATTAAATCTGCATTTGAATAGAAGTCCCACTTGGTTTGACAATAAATAATAGAACAGAACAGTGACTGGAGTCTGCACTTAGCCTAGCAGTAGTAACTAGCCAGCTTGTGGCGGTCAGTGGAGCTTCACCTGGATAAATGACCTCAGGACCGAGGTCCATGCTTCTGTGCTGCTGCTGGGGCAGGACTGGACTGGATTGGCCAGGGCTGGGCTGAGTGCTGAAGTGCACATTCATGCCTTCCTGTTCCGGCCTGTTCCGTGTGAACATCACACAGGATGGATGGCTGGCTGGTTGAATGGCTGGCTGGCTGAATGGCTGGCTGGGACAGGATGCAGCTCTCTCACTCTGTCACTCTGATACTGCCATATGCTTATCATAACAATAATCAGATCAGTTATTATATGGTTTTTTTTTTTACTACAGTCTTACCGTGTAGAGGAAAATCTCTGTAAAATCTTCATATGACTAGTCTGGAAATTGTGCAACATGGTGACCCCAATCATGGGGCCATGAATTTCCCACATGCACAGCATATCTCTGAACACATTCATTACACATGTGATATTACAGTTCCCACCTGCACTTGAGTCTGATGGGGCTGGGGAAAGGTGGTGGATATTACAGTCCCACCTGCAGACTAGGGAGAGGGGTAGGTAGTGGTGAGGAATACAGTGGGGGAATGACAGTGTGACCTACAAAAGCCCAGTGATGAAAAATAGCATGTCGCCGGAACAGTAGCAAAGCCCTGGCTGCGTTACTCATTTTGCTCTGAAGGTTGAGCGTAATACTGAGGCTCAGGAGCAGGAGAGAAGGGGTCGGAGCAATATTACACCCCGTTGAGATGAAACATGAACGCTGGGAAATGGAACAGGACCCTGATGGGGTGAATCTCTGGTCCTGCACCGAGTCAGAGACACATGGACACAGGGAGCGAATTAGACCAGTGTGTAAATCTATTGGACTCCCATTTCAGACATTTGTGAGGGGCCTTGAACACTACAGGCTATTGCAAGACCATGTTGTGTTCCCCCACCACTCCTCCTCCTCTGTCTCCTTTTCTTTAGTCATTACAACTGCTGGAACTCTTTGCCAGGGCCAGGGCTCTCTCCCTTTGCTGAGGCCGAGCCAGTCAAACCTCCCTAAGCTAGTCCGAGGGTGGTGGAGGAGGCCAGGAGCATCTAGAAGGTCCCTGGCTGACAGGGTTCTCTGGGTCTGTCTCAGAAGCTAGACGAGAGGGGCCACACTATAGGTCCTTGAATCCTCCCCAGAAATACTGAAGGCTCAGTGTATACACCTTGGGCATTTGAGGAGCCACTCTTAAAAGGCGAATCATTTTCTTTCTGGGGAGCTATATTTCTGGCTATGGTCACCTAGTGGAGAAACGTTGTATAATTAAATGATGTCATCATTGTAATCGAGTCTTCAGGGAGAAGAGAGGCATTGAAATTCCGAGCAGAGTTGTGTTAAATCCAGCGCAACATGTGAATGGCATGGTAATTCCTGGGAGGCTGAAGAGTCTGAGGAGCCACTGCTGCTTTACCTCATGTCAACTCTCTCTGCTGGCTCTGACCACACATACTGTAGAGATGGTGGTACAGAGGAGTGACTGGTGGGTCGATCATGTCTTCCTCTCTGAAGGGCATACTGAAGCAGTAAAACAAAGCCTTCTCGCAAAGGCAAACCATCCCCTCCTCATCCAACTGAGAGCTCTAGTAGCTTCAACCTCAGACACTAGCCTAAGACGCTGTGGTAGACGGAGGATATCGTTAAGATCTCTTTTTTGGTCAATTGCGCACAAGGTCCAACCTAAATTTGACATCCGCTTTTAACCCAACCCCTCCAAAAGACACACCCCTAGGTTTGGAAGAGATGCAGGGGGCTGCCACACTGGGCACTGTTGTTCTGGGGGGGGTTAAGTTCCTTGCTCAAGGGCACAACGACAGGCAACGGCATTTAGGATTTGATACCAGCAACCCTCTGTCTGCCAGCTCACTACCGGCTTGATTTTTCCCGTTGGACCCGGGATTTGAACTGGCAACCCTTTGTTTGCTGACAGCACAACCACACACACACAGCCGCCATAGGAGCTAGTAGCTAGACAACAAGTCCCAGTACTTCCTCCAGTCCCCACATCGAATCTTTTGTTAGCGCCAGCAGAAGGAGAGAGGGAGGGGGGAGGGACTTGTGGCTGGTATTGGCCATTACAGTAGAGTCTGGGCCAAACAAAACCCTGCTGCCTGCCCTGCTACCCTACACAGAATATCCAGCAGTTAGACACAACATAGAATCATACAACCACAGCAGAAAACTGCAATAAAAGGAAAGAGAAGACAGCGATAAAAATCAATTTGTTTCTTACCCTGGAGAAATGGCAAGCAACGAAGAGAAAACCTCCCATTCAGCATTTAATCAGTAACACAAATATGAGCAGCCAGCGAGCCTAGTTGAGCAGTCAGCAGAGCCAGACTAACATGCAGCACTACACTAATTAGTAGTATGGTGCTTCAGTCTGGCTACTAGTCTAGTGAACAGAGAGGGTCTGGACTGAGTAGGGTCCGTGTCTGTCTCTGTCCAGTAGCCTACTGCCACCCCTATAATGGCTGCTCTGTCGTGCCAAAGTGTGGCCCAGTGTGCCGTGAGAATGGTACAAGACCCATCATGCCCTTGTAAGTCAAGACTTCCCAATACTTCTAATACAACACATAATACACCCTCCCGACCTCCTCTTCCTCCTTTCACCCCGTACAGCTTCCTTCCTCTTCTTGGGAACAATCCCAGATCCAGACCTAACAATCCCAGATCCCAGACCTCTCTCGGTCCTGCTCTGCTCCGGTCCCCCCCTCTCTGTTTCCTTCCAGCCGTGTTTTTCCACAGGCTGCGGATGCTGTCTGTCATCGAGAGGTTGAGTTAGCTCACACAGAACTTCTCTGAGCCCAACTTAGCCTGTCCTGGTGCTACAGTTAGTCAGGTCCTGTAGGATAAACAGACTACTGACTAAAGGCCCCGTTGAAAGCTCTTTGGAAGTAGGACTGGCCACTGACTCCCCTCTCAAAGTCACAATGGGTGAATAGACACATGCACACAGAACTCCCAAGTACTTCAATAGCAAGCCATTGTCATTGTCACTCATACATTACACATGCAAGTGGGATGGCTACTGTTGACATCTATTGAGGCTGGAAGGAGGCCACTGTGCTTCTGTTCTGTCATGGTAGCTAATAGTAATCTAGGGCGGTGCAATATGGCCAAAATATCTTGGCAAGATATTGTTCTCATTTTTGACAGTATTTTACAGTAGTCCTATTTGTAGAACACTGAATACGACTGGTACTTGACCAAAGGTTGCCACCCACATAAAAAAATACTATAGTATACTATGGTGTAAATACTATATTATTCACTGTAGTGTTTTTAGAGACTTTACTGTAGTATTCACTGTAGTGTTAACTTGAGTATACTGTAGCATTTACAGTTGACTGTAGTATAAATACTGTAGTAAAATAAAACTGTAGTATAGTAATTCATGTAGTGTTTTTGTCGGATTGCAGTATACTGTAGTATTTAATGTAATGTTTTTACGGGCTGTAGTGTTTATTGTAGTGTTTTTGTGGACTGTACTATACTGTAGTATTTACTGTAGCGTTTTTGAGGACATAGGAAATCTACTGCAAACATACTAAAAGAGCACATTTTCCATAACCTGTAGATAGGTAGGACTGGGGTTTGAACTGATAGCGCAGAGCTTTGTCTCCTTTCTATAACCTGTAGGGACCACAATATATGGTCTATACTTGCATGTAGGTTGCTCACTTATGGGTGGCACAAATTGTGATACGGGGAAGGGAATGGGCGGGGTATAAGCAAATTGAATACTGTAAAATGTACTAAAGTTAAAAAGTGTAGTATTTTTGCTGACGTAGTGTGTTTGTGAACATTACTCTAGTCATTTGTTACAGTGTTTCTTTGGCGGACAATACTGTAGCATACTATAACATTCTATAGTAAGTACTACACATGCTCGAGGGATACTACAGTGTGTAGTATAGTATTCTACAGTATACTACAGTTTACTATAGAGTTCTATAGTAGGTACTGTAGTATTCTATAGTAAACTGAAGTATTTTTTTATGTGGGCATTTGCATAGTTATTTGTTCAATTCCAGCATCCACTCCAATTTCTTCATTTCCTGTACACTTTCATCATTAGGACTGGGGTCTGAACTGATTGTTATAGAAAGTCAAGTAGAAATCCAAACCGGTCCGTGAAAGAATACTGCTATATAGTTTTTTATGGTTTACCACCCATCCCTGGGTAATCTAACTTCCTCTTGTTCTAACACAGCTGCCTGTTGCCAGTCTGTTACAGCCCATCTGGAAGCTGCTGAAGGTTAATGGGGATTGGTTTGTCAATCACACCAGCTTGCTAACACCCTCACAACCAGTCCCCTTCTGTTGCAATACAGAAGGGGACATTATATTGAAGAATGGAGCACATGATTGCAAACTGTACACTAATAACCCAACCCTGTCCCTCCTTCCTGTCCCTGGGTTCAGAGCGACCTATGGCTGGCAGCGTCAGGTTTGTATAAGGAGAAAGGGGTCTATTTACCTTGACGCAGTATTACATGTAAAACCTGCCTCAGGCGTTGAAGCCAGACTGCATTTAGAGTATTTCACAACTGGAGCCATTCAAGCTGTTAGTCCTTTGTGCAGATAAAACAGATTAGCAGACACAGTCGCCTGCCATGGTGGAAGCAAACAAAGAAACTGTATCCTTTATCAGTCCCTTCAACGGTTGTGGAGACGGGCTGCTGGGCTGCCACAGGATTGAAAGGCGTGGGGTTTGCTGTGTGGTGAAGAGGCATGCCTGTGTGTGTGGTGTGTGAGTGCGAGTGTGTGCTTTAAAACCTATTCACACAGTGATTGACACACTGGCCAATCGACTGCCCCTCCCCTTAAACTTGTGCAGTACAAAAGTCTCTACACTGAGTGTACAAAACATTAAGGACACCTGCTCTTTCTATGACATAGACTGACCAGGTGAGTCCAGGTGGAAGCTATGATCCCTTATTGATGTCAATTTGATCAGTGTAGATGAAGGGGAGGAGACAGGATTTTTAAGCCTTCAGACAATTGAGACATGGATTGTAGATCTGCGCCATTCAAAGGGTGAATGGGCAAGACAAAATATTTAAGTGCCTTTGAACAGGGTATGGTAGTAGGTGCCAGGTCGCACTGATTTGTGTCAAGAACTGCAACGCTGCTGGGTTTTTCACGCTCAACAGTTTCCCGTGTATATCAAGAAAGGTCCACCACCCGAAGGACATCAAGCCAACTTGACATAACTGTGGGAAGAATTGGACTCAACATGGGCCAGCATCCCTGTGGAACGCTTTCGACTCTTTGTAGAGTCCATTCCCTGAAGAAATTAGTCTGTTCTAAAGGCAAAAGTGTGGGGGGCAACTCAATATTGGGAAGAGGTTCCTTAATGTTTTGTACACTGTGTATTTAACAGAGGAGAACCAACACAGCGGTTTGGCTGCCAACAGAAGAACGAATGCTGACATCTGACAGCATCTTACAGCTACACAGACACGTCTGCTTCCACTGGCATCCCTCGACCTAACCCGCTCTTACTCACTTGTTCTCACTCCTGTACCCACGCAAACAAACAACAGAGAACAGAGGGAGGCAGCAGAAGGAGGGGGATCAGAGGGAGGAGGAAGAGGAGAAAGAGGAGGCGGAGGAGGAGAAAGAGGAGGCAGAGGAGGAGAAGGAGGACGAGTAGGAGGAGAAAGAGGAGATAGAGGAGGAGGAGAAAGAGGACGAGGAGGAGGAGAAAGAGGAGGGGGGCTGAAGATGTAAGCTGTTAATTGTCAGCTTTGAGAAAACGGAGCATAATTGTGTGCGCAAAAGAACACAGGGAATGAATGCTTAATTCTCTTGATCAACAATGACACTGTCAAGCATACTGCATTTTGCTTAATAGAACAAACCCAATGATACATGGAACAATAGCAACGCATGATTAATGAAAATAAAACATGAATCTGAGGACTTGAAAAACTGAAAATAGCAAACATTTATGTTCAATGTTGTGTTCATGTACATTTCAATTATGATAATATCTCTAACGTAATTGGATGCAAATGAATCTCACCTATTCCCCTCTGTCAACACAATGTTCTAACGTTAAACGAATGGAAAAATATAAAGCACTCATAAAGGATCACAAGTTGTAGTTTGACTGCCTGTAGAGGCAGTGGCCAAAAAAGCATTAAAAATACAGTTCTTACAAGCTTCCCAAAGGTTGCAGTAATGAGATTTTTTTTCTCTCAAAACAGCAGCAGTACTTGGTTTCTCTCCTCTGGTGTATTAAACCAGATAGAGAACAATAAGGACCTGGCACACACCCCGTCCTCTGCCATAGCAATGCTAGGGCCCGTATTCATAAAGCGTCTCAGAGAGTAGGAGAGTTGATTCAGGATCAGGTCCGCCCTGTCCTTTTCATTAGAATCTAAATTGCAAAACTGATCCGAGACCAGCACCCCTACTCTGAGATGCGTTAAGAATCCGGCAAAGATCCCATCCCCTCACCTTCTGTGTAGGGCTTTTTTCATCTAAACTGCAATATTGACACGGGCAATATCCATATCGCAAGAGGCTACAATTCAAGTGTAATAAGGGTCCCCTGGGAAACTCTGACCAACACTTTGGTTCTTAACCTGTCACAACAACCTTTACTATACCTGTCTTTTTCACTAATTATCATGCCAAACGACCCCAACCATAGAATCAGAATCTGAATTGAATGTCTATGATTCCAACAGTTCACCCAAGTGTAAAATCGCAATCGCAATATTTGGTGAAAGTAATTGCTATTTGATTATTTGCCCATATCGTGCAGCCCTACTTCTGTGTCAGGCTTTAAATGGCATTAGGTCACAAATCCCAAACTGTTGCAGATTAAAACATGAAACATGAGCAGATAGATATTCATTCACGGCTTTCAAGTACAAACCTGCCCGGCCCCGCTCATTCTCCTCTCCCTCCCTCTCCTTCCCTTCCTACCGCCTTCTTTTCCTCCAGGCAGTCAGCTCTGCGCTTCAGAGCAGTCATATTTAATCAACATCTTCATGGACAACACAGAGGATCTCCTCTCCTCAGCCGCCAGTCTCGGCGCTGTCACACTACGCTCCACGCACCACGCAGGATAATTGTCTTAGATCCCCTAATTCTACCCGTCATTCACCTTAAATGCTACAGAAAAGAAACACTGTCGCTTGACCCACATTGATGTTGATCAGTGAATTACCCATGATGTCACCATTTGATTATTTATTTTGCACGGCGGTTGTAATTTAAGACCTAGGAGGCGCTTATGTTGGTAATAACTGTGTCTCTTTTCGCGCCTCGAACATGCAAGGCTGTCTGCACGAAGATGCGTCTGTCATGTCTCCCGTTTCACTGGTTGTGGCGCTTTTGTGGCAGTGCAGATGCTGCTTTATAGAGCTTATACAGACAGTTTCCCAGAGAGGAGGGAAAGAGTTGAGGGAAGTAAAAGGGGGAGTGGAAAAACCAAACTCAACTTCCAGCTGATGGATTCATCTTGATAAACAATCATGCTTGGAAAAATGGGAACAAATTGCTGCATTTTAAAAACGATAGTGTTTGATTACTTTACTACCCAAATCACAATGGCTATTTCCTTGATATCATATGATGCGATGGCTGACAAGAACGGAGGACAAAACAACATTCATTGTCGATTGTTCACCCTTCAATGCCCAACACATTTCCACACAGCTGGGGGTGAATTCCAAAGCCTTGTCCTGAAAGGTCAGAGGCAGATTAAAATCAATAACAACAGCTGCTAGAACAATAAAATCGAACTTTCCGCTATACATTCGGCTATACGTTTTCATAAGTCAAGTCTACCATCTTCCCACACGCCTCAACCTACTCATAATATAATGTGACAACCCACTGGGCACAGACGTCAATTCAACGTCTATTCCACGTTGGTTCAACGTAGTTTCACTGAAATGCCGTGGAAACACCTTTGATTCAACCAGTGTGTGCCCAGTGGGAAGATGCCTTCTTTGGATCCTACTGCCCTGCACATATACAGGTCACATGTGGGTCAGTCATGTATTTATGCATCAACATTCTGTAGCTAGATGCCCCGAGGAAGACTGAATTCATTTCCCTTGGCCTGAGCACTCTGAGGCCTCCTGGCCTCCTGTGCCAAGACTCTAGAGGCAGACAGAGGTACAGAAATATGAGGGAACAGGTCTTAGCCAAGCTCTTAACAACACATCCCGATACCTTTCCCATTCCTTCAGACTGTTGTGGCATCACTCGGGCTCCCAAGTGGCGCAGTGGTCTAAGGCACTGTATCTCAGTGCAAGAGGTGTCATTACAGTCCCTGCTTTGAATCCAGTCTGTATCACATCCGGATGTGATTGGGAGTCCCATTGGGCGGCACACAATTGGCCCAGTGTCGTCTGGGTTTGGCCGGGGTAGGCTGTCATTGTAAATAAGAATTTGTTCTTAACTGACTTGCCTAGTTAAATAAAGGTAAACTAAAAAATGACCCAGTGTTGAAGGCTTAAGAATGGACCCTCCAAGTTTTTAAAGGAGGGTGTGCAATCGTCAGTGATTTGCCTGCCCTTATGTGATTGTCTGTCCAAAGCCGACTTTCACACAAACCCGACATCACAGGGAGAAGGATAGGCCAGATAGGATGGGTTTCAGGGTTTTCAGTTTGAAGTTTCGAGGTCTTTCATCATTGCTTTGGTTGGATTTGTTATGGTCAGCACAGTGGAAAGAAAGTGTTTATTTGGAAGTGAGAGAGGAAAGAGGGATGTTTTTTTGGAAAGGGAGGTTTCTGGTTTAAGGTATTCTGTTCGCCATCTCTTCTCCGGAATTCATTTTGGAGCCTTATCTCCTCTGGTTTTCTGAGCTGAAGGCAGAGGATGTGTTAAGGCGTCCCCGGCGGGGAAGAGGCGCTATCCACACAGATAAGGCCAGGGCTGACTTGAAAATTGTAACAAAGCAGACAGACAGCTTGGATGCATGTGGCTACATGTCACGGTGCTCCAGCCTTCCAGCACAACAGGACCATGCAAGGGTAACACACTACGGAATACTCATCCCCATAACACTCCTTCCTCACTATTCTGATTAAGAATTGTGTAAAATAATAAGATAATGCAAATCAGTGGAGGCTGGTGAAGGGAGAACAGCTTATATGGCACTGATGCAAATGCATAAACTGTATGAATTGTAAGCTACATTTCCAAGAGAAGAAGAATACAGCTTAAGTCAATGTAGTGCGCTGAAGCAAATTACACATAGCTTTTTGAACTGGATGAATCAGAGCTAATGGAGAGCAGTAATACACTGCTGCTTTAGGTTGTAATTGGTCTACTTGTAATTGGACAGCCGTCAGAACAGTGAAGAGTAGAGACAAAGCTGCCGTTGGCCTAGAACTCCCTTCTCACAGCACATGAGCAGACTAGACAAGCCAAAGTAATGCCGCTCGTTGCCGAGTGGTAACCATGGTGACGGTGGCAGGGACAAGCTAGGGCGTCCGTCCACATCACCAGGGGGCGTTGTTTACCCTATCTGCCCACTGTGCCCAGTGCCCACTCCAGAGCCCTGTTCCCCTACCAACCCCCGCCCCCACACGCACAGGCATATACTGGTTGTGTCCCAAATGGCACCCTATTCCCTATATAGTGCACTGCTTGTGTCCATAACCTATGGAACCTGGTCAAAAGTAGTGCACTACATAGGGAGCCATTTGGGATGCAGACACTGTTGTCTGTGTGCTACTGACAGCTGCCCATTGGCATCTGTACTGTGCCCCCTCCCTCCCTGCCTGCCTCTCACCCACTCTCTCCCTTTTGTTGCTCACTTATTGTCAACTTCCAAACTAAACAAAAAAGCACATCCTCCCATGACACGAGCTAATTGATTATTGATGCTTCCAGGCCGAATCTGACTTATATTCAACCCGGACTGAAAGGGAAAACGCAGAGACAGAGACAATGCATTCAGTGCTTTCATGAAACTTGAAAAAGTCAAAAGCATTTGAATGTAAAGCTCAAGGCCTTTTTCCCTCTTTTTCTCCCTTTGATTGGGATGTTGTGCCGCCTTGGGAACAGTCTCTCGGCACAACAAATAGTGGCGGCATGTGGTGGAGGAACAGCCTGAGCTTTTTGTTCAAGAAACACAAACAACCCAAATGTCAATTTCAGCCCCTTCTTGAATAATCAAAGCAACCCTCATAGCTAATGAGGTAATGTTTGGCTTGCTACTGAATATGACAGACTGACAGGCTGCCTGTGACTTACAGCCACTGTGAAGTTAACCACCAAACAAACAGGCAGACATTATTCTGAAGGTCCTGGTTCCATGATTGCTGTTCTTATCTCTGGCATTGGGGTAACTTTGTTACAGCAGGTAAAATATAGCATGGCTTGTGACAGGAGGGATCAGATAAACAGTGAGATTGGGTCTGGGCAGAGACATGTGGACATGGTGGTGAATGCCTAAAGAGCCTGGTCTGTGACTGAGGGAGAGAGAGGGGGAATGATGTATTGAGTGTGGCGGACAGATTGAGGCACTAAAGAATGGCAGGGGAGAGATCCTGTCCCATGCAAATGTGTCATGAAGACAATTCCATTAACATCTTAATAAAGGCTGCCCGGGCCCTGGAGAGAGAGCTGGGCTCCTGGGTCTGGATTGACTGCCATAGGCCCAGCAGCACCTCACACATTGGAGGCTCTAAGTTTCTGTGGCCACTGCAGCAACAAGGGAACATTTCTCCATGTTACGCCAATGTCGCTTTGTGAGGGCGTTACGCTTCCCAAAGGACTGGCTTAAATGTAAACGCTATACTCTAACATGCTCCACTAAATTACCTTTTTTTCTTTTCTCCCCTACTTTCATTTACTGTCCATTTCTCCATCTGTTGGATTCAGTAGTTGGACAAAAGGCTTTGTTTCAGCAAGCTGGCAGGCCTTTGGGACTGGGAGAGGAGAGGTGAGGGCATAGTGGGGTTCAGGATTAGCCTCAATGCCGTCAACAGGCAGGGGATGCATGGTGAGGTCTGGGCCCAGACCTCACCATTCATTATGATCTAAATGGCTAAACTGATCCTAAATCAGTACTCCTATTCTAAGATTATTTGTGAATACGTGCCCTGGACACATTCTACTGGCAGAAAGAGAGAGAACATTAATGGTTGTTCCCCATTCGACCCTCTGAAGAGACAGAGACTGGCTGGAGCCTGCTTCTCAACTGCTCTTTCCAGGTTTCTGTTTTCCCCTGTTTTTTCAGGTTTTCGCTCTCAAAATACGAATCACTATTGCATTCTGTTCATGTCTTATGATAAATGTGGGCTAATTAATAAATTTTCAATAGATTTAGTTGATTCCATGCTAAGTTGAATACATTTTTTTATTTTGTTGAATTCTGTTTTATTGTCTGAATTCCGAGATTCCTTCCGCATTCTCGTTTTGCAGACATTCTGAGGCCCTACAACTCCCACTGCAGTGCCACTGCCAGCAGCGTTCTGACAGACATGGGGAAACACTCTCTCTCAACACAATATCACACACACAGCAGCTGAGAGGCAAAACCACCCACCTCGGACTCACGGACTGAAGCAGCACTTTCAGTCTTTGGAATGCACCGGCAGCAGCACTTCTACAATCTTATGATGCATTTGAGGTTCTGTAAATCTATTGGAAAATGTAACGCAGATCCGGAGCATGGATTTTCACCCCCTGTGCTATGTGTTGATCATACCGGATCCAGATGCTATTTACCAATGTAGAGGCCTGTAGCCATCAATCCAAACTGGTCTCAATGCTTCAGTAAGTCACTACAAGGCTATGCGGACACAACCACTCAACATGATGGAAACTACCACAGCATGACTTTCAGGGTAGCCCTGGCTATTGCGACATAAAAAGGCACTTTTCAAATGCATTTCAAGGTAAGGTCTTACAAGGTAAAGTTACATTTGTTGGGATTGTACAGTAAATGGCCTTCCTTGATCAAACATTCAAACCACCAGTGTGCATTACAAATGTTGCACTCTACTTTACATTAGGTTGTAACTTTGGTTGTATGCTTTCAGTACATACACCCACAAAAGAATAGCAAAATTTATCTTCATAATGAGTTGTGTATAGTAGTTCATTCTGTTCATATCTAGGACTAGGCTGATGGATGAGAAGAAACAGTGGAAACTTCCTCTCCCAAAGCAAGGCTGTGAAAAGCATCTGAACTCCCCCAAGTTGATACAACACATCTGAAGCTGACTACTGTCTACCCTCTACTCCTAAGTCCTCTGGGATAAAGATGGCCAACAGAAGCTTAGCTACACTACATGACCAAAAGTATGTGGACAACTGCTCGTCGAACATCTCATTCCAAAATCATGGACATTAATATAGAGTTGCTTTGCTGCTATAACAGCCTCCACTCTTTCGGGAAGGTTTTCCACTAGACGTTGGAACATTGTCGTGGGGATTTGTTTCCATTCAGCCACAAGAGCATAAGTGAGGTCGGGTACTGATGATGGGCGATTAGGCCATAACTCATCCCAAAGGTGTTTGATGGATTGAGGTCAGGGCTCTGTGCAGGCCAGTCAAGTTCCTCCACACAGATCTCGACAAACCATTTCTGTATGGATCTCGCTTTGTGAACGGGTGCATTGTCATGCTGAAACAGGAAAGTGCCTTCCCCAAACTATTGCCACAGAGTTGGAAGCACTGAATCATCTAGAAAGTCATTGTATGCTGTAGTGTTAAGATTTCCCTTAACTGGAACTAAAGGGGCCTAGCCCAAACCATGAAAAATAGCCCCAGACCATTATTCCTCCTCCACCAAACTTTACAGTTGGCACAATGCATTGGGGCAGGTAGCATTCTCCTGGCATCCGCCAAATGCAGATTTGTCTGTCAGACTGCCAGATGGTGACGCGTGATTCATCACTCCAGAAAATGAGTTTCCACTGCTCCAGATTCCAATGCCTGTGAGCTTTACACCACTCCAGCCGACGCTTGGCATTGCGCATGGTGAGCTTAGACTTGTGTGCGGCTGCTCAGCCATGGAAACCCATTTAATGAATCTCCCGACAAATATTTATTGTGCTGACGTTGCTCCTGGGGCAGTTTGTAGCTAGTTGGTGAATGTTACAACCGAGGACAGATGATTTTTACGCACGCGCTTTAGCACTGAACTTCTGTGGCCTACCACTTTGCGGCTGAGCCATTGTTTCTCCAAGACGTTTCCACTTCACAATAACAGCACTTACAGTTCACTGGGGCAGCTCTAGCAGGGCATACATTTGACGAACTGACTTGTTGGAAAGGTGGCATCCTATGTCAGTGCCACATTGAAAGTCACTGAGTTCTTCAGTAAGGCCACCCTACTGACAATGTTTGTCTATGGAGATTGCATGGCGGTGTGCTCGATTTTATACACCTGTCAGCAACGGGTGAGGCTGAAATAATGTACCTCTAAATAAGCTGTTGCTGAACGTAATGCTTGAAGGAAGTGCATAGCTGGCAGATAATAAAATCCTGTTGTTTCCAAGCAGAGTTAGAGTTAGGGTTGGGAGGAACTGCAAGTCTGAAAGCTCAGGGAACGGAGTGCTATGACTGAGGAGCCAGTCTTGGAACAGCATGAGGAGAGAGATAGTTCTGCTTACCACCATACCACAACCACTTTCCAACTAAACGTTCTCCCTGGCTACACCCCACTTGATCAATGTCACGGACGATTCAAATCTCTCTTATGTCAATCTTCACATGGAACACTCTCACTTTCTCTCTCTCTCTCTCACACACACACGTACACACAGGCACATAACATGGCCGACTGAGTGGAGTGTGTGTGGGTCAGAGAGATAGAGATCTCTGTTGTGACAGCTGGACAGTTGAGAGGTTCAGATAAACATCCTGGGGAGGGGGAGACCATTTGCTTTGAAACAAACAAACAGGGTGAGTAGCCTACACTCCAGCAGAGACGATGTGGAGACCTATATCTGCAAGGAACGAGTCAGTGAACACACAGCAGCCAGCCCGCAAGGCATTGAGATGTGTGTGTAGGCAAGTGTGTGTGTGTTTGTGTGGGGGTTGGGGGAAGCCTAGCCTGCTCTAGAATACCCAGCCGCTGAACGCGTTTGCACTGTTCACTCATTAAGAAATAGGTCAAGGATTCCGCCTGCATGCCTAGCAACTTGTCAAAAACTCTCAAGCTAAACAGGGGAGGGCGAGTCTGGCTGCCTGTGGCGGTGTGCGCTGCATGCTGGTTGCTGGTGACACAGCACGTTCACAAAACACAGAGAAGACTGTCTTTGCATCTCTGTCACCACCCCGATCATACTCATTTAATAATAAAGTACAATGCACTAGAATGTGTGTTAGGTTATGAAGTCCTGACTGCTGAAGGCATCGGGGAAAGGCTTTGACCAGATCTTGCCCTGGACAGAAACCTGTCTGCTTGATGGGCACAGACGTCTAAAGAGCTGGGACAATAAACAGAAAATTATCGCCACCGACTACCGACTACTTATCATGGGCATTTTGCTGACATGGTTCATTACGATAGGTAGCCTATACTAGAGAAATGTAAAGTTTGAAATCAAATAAATTGTCTAATATGGGTGATTGTATCTAGTAGTAGTAGTTTAAAGGGTAATAAAAAACTGTAGTTCAGATTAATGTTTTATCGTTATCGTATTAATTCAGTCAATTTATCGCAATATGTATTTTTATCAATTTCGCCCAGCTCTACTAAAGGATCATAGCCGGGGTCGACAGGGGACGCTCTTGAGCCGTAGTGTCATCCTGACGAAGAGTCCCATCATCACGAGGAAGGAGACTTGTGGAAGGGGGTCGGGAGCTTCTGAATAGGAAGAACAAAATGACTACCAGTCATGTAAAAGGAGCACTGTACTTAATCAACACGGCGTCCGTACTCAATGTCTGTACTAGTACACCAGCCAGCCCAACAGAATACCAAATCAGTCCGTCCATTCACTAAAATACCCAGCAGCCGCAGAATGCTTTCAGGGGGTCTAATGAGATGCATCATTTACCCTTCCTAAAATAAAGCTGTTGAAAGTTGAAAGAGCCGAACAACTCATCCTGAAGCACATAAGACCTCTCGATTACCCCGCAGGAAACAGTCATGTACTAAACTGACTGGCATAAGCAAATCAATAGGACTGAGATCAGCACTGTCACATAAATCCTTCCTGTTCTGACCAGCTGAATACAATCCAATCAAAATGCTGGAACACACGCTGAGAGAAAGGAGAAAGGGGAACGGGGCAATGGAGAGTGCTCATTTCGGCACCTGCCAGCCAGTTTGATGTGGCAAATTCTCTGAGCTTTCTTTGTGTAGTTAACCTTATTGATTAAAGAGTGTGTGATGTTGAGGTTCTCAACAGCTCTGCTTGTCCACTCCTGCCTCTCTTCAAAGAGATTGCTTGAAAGTGCTACATTGAGCAGAATGGAAATGTAATTTACTGTGCTTCTTGTGTAGGTGGATTTTTAGAGTTCATGTACAGTTGTGTAGCGAAAAGCGGATCAAGTCTGACTAAATGTGTGTCTTGAGAAAATAATATAGTTATACGGTGAGTGCCCAACTGCCGAAACAGACTGGTAATGCTACAACCACTCCAGACTAATAGTGCCTGTGTTTTTTCTTCAGATTGGAGTTAATTAGGTGAGTATAATCAGCATGTGATAATCAGAGCAAGGCTGCGTGTAGTGGTTTGTTCTTCCAAGGCTGCAATTTCCATCCTGGTGGCTGTTTCTGGGGTCAAATGGATGTAGTACTTTGAAAAGAATATTACAATAATGTCACGCTTTAGATATACAAAACCTTATTTTACCAAGAAGAAACTAGGTTTGATTGCATGGTCACAACGATTAATATGCTCTCCGTCAATCATGGGCAGATGCAAGTTATTCTCATGCAAATCTAAGGCAATTTTCTACTTAAGACATTTATTTTCCTTTAGAGCACTTCCCGGGTGCTGTGTGTGTGTGTGTGTGTGTGTGTGTGTGTGTGTGTGTGTGTGTGTGTGTGTGTGTGTGTGTGTGTGTGTGTGTGTGTGTGTGTGTGTGTGTGTGTGTGTGTGTGTGTGTGTGTGTGTGTGTCTGTGTGTGTGTGTCTGTGTGTTTGTGACGGAAATGTAAGATTTGTGGGTACATCTGCTGTTCCAGAGCTTCGACAGATGAAAAGTCTAGAGCTGAGCAGGAATTCTAAATTATAGCCAGTTGGCAACAATGCATCTGAATGGAGCTGTTTTCAAGGCTTGGGGGTTAACGGCGGCTGTTATTCTGTCTTTCTGCATACCACATTGTAATAGGAACCATAATAGGAATAGGAACCTATCGCAAATCAAAAGCGTTATATAAAATATTAAGAAGTATGAGGGATGGATGAGAAAGTAATCAGTGTTGGAGAGTACATTTAACTGTTATTCCAAACCCCTGACCTGGGTAAGACCTGGGTAACGCAGTGAAGAACAGAAATGAGTTACATGTTGCAAAATAATCACATTTGTTCTCACATGTTGGATTGTAGATTATTATGAGGCACAATACTTCAAGCGCGCACTCTATCAAGCCTAATCTAAACCTACTGCAACGGAAATGGTTCTCTTCGCCTTACTCTTACCCCTAATAGCGGGTTCACAGTCAAGGTCAGCATGGAGAGCTGATGCTAGGCTATCTGTCTGTTGATTACAAATATTGGAAGTAATAGAAAACTTATTTGGGATGATAGGCTGATAAAAATAACTCTTCTGATGACTAAATGATTACAAACTGCAGCTTAATAAAGGTCTTATGATATCAAACCAGAACAATGCAATATGAAAAGCCGATGATAACATCGATATATCAAACTCAATCAAATTAGTTTTATGAACTGATGACAGCTGCATTCTGATTAAAAGTTGATCGTGAGGTCATAGAATAGGTGGTAATTAAAACCCAATACTTGACTGAATGGAGCTGCGTAATTACGGGTTTACGCACTAGGCAATGAGTCTATAGCCTATGCGTAAATTTGTCTAAACATTCATTGAAAAGTAACTGGTAGGCTACCATTGGAATAATAACAACACTGAAATTCCTTGCATGTTTGGGGTGGGCATTTTTTCCCACACAAAATTTTCCCACACAAAAAATAGCCTTATTAGCCTAATTCTCAACTAAATTCTCAACTACCACAAGAAGGGATATAAGGCTGGTTACTAGGCTACTTGTATATAGCTTAATATCCCGCAAGTACCCTAACAAGCAGCCCTGAACCCCTTTTTGTGGTATCTGAGAATTGAGCTGAGAATTCTTGTGGCAGACTAGAGCAGCTACTGCTAGTTATTAAGCAGAACAGTGTTAATTAAGGCAAATGCACAAAATTGTGCATCAGCTAACACATAGACATTTCAAACCAAACCGACACATTTGTTTAATTATAAACATAGGCTAATCGTGTTCACTCACCTTTCGGTTTCAATGGAAGCTCCTGGTGTTGTTTTTATTCTGATCACACAACCAGTAATGAATGGTCTTCTCTTCCTTTAGGTGATGGAGTATTGTAGCTACTTACATCCACGGAAAATTCTCCGAGTAGGCTACTACGATAAAGTCTACAACGGCGTTCCTCAATGATGCTCAATCAATGTATAGATTTTAGCCTAGTCCCATTCACTCCCAATTCCTAAACAATTTCGGATACCTAATGTCGCCTCATTCATAGCCTAAATATCCCCAAAAGCCAATGCAATGTTTCACCGGGCTGATATTAGCTACGAACACAATAATTAATCTATGATGAACATTCAGTGCGCGCAACTTCGTTTGACCGCCCGTTTTTTTTTTATATAATGGTCAATTACAACAGAATGCCTATATGATACGGCGAATTCCTTTAGTTCACAGGATAATGTCCTCTACTATGACAGCCGCTGTAGCCTGGCTTGTCATCGTCCGGTAGGCTTTCTTCGGTTTGGTTAGCAACCTTGCCGCACAAATTTACACAGGCACTCTCGCTTTCTCATAGGGCTGTGCTAGACTGGCATGAAAAACTGTGGCGCTTACCGAACCCGGGAAGCATACAGTACAGTCCCATATGCACACCACGGCGTTTAAACCCAGCCCCCCTGTACACTTCGGCAGCACGGGCTCATTTGCATGTTGCATGTGTTAACTGTTTCAGCGTGGTGCCTCCGAATGGCTTGGCCATATGTTCTGCTCAGTGTAATTTGCGACAATCAAATCAGCCTCCAGTGAATGTAAAAAGATAAGATAGATAACACTATAACGCCATTATCTTTTAGGATAAATTATTTCTCTGATTTTATCTCGTGTATAGGCTATGAAAAATGTGATTGATTGCCAAGTAATAAGAATACACAATATAGTGTCTTTAATCTTCAGATGTATTTTATAATAATGTATTTCAGATTTTTCAGTTACGTTGGTCTAGCCTACCTTCATTGAACAGGTTTTGAAGCTACATTTGATGTATTGAAACATAGTGAGTTGTATAAACACAATTTATATTATTAATGTAATCTAAAAAATATATATTATTAATAGCAATGAATATAAAACCCAAACACATAATACATCTGGCCAGTTCTAGTGCGCATTGTGACCTGAGAAGTGTCATCAACGAAGGCTACTTTGAGGGGAGATGCTGGTGCCAATTCTGTTAGAGTACTGCCACCTATGGGCATAACTACGTGGATACTACCTAGTAATAAACGACTTTCTACAGTACTGTAGGTTTACTACATTCTCACAGATCTTCAAAAGCAGAAAAACATTATTGTCTCAGATATAAGCAAAGCAGTTTGGAGAATGAATCAACCGTTTCATGAAAGATTGAAATGGTGTGATTGTAAGCCCAATTATGTATAGGCTACCAATCATTTTACACAATTATTTTTATTCATTCTTGTAAAGTATCTCTTTTTGCTCAGACAGACAGACAGACAGATGAGCCAAGCAATCTTTAGACCACTATTGGTCCTTGTAACGTTCTTTCCAGGTGGGTAGACACAACTGTGTGCAGGCAAATTATATTCACATAACCAATCAATCAATCAAATTTACTTATAAAGCCCTTCTTACGATACCCCCAGACAGGGCCAAACAGGCAGGATATAACCCCACCCACTTTGCCAAAGCACAGCCCCCACACCACTAGAGGGATATCTTCAACCACCAACTTACTATCCTGAGACAAGGCCGAGTAACCCTCCTTTGAGTGCCAGCCATTAGAGCACTCAACGGTGCCATTGATTGGCTCTGAGATGCATGCTCTCTCTGCATCTGAGATAATGATCCGGTATAATTTTCACATCCCTCCTAGTCCCAATGCTCCCAGGAGGCGACAGAACAATGTTGTTTAAGTAATGAGAAGTACGCTTAGAACCTGCCTCTGCACAAATTATGCATGCTCTTTCTCTCCTTTTTCCTACAAATCCCATTCAAGTTTTTTCCCTGGAACTGCAAGTGTTCAGGAATCCGGACCCCATTAAGCAGCCATTTTGTTGCGCTGCATTAATGCCAATCAATTCCCCCTTTCTCAATCCCCCTGTTGTGTTAGCAACCAGGAAGGTCCAACACATCCTTGTCGTTCACATTTACATTATTCAAGTATAATCAGATCAAATGTTACCTAATTTGTACGATTTCTTTTCAAACAATACACAACACATATACAAACGACAGCATACACATGCACACAAACATCAACGACATCACACCGCCCAGACCCACCTGCTCACACCCCTCCAGCACCTGCATCACTGTCTGCCACATAGCTTTAAACTGTACCATTTTGTTTTTCTCAGTCGCCCACACACTTTCAACATTCAGACAATACAGCACTTGACCTTTCCATTGTGTTAACAACGGATGGAGGATTGGTTGATTTCCTTTTTTTAAAGTATATGTTTTTTCAAGATGATTGATGAGAAAAGTATTGTTCAACCCGTCGGATATCTCACTGCACTCTCATATTCCATGTCTTTAAATCAGCCTGGTCTCATAGACTGGACGTAAAATAGAAAACATAAATCCGGGACACTCAAATTAATATGATATGTTACATTTGGTATGGTTACATAAGACCAGGGGCGCAACTTCCACTGGGGATGGGGGACATGTGTCGTCGCCCCCAGTTTTATCATTGGAATGTGATACAAAATGATGCAACGGTGTGTGATGCAACGGTGTGTTTTACGACAACGCGGACAGCTCCGAACGGTCGGGTAGACTGTTTGGAGTGTTTATCCGACTGGATTAAAAATATATGTTATGTCCCCCTCACTTCTAAAACCAAAGTTGTGCCCCTGCATAAGACAGATGATTACTTAAGGAAAAATGAAAGTAGGGTGGTTGGTCGGGGTGGATGGGTAGGCATATAACGCAAATGTCTAGCAACCCAAAGGTTGCTAGTTTGAATCTCATCATGGACAACTTTAGCATTTTAGAGACTTTTCCACTACTTAACTACTTTTTAGCTATTTCGCAACTACTTTGCATGTTAGCTAATCCTTCCCCTAACCCTAACCTTAACCCTTTTAGCTAACCTTTCCCCTAACCCTAAATGTAACCCTTTCCTTAACCCTAACCCTAACCTTAATCTTTTAACCTAACTCCTAAACTTAAACTTAACCCTAAACTTAACACCTAACCCTAACCCCTAGCCTAACTAATGTTAGCCACCTAGCCATCTAGCTAGAATTTGTGACATATCATACATTTAGCAAATTCATAACCTATTGTACTCTTTGCAAATTCGTAACATATCATACGAAATGGACATCAACAAATTAATACATACCATAAGAAATGTAACATATATTAACAGGAGTGTCCCAGATTTACATACAGAATAATACGAAATGCTCTGAGACCAAGTTGCTTGAAACATTCAGACATATGAATTAAAAGTAAATTGACATTGTAATACTTCTGACAGCCAACTTTATAACTCCGCCCATAACATTTGGACTTCATAGAATTCCCAGAAGGCATGGATTATTGATTCATTATTAGTTTTACACTTAAGACATGACACTGCCTTTGTGCTGTAAAATTTGTGCATTTTGTCTCTTATATAATACATCCTATACATTAGTTTATAAACGTATGGAAAAAACATGAAAACAATATTTTATTGCAAACATTTTGAACAACAACCATTGTAGAACATTTAATTAATTTAAGAAAAAGAAAGATTCCAAAAGTGGGCAGAGCTCAAGGAAGTAGGCCAGTGTTTTTGAGAGATGAGCCCAGATTGCAGAGGGGTCATCCGCATAGAAGACCTCAGTGAGCAAAGTGAAACGGTATCATTTGTGGTATGTCCAACACAGGTGTGGAGTTTCACCTGCATGTGAGAATCACCAAAGTGAACTGCCTGGATTTCACTGGTGTATTTACACAGGTAGTTCTCTCAGTGGCACAACTTTGGTTTTAGAAGTGGGGGGGAAATAATTATTATAATTTATTTTATCCAGTCGGATAAACACTCCAAAACAGCCTACCCGACTGCTCGGAGGTGTCTGCATGGTCCTAAAGCACACCATTGCCTCATTTTGTATCACATTCAACTGATAAAACTGGAGGGGACAAAAATGCAATTTCAGAATGTGAGGGGGACATGTCCCCCCCCGTCCCCAGTGAAAGTTGCGCCCCTGAGTTCTCTGCAAAGTCAATATGCACGATGAGCTCCTCTTTCCGCAGATTCTCTTTTAATTCTCTCAGTTTGGAGTATTGGTGTCGAGTGTTGTACATGTGTTTCCCCAACTTCTCTTTCAATTATTTGGAGAAGTCCTCCAGTGGAAATGCGGTGTGCCACACACCTTTTCTTATACTGTCAAATGTACATTGAACCTCTCCATGTATCCCTCTTTGTTTCTTTTTCTCTCTCTTCAGCTTTGTTTTTCCACTCAAACTACCATGTCTGCTCACCAGCATCAAAGTCAGATGTTCAAGCTCTTTGGCTTGGCAAAGGGAGAACTCTCTATACATGCACTCTTTCTTCAGGTTCTCACAGCACAAATCTCAATAAGTTTGATTGTTGCTGCAGCTGATCACTTTGTGATGCAGTAGTTTGTCCACCACGACCTGGAGGTTGGCGTGGGTTTTACAGAGGCATGTGTCCCTATCCTGGACAGTTGGCTTGGCAACCCAAAAATACGTATTTTAAAGAATTCATAGTAGGACATTTTAATCTCTGAATATTCTCTCTTAAAATCCTGATAAAGGTTCTGAATTGTGCCATTCAAGAGCTTCTGCTTTTTCTTCTTGTTCCTCGTTAGTGTGTCCTTTTTCCCAGTTATTGCTCTGCTGTTGACAGCACGTTCATAGAATATAGGGATTTTCTCTTCTGTGGCTGTGCTAATTCTGTTACACTGCTTTTTTCTGGAGTATTGAAGACTTGTTGGCCTGTTATCATTTGCCCTCGTTGCTTTTGCTGAAAATCCAAATTCTCTGTTTGCAGCTTTGACCAGGCCATACTTTCTCAGGATGTTGCCTCTGAGCATTTTTGAAGTCACTTGTTTGTCCTTGGCACTGCACATTTTTTTATACTTTTGCTTTAACTCTGCAATAATGGCATTTTGAAACAATAAAATCCTTCTCAAGTTCTTCGGAGTTCCCATTTTCTTCATCAGTTGATCATACCTTTTTTTGTATTTCTCAGTTTTCCGTTAAGCTTGATAAAGTTTGACATTTTTCATGCAAAGATCTCTATGTTTTTGAGCGACCTCTTCCAACCTTTTTCCTTCCAGCAAGGATTAGACTTCTCATTCATGTTGCAGATGATGAGGAACAGGTATCAGGGCGTGCATCAGGGCAGGTAAGTTAGAGGCATGTCTGATGGCCTCATGTTCTGGCTGCAAGTCATCTGGTGACTAAGGTGTTGTGTTGCCTGATAGGTAGGTCTCCATTGCAACTGTTCTCTTTAAAGTCTGTCTTCTATTCCGTTGGTTGCATTTCTATTGCCATCTCTTGCTTCTTTGTTCTCGCTTTGTAAGCTCAGAGATAGATATCACTTCTCCCTTCTCTTTTTTTCTTCCAGTATCTCTCCCTGTCTTTTTGCAGATGTTCCTGGTATCGTATAGGATCATTTTTTTATTTTGTTTCTATGTCTGTGACCTCTGTGCTGTTTTATGTGGCATCTTCTAAAAACAAAGAAAAATACTACTTACGTTTTCCAATTGTGCACACCTTGGAGCATTTTCTAGATTAAAGTAATTTAAAATATGATTAAATAAGCCAACATTTTTTTTTTTTTAAGTTTAAAGTAATAACATAATGGATTTGTCATTTCCAGCACATTCAGTCATTTCCACCACAGTTAGTTTTGTGATTGAAATGACTGTGATGGAAATAACGCTTCTGCTGTTTTTGGAGAAAAATTAGACTGCTTAGCATGCTTTGGCCAGTATTACAGCTAGCATATGGTTTACACTAAATACATCAAATATATATTAAAAATCTAAATTCTACCACATTAAAGAAAATTGAAAATCTAAATTCTACCACATTAAAGAAATTGTAGCCTGCTTGGAAATGACTGACAATAAAAATATTCTCTATACAAGCAATAGATTTTATTTAATTGACTCTTTCTCTAGAAGATAACATTACATAATGTGTAATTATTAATGTTCTCATAGAAAAAAATAGTAGAAGCTCAAAAGTATGGGTCAGGGACAAGGGAAAAACAGTGAAATTGAGGTATAAAATGCATCTGAAAAGTAGCTTAAATACTTGATAGAGAGGTGTTGAAAAAAATATGGGGTGATTGTAGCGTGAACTTAACATATAAAGAATAAAAACATGTATTTTTGTATAAAATCCCTAAAATTGACCCTGAGGACATAATTACCCTTATACTGGATTAAGCTACATTTTCGTTAACTGTAATTGTGTTTGTTATGTTTCAACATTCTCTCCATCTTGTGCCAGTATCAGTTATTTTAAATCTCTCTGCAAGGTTTTGTATACCTTACCTATTATAAGAATATCCTTTTCTGTCTCAAATAGGATTCCATCAAGATTGCTCTGATGTCCAAAAGACTTCAAATCGACATTTCGTGATATGAAACTTTGAAGTTACATTGGTCAGTCCAAAATTGCCTTTTAATTCTGTCATGGAAAACATGTATATTCTATTACCTAGTCATTTACAGTTTCTATGCATTTAGTTTTCCATGAAAAGCTATCCAAGGACTGTTCCAAATACCTCTCCATTCATTTGCAATACTGGTACTTCACTAACGCTTTTCCCATTTGTCTCTCATATTCAGCAAATATGGATGTCTAGATCTATCCATCTCTGATCTAGGTTGCCAAAGGAAAAATACCTTCACTGAATAACTTAGTGTTTGTTAATAAATTATAAGGCTACATAATTGGAAATGTGTCTAAATACTTGTGATGATCAAGCACTTTAAATGGCCATTCCATTATTGCCATAGCCATGATGGAAAAATGGTTCATGCCCTCCATCTTAATACTTGAAAAGTAGGCTAGTCCCATTCTCTGAAGCATCAATAATTCATAGTGGGGGAAAAGGAGGACCGGTTTCTGTCTGCCATCAAAAGTATCTGCAACTGCCAGGAGGTAGAGGATGCAGACCCAACTAGTGTGTAAGTACACAAAAAGCACAGCACAGCCCACTTACAGATGGCCTGGGCCAATAGCTGGAGGGTGTCCATATTGAAGTTCCACAGCAGCTAGCCTACCTCTCAGACTTAAATGGATCTTAGTCAAGCCACCACAGAGCAGAGCGAGGGGTAATCAAATACAGAACCACTCTTGAATCCATTACTCACAGGCCTGTTTGGAACAAGCATGGATTTGTTTGATTGGAACATAACTCAATTCATATCGAGTCTGGGAGAGAGGGTGCTGAGTATACTGTCTGTTTGTGTAGTGTGTCTACAGTTGTGTGGTTTTGCTAGACGTCAGTGTAATACAATTACATATAAATGTTGTATTAATCAGAGGGTTGGTTTTCATTCACAACTGTATCAATCTTCCTTAAAATCAAGACAAACTTGAAGTGTATACACCACCATGGTCGCAGCACCCTCTGAAAAAACAAAAAAATGATAATAATAAAATAATATAATACCAGTCAAAAGTTTGGACACACCTACTCAAGGGTTTTTCTTTATATTTTCTACATTGTAGAATAATAGTGAATATGTCCTGTTTTTCAACAGGACAATGACCAAAAACACACCTCCAGAGTGATGGAGTGCTGCATCAGATGACCTGGCCTCCACAATCACTCAACCTCAACCCAAATGAGATGGTTTGGAATGAGTTAGACCGTAGAGTGAAGGAGAAGCAGCCAACAAGTGCTCAGCATGTGTGGGAACTCATTCAAGACTGTTGGAAAAGCATTCCTCATGAAGCTGGTTGAGAGAATGCCAAGAGTGTGCAAAGCTGTCGTCAAGGCTGTCACGTTGTATAAATTATTGGAGACAGGCTCAGGAATTTGTAATAGTGGGGTTTAATACTCCACCCAAAATATACAACATGCCATGAAAAGGCACGGGGACGACCACAGGGACGCAGTGCGGGTCGGTCAGGGCGCCGACGGTGAAAATCCCTGGTCAGCGAAGCGTCCAGGATGTCCACCACAGGAACCCAGCACTGCTCCTCTGGGCCGTAACCCTCCCAGTTGATGAGGTAGCGTCACCAGTTGCAGCTGCCGAAGTGTGGCGGCATCGGACGGGCCAGTCTCCATGTGAGGTCGGTTATTCTGTCACGTTGCATAAGGATGGGAGACAAGGAATACGTAATAGGGGGGTTTAATACTCCACCCAAAATATACAACATGCCATGAAACGGCACGGGGAGGAAGCCCAAAACAAACACATATACAAAAACACAGGGATGTAACCCCAACAAGGTTAAACCTCTAATAAATACACGGGACGAGACCCGTAGTAACAATACACGGGGCGAGACCCGCAATAACAAGTGCACAATACACACAGCACGAAATCCGAAATAACAAAGCACAGGTACTCACAGACTAACGGACATGTGAGCAATTATCGACAACACAACGGTGAACAGAGGGCACATATATACAATTACTAATCAGGGGAATTGGAATCAGGTGTGCGTAATGAAACAGTTCAGTGATGCCTAGAGGCCGGTGACGTAGACCTCCAGGAACTGGTGCACGGAATGAGCGACAAAGGTAAAGGGTGGCTACTTTGTTTAACACTTTTTTGGTTACTACATGATTCCAAATATGTTATTTCATAGTTTTGATGTCTTCACTACTATTCTACAATGTAGAAAATAGTACAAATAAAGAAAAACCCTTGAATGAGTAGGTGTGTCCAAACCTTTGGCTGGTACTGTATATATTTTTTTCTTCACAAAAGTAGTGCACTGGGCCTTTACAACTCCTGCGTTAGCGGACCAAATAACAATCTGCAGTGGGGGATTTTTTTTTCTCACAAAAGTGGTGTACTGGGCCTGTATTTTGAGCTGGTCCTGGCCATTCTGCCGCCCTAGGCAAGACAAAACTATTGGCACCCCTGCAAAACTAGAATAGTCCCAGTAAGCAACATTATGCTGAAAATACTTTTGAAATTCACAGACGTTGAAGTTAGGTTCAATTTATTTATTTATTATAAAAAAATTAAACCTTTATTTAACTCTTCAAGTCAGTTAAGAACAAATTCTTATTTTCAATGACGGCCTAGGAACAGTGGGTTAACTGTCTTGTTCAGGGGCAGAACGACAGATGTTTACCTTGTCAGCTCAGGTTCTGAATGAAAGGTGAAAATATGTATTTTCCGGACGCTGAAATCAGGTTCATTTTCTGAAGAAAAGTTGAAACATAATTAACTTCTTTGGGAGCAGCGCACGAGGTGACTGTTTTGGAGAGCCTGGCGTGCCCAAAGTAAAATGCCTCCCATTCAGGCCCAGAAAATAAGATATGCACATATTTAGTACCATTGGATAGGAAACACTCTGAATTTTCTAAAAGTGTTAACATTTTGTCTGTGAGTATAAGAGAACGGATATGGCAGGCAAAAACCCAAGGAACTTTGAAATCAGAAAAAAAACGCTGGGATATTGCCAAGAAGCAGAGCTTTTGATGACTATGAAACACTTGTATATTGATGAATGTTTAATAATTCAACTTTTGGATTTTTAATTTGGCGCCTTGCATTTTACCGGGTACTGTCGGGAGCGCTAGCGCCCCACCACTCCGTAAGAAGTTAATAAACGTCTATTTTTGGACCAAATCAAGGCTGATCCAGACCACACCAAATCTGAATCAAACATAGACGTCTTTATTAGACCTGAATCCTGTGACTAATTTGGCTATTTATTAAGCTCTGAATATCAGCTACCAACTTGATCATGTGTTTACACAGAGGAAAATGCATACAAATGAAATGTTTTGCTATGATCAGCTACAAATTTGAAACCACTGATCATGACAATTTAGCCCACGGGGGTAAAACACCTGGACAGCAGTAATGAGTAGCCTGATTATCCATTCCATATTGTTCATTTTACTTTGACCTGTCCTGTTTTTAGGATTTTAGGTCAGCAAATGTATTTATTTGATTGGGCACAATTTAGGTTAGGCTATTTGATAGGAGAAACCTGCATGTAAGATGGCACCGACAGACATGGCAGCTTTGCTTCTAGCTCCTAAGCAACTTTTCAGTATTTTTGTGTGTTATTTCTTACATTACTAGTCCAGATGTTTTTTGTGTTGTTACATACAACAGGGAAATAACATTTGGATATTAGAGTGGCGGTAACTCACCAGCATTATGATTAGGAATACTTTCCCGAATTGGATCCTTTGTTTGTACCCCCCAAGGGCTGCTCCAAGACGCCGCTGGCGGAAAATAGGTACTTCCCTGTCCATACAGCCAGCTGGGTTCTCAGATCATCGCGCAGACAGGAATAAAGAACTGTTGGGAAGAAGAAAGGCGGTGGTGTATGTTTCATGAATAGCTACTCATGGTGTAATTGTGATAACATACAGAAACTCAAGTCCTTTTGTTCACCAGACATAGAATTCCTCACAATCAAATGCAGACCGTATTACCTCCCAAGAGAATTATCTTCGGTTATAGTCACAGCCATGTATATTCTCCCTCAAGCCGATACCAGGATGGCCCTCAAGGAACTACACTGGACTTTATGCAAACACTACCATCACTAGCTGGCTACTGCCCTACATACATAGACATGGAATCACTGACCACTTTAATAGTGGAACACTAGTCAGTTTAATAATGTTTACATACTGCTTTACTCATCTCATATGTATATACTGTATTAGCGGACAGATACAGCCGTCTCCAACGCGGGGAGAATGTACAGTTGAAGTCGGAAATTTACATACACTTAGGTTGGAGTCATTAAAACTTGTTTTTCAACCACTCCACAAATTTCTTGTTAACAAACTATAGTTTTGGCAAGTCGGTTAGGACATCTACTTTGTGCATGACACAAGTCCTTTTTCCAACAATTGTTTACAGACAGATTATTTCACTTATAATTCACTGTATCACAATTCCAATTTTATGAATGTCCATCCATGTCTTAGGCCCACTGTTTGTAAATCAGGCTGTTGCATTGGCTTTACTAGTCTTGATTCCTGTGACTAATTTGGCTATTTATTAAGCTCTGAATATCAGCTACACAACTTTATCATGTGTTTACACAGAGGAAAATGCATACAAATGAAATGTTTTGCTATGATCAGCTACAAATTTGAAACCACTGGTAGATTTGAGGGTTTGACGAATCACATGAAAAAAATAGAAGTCATTCTCTAACTTCTTCATAGCTGGTCTGGTAGCATTAATTGTCCGCAATAACTCGCTATAATAATGTGTGATTTGACTGAGTGAGAAGGATGGCAGTTGATTATCACAATGCCCTCTCTGTACAGACAAATGCCCTCACTGTTGTTAAAGATGCCAGGGATTGATGGATGGCTTCTCTGCCCTTGGTGTCTGTTGGACATCCTCAGCCACTACTGTGTCCACCTCACCGTCCCTCCCCTCCCCTCGCTCACACTCTTTAATGCTATGAAAAGTTACAAGCATACACATACACGGACACACACACACATACACGGGACACACACACGGTCACAAACACATGGTGTCACACACACACACTATGCAAAGATGCAGTGAATGCTAATCGATGGGCCCCATAACTGGACACTACACACCCTGTCACAGGTTCCATTAAACCTCTGGGTGCCTGCCTCGCTGCTGCCACCAGAGGGGGAGGCTGTGTAAAGACAGGCCAAGTTCATACTGGCATCAACTCAGCCAAGATGCCTGCTCTGCCTCCATGACACGCTCTAAAAGGGAAAAAGCAGGACAAGAAGACTGAAGACAGCATTTCCTTGATTCCTTGCATCCTCTTTCCTCACCTCCTTCTCAAAATGTATTAGAGGTGAACAGTTTTGACCTCCAATGTGTTTTGAAGTGAGGAGAGAGTGTTCATATAATCAAAGAAACATATTTGAAATTCAGCTGAGGAAAGGGGGGGCTGCTCCATCTTGGCCCAAATAAAGGTTTTAATTGTGAGGATTATAAATCTGTGGAGCATGGGGCCTAGTGGAGGGATAAGGTTTGGTGCCTGAAAGGGGAGTGTAACTGTGAAGAGAAATAGAGAGCGAATTCTTGGCGGAGCACGGAGGGAGCTGATTAGGGTGATCAGTTCATTGAACAAATCAAACATGGGTGGAGATTAAGGCTCACAAACAGTAATGTGGAGAGATGGCTGGCTGGAAGGCTGCCACTCCACCGTTTGCTGATCAAAGTGCCACATGCTGCTAACTTGAAAAGGTTTCAAAGCGGTGCTTAATTGATTTTTCCTTGAAGGTATCACGAGGGATCGTGGCAACCTGTCTGTCTGTCGACCCTGTTGGAATCCCAGAATCCCATTCCCTCTCTCCTCTGACCCATGTCAACATTCATGAACAAGCCTAGATAGAGGAAAGAAGAGAGAAGGAGGGGGGAACTCAGGAGTGTAAGTCTCACCAAGGCACAGACCATGGTGATACGTTGGCATATGAGAATTATTAGAATATGGCAAATATTATTACATTCTTGCATTCTATCCATGCTGGCTTTTGCGGGCTACCTGATACAGTACATGAAACAGATAGCCTAGCTTTGCGCTTTCTGTGGTAGTGGGGCAGCCAGCGAAAAATACGGAGCGTAGGGATTGGCTTAGTGATTGGCTCAAGCCCTTTGGGTGCTGCAATAGAGTTACATTAGAAGTGCCCATCCAAGAAGCCTCAAGGTCATTGGCCACATATAAAATTACGTCAAATCATGTTATATCTACTGTAGCTTTGATTGGACTGATCATGTCAACATCATACTTTCAAAATCTGAGCTAGCAAGCTAGCAGTCATCATTATGAATCAAGTTGACAATCTACTGCCAAATCCTTTTTGATCCTTATTTAGAGAAATAATGAAGAGAAATTATAGATAAAACGTATAGGTGCTCATCAGCCATTGGACATAAACATTACACAACAAGTTGGAAATCGCAAATTCAACAATGAGTGGTTTGGAAGGAATCAGTGGCTAACTGCAAGCATTGCAAAGCAATCACTAGCCGGATATTCAGTGGAATGGGTGTGGGGTCCAAGTCTGGGTTTAAGGGTCTCTTTTCCAAGCTTAACAGAATAAACATTCAACATTGGCCATGCTGTCAATCCAAATCAACTAGAAACTCGGTTCTAGGAAATCTCAGACTTCAGTAAGTTCAAGACAACTGGGAACTCTGAAAGAAATGAGCACCGACTGGGAAAATGCGTTTTGAACGGTCATCCAACTCGGTATTGCAAGTCGGGAGCTCGGGCCTCTTTCTAGAGCTCTGACCTGAAGATCACTGACGTCATCATGATTCTACCTTGTTTTTTTCGGAGTTCCCAGTTGTGTTGCAAGCACCATTAATCCAGAGAATGCCAGACTTTGATTACAAAGTTTGATGACAAAATTGGCGGTCCACAAAGGACCGCCACGCCACCTTCCTGTTCAAGTGAGCACAACAACGTGAGTCCAAAAAAATGTATTGTATGCTGCTGCATAAATTATGTAATATGCCAGGGAGATATGTATACTGTAGCTAAGAAAGTAATACTAAGTGTATGTTGTTTAGTAAGCTGTTAGTAGCCATTTTCCCCTCATAATTTAGCCTACTGTTCTGACTTGGTGGTGCACATGTAGCCTATAGCCTGTTTTAGAAAAATGTAATCATTGAATGTTGTAAGAGCTTTTATTGTCTGCTTATATGCCCCCTTTATTTATCCTACGTTTTTTTTTACTTGGTGTACAGGGAGAATACTGTAAGAACGGGCCATGTTCTGAATTCTGTCGCTGTACATTTCAAAAGTGCTGAAGAAATAGTTATATTGACTACGTCCGTCCTAGCTCCCTAATTAATGTCTTAATCATTAATTAAATTACGGATTGCCTCTCATCCGCTCGTTGTCCCGTTATGCCATAGTTTGTACATCTCAATCGTCAGTAGAAACATCACTTGTTTAAGCAAGTCAGCCATGTCAGCTAAGTTTTTTTTAAAGGCAGTAAATGAGACTGAATGAACTGTTTCGCTGCCAAACAAGGTTCCACTGATAGCCAGGTGTAGCAGTGGTAAGGTGGTGGGACTGCTGTTGGGAATCTGCTGTTAGGACAGATTTATGTAGGCCCTAACAGTGCTTGTGCCCATAGAAATAGACGTGGCGTGCGTGCGCAGGGGCACGCAATCCTGGAGGTGGGGCCTGAGTGAAAAGGTTTGGGAACCCCTGTTCTATGCAAACTTTCTAAATGCTGACAAAAAAATCACTGGACAAGTTCATGGAAACATAGCTATTGTTGCAGTTCTGTTTTGCAATCTCCACCGTGCCTTGCTTATAAATGTGATGAGACTGACAGTTTCCCTGAGCCAAGTGAATTCGTTTATCAGCATCATTATAATGGATATATATCGAAAGAAATGGCAATAGAAATAAAGGTAAAACAAATGAAAATGCACATACTTTGCTGTCATTTGAGCTGCTTGATGTATTGTGTGTTAGCTTTAGTTGGCTAGCTAGCAAAGGAGAAGTAGCTAGCCTGCAAAGCTATATGCCAATATTTTGTTTAACATACAGTAGCAACCACTGTAAATAGAATGGATAGAACGAACGACAAGCCCAATCTCAGAACTAACGACTGGCTTTTGCCTGGACTATTTTGTATGGTGGAAGGATTAGACAAAACAAATGTACTCAAAATAATATTTTTAATGAAAACATGTCGTAATTTTTTTATATGTTGGGAACCAGTTTAAAAAGCCATAACGCCCTCAAACCTGGGAATTATCAAAAATAGTACCCTCCTAAGGGCTGTTTCCCTGGCACTTGGCTTCTCATGTTATTCACAAGATAATTTCTGGGTTTTTATGGCTCATTGCTTCAACGTTTCGCTGTTACCAACATTTACATTTTCCACAACGATACGTAGACAACAGTGATAGGAACATAGGTTGAGATCACAGACAGTACAATATGGCGATGGAGCACGTTGTGTGTCCTACGAGTCATGGTGTGCAAGTGGCAGGGTAATGCTCGCTCATTACTAAGTGACAGCCGTGTTCCAGCATCTGTCACCCCACACACACACACACACACACACACACACACACACACACACACACACACACACACACACCTGTCAGATCCGAGTGGGTACCTGCCGGACAGACACACACACAGAGGCTCAAGAGGCACAGGGGACGACTGCCAGGCTTGCTCTCCGGGACCACCCACCCACGCTGCAGTCACTCACTCACACACTCACACACACACACAAACGCGCCGCAGTGCAGTCATACAGGTGGCCCATCATCACTAATGGCCCACCCACAGAGAGACCCAGCAGCATGCCAAAACACTGACACCAGGACAGTCATGGCCAACCCTACCACTCGCTCAACACTGGCAAGACGGGGGAGGAAGTGAGGGAGAAAAAGAGTGAGAAAGTGAGAGAAAGAAAGAGTGAGTTGGAAGGTTTCACAGGTTGTTCACAGAAACTACAAGACACTTAGTTAAAACACCCATGATGGGAGCTTAGCCTGTAACAGTTGTTTCAAGAAATAAAGGTCAACCTCAATTTTACAGGGTTATGTGCTGTAGTGTTATTTTATTTTACAGCTGGGCTCCATACCTCCAGTTGACTACCCTATTCCTCTCTTCAAGATGAACAAACCACCCCCTGGATTGGGTTGAATATAATATGTAGGTCTGATCTGAGGGCAAAAACACACATATTGATGGAGAGATTGTGATGGAGGGATCTGTGTAAATGTGAGGGTTCAACAACTAAAATAGAAAAAGCCCATTAATTTCCTCTGAGAGCCAATTAGAGAGGACAGGGTAATTGCGTTTGAGCTGCTCCCTCTGATGTGATGTGTCTGCTGAGTGAGCCATTGTGTTGAAGTGTTTATTATTATTTTGTCCTTGCTCCAAGGCATTTCACAGGCAAGGCACAAGGAAGAGGGAACAGAATGCATGTGTTCGTGCCACGTTCTCACACATCAGAATAACACCATAACAAGACGATGGAGACAGTTGGACCACGTTGTCATCATGGGGAAATGTGGCAGTAATAGAAATAGAAGTGAGAGAGAGAGAGAGTAGAGAGAGAGAGAGAGAAACGGAGAGAGATAGAGAGATAGGGAGAGAGAAAGAGAGAAAATGAGGGAGAGAGAGAGAGAAGGATAGTGAAAGAGATGAGAGAGACGAGAGAGAGAAAGAATGAGAGAGACGAGAGAAACCATGCAAACCCTAGTCACCCTATACAGACCCCCCCAATTCAGACCTATGACCCTTCTGTCCACCCCATGCCCCCCACCCCTGCGGCAGGGACCTCAACATGACAGCAGGACATATGCCCAGGCCGTGAGCAGAGCAACAGGCCCAACCCCCACTATTACACCCGCCCATCCTGCGACCTAAGAGGTATGTATCACCCCTACTGTGATGGTCAGGCCTAAACCACACAAAAACAACACTAGACACTATGGAACACAAAGCTTTTACTATCTGATCCTGGAATATACAAGGTCTGAGGTCATCTGCCTTTGGTCTAAAGAGCAGGAACCCAGACTTCCTCAAATAAATTGGAAATACAGCCATTGTCATCCTACAAGAAACATGGTGTAAAATATGGTTGCCTTCTAGGTTACAGAGAGCTGGCAGTCCCATCCACCAAACTAACAGGTGTGAAACAGCGAAGATACAGTACTCAGGGGCTATGCTAATTTGGTATAGAACAGACCTAACCCACTCTATTAAATTAGTGAAAACAGGAAAAATTTTCATCTGGCTAGAAATAAATAAGGAAATTATATAAACAGAGAAAAATTTCCTCATGTGTGCTACCTATATCCCGCCAATAGAATCCCCATACTTTAACGATGACAGCTTCTCCATCCTAGAGGGGTACATCAATTTAGGTCGCTGTGGCGACCTAAATGCCAGAACCGGACAAGAACCTGACACCCTTAGCACACAAGGGGACAAACACCTACCTGGAGGTGACAACATTCCCTCCCCCATACGCCCCCCTAGACACAACTACGACAACATAACCAACAAAAATGGATCATAACTGGGTATGTACAGTGGGGAAAAAAAGTATTTAGTCAGCCACCAATTGTGCAAGTTCTCTCACTTAAAAAGATGAGAGAGGCCTGTAATTTTCATCATAGGTACACTTCAACTATGACAGACAAAATGAGGAAAAAAAATCCAGAAACTCACATTGTAGGATTTTTTATGAATTTATTTGCAAATTATGGTGGAAAATAAGTATTTGGTCAATAACAAAAGTTTATCCCAATACTTTGTTATATACCCTTTGTTGGCAATGACAGAGGTCAAACGTTTTCTGTAAGTCTTCACAAGGTTTTCACACACTGTTGCTGGTATTTTTGCAGATCTCCTCTAGAGCAGTGATGTTTTGGGGCTGTCGCTGGGCAACACGGACTTTCAAAGATTTTCTATGGGGTTGAGATCTGGAGACTGGCTAGGCCACTCCAGGACCTTGAAATGCTTCTTAAGAAGCCACTCCTTCGTTGCCCGGGCGGTGTGTTTGGGATCATTGTCATGCTGAAAGACCCAGCCACGTTTCATCTTCAATGCCCTTGCTGATGGAAAGAGGTTTTCACTCAAAATCTCACGATACATGGCCCCATTCATTCTTTCCTTTACACGGATCAGTCGTCCTGGTCCCTTTGCAGAAAAACAGCCCCAAAGCATGATGTTTCCACCCCCATGCTTCACAGTAGGTATGGTGTTCTTTGGATGCAACTCAGCATTCTTTGTCCTCCAAACACGACGAGTTGAGTTTTTACCAAAAGTTCTATTTTGGTTTCATCTGACATTCTCCCAATCCTCATCTGGATCATCCAAATGCTCTCTAGCAAACTTTAGACGGGCCTGAACATGTACTGGCTTAAGCAGGGGACACGTCTGGCACTGCAGGATTTGAGTCCCTGGCGGCGTAGTGTGTTACTGATGGTAGGCTTTGTTACTTTGGTCCCAGCTCTCTGCAGGTCATTCACTAGGTCCCCCCGTGTGGTTCTGGGATTTTTGCTCACCGTTCTTGTGATCATTTTGACCCCACGGGGTGAGACCTTGCGTGGAGCCCCAGATCGAGGAAGATTATCAGTGGTCTTGTATGTCTTCCATTTCCTAATAATTGCTCCCACAGTTGATTTCTTCAAACCAAGCTGCTTACCTATTGCAGATTCAGTCTTCCCAACCTGGTGCAGGTCTACAATTTTGTTTCTGGTGTCCTTTGACAGCTCTTTGGTCTTGGCCATAGTGGAGTTTGGAGTGTGACTGTTTGAGGTTGTGGACAGGTGTCTTTTATACTGATAACAAGTTCAAACAGGTGCCATTAATACAGGTAATGAGTGGAGGACAGAGGAGCCTCTTAAAGAAGAAGTTACAGGTCTGTGAGAGCCAGAAATCTTGCTTGTTTGTATGTGACCAAATACTTATTTTCCACCATAATTTGCAAATAAATTCATAAAAACTCCTACAATGTGATTTTCTGGATTATTTTCCTCATTTTGTCTGTCATAGTTGAAGTGTACCTATGATGAAAATTACATGCCTCTCTCATCTTTTTAAGTGAGAGAACTTGCACAATTGGTGGCTGACTAAATACTTTTTTCCCCCACTGTACATAGTCAATGGTAGGCTTCGAGGGGACTCCTATGGTAGGTACACATATAGCTCATCTCTTGGCAGTAGTACTGTAGACTACTTTATCACTGACCTCAACGCAGAGTCTCTTAGAGCGTTCACAGTCAGTCCACTGACACCCTTATCAGATCACAGAAAAATTACACTCTACTTGAACAGAGCTTTGCTAAATCATGAGGAATCAAATCCAAAGGAGCTGAATAATATTATGAAATGCTTTAGATGGAAGGAGAGTAGTGTGGAAATATACTAAAAAACAGTTAGGCAACAACAAATTCAATCCGTTCTAGACAATTTCCTGGACAAAATGTTTCACTGTAATAGTGAAGGTGTAAACCTGGCAGTAGAAAACCTAAACAGTACATTTGACCTCTCAACTTCCCTATGAAATCTAAACATTTCAAGAAGACAACCTAAGAAAACTACAATGACAAATGGTTTAGCTTCTTAGGGAGCAGCTCCCGAGGTGACGGTTTTGGAGAGTCTGGCGTGCCCAAAGTAAAATGCCTCCCACTCAGGCCCAGAAAATAGGATATGCACATAATTAGTTCTATTGAATAGGAAACACTCTGAAGTTTCTAAGAGTGTTAAATATTGTCTGTGAGTATAACAGAACGGTTATGGCAGGTGAAAACCAGAGGAATTTCTGTCCTGGAAAAAGTGATTTTGACACATTGCCTCATTTTGAACCCCTCCCTATTGAAAATGACCATATAAGGGAGTAAGATTTCAGTACCTATTGCTTCCACTGGATGTCAACAGTCTCTAGACAGTGTTTTGATTATGTTTAGTTGGTCTGGATGGTACTAGAAGAAGAATTGGGAAGTGGTCACAAGAAGTAAACAGAAGAGGATGCGCGTTACCAGGCTTGCGCGCGCTGTGGTTTTTTCCTTTCCTATCGCCCAGTTTATATTTCGGTTGAAATATTATACTAAATATACATAAAAGTGTTCCTAAGGAAACATTATCAATGATGTTTGATTGTTCTTGGACAAGTGTATAGGTATAGGTTGAACGAGTTCTCTTCACGGTTCAATGGGCGAGTGGACGCTGTATTTTCTCATCATAACGCACCAACCAAATGGAGATTTATGGATATAATAAATTACTTTTTCTAACAAAAGAACCATGGATTGTCTTCGTTGGACACTTGGGAAGCCCTCAGCAGAAGTTCTTTAAAAGGTAATTGATTTGTTTTCGCTGTGAAATGTGTTTTGTGTGAACCGCGATGGTTTATGAATTTATGCTAATGGGAAAAATATTGGAGGTGCTACCCTCAAACAATCAAATGTAGTGCTTTCGCCGTAAAGCCTTTTTGAAATCTGACAACGCTGTGATATTGCCAAGAAGCAGAGCTTTTGAAGACTATGCAACACTTGTATATTGATGAATGTTTAATAATTCAACTTTTGGATTTTGAATTTGGCGCTAGCGCCCCACTGCTCCGTAAGAGGTTAATGAAGAATGCAAAAATCTAACAAAGAAATTGAGAAACCTATCCAACCAAAAACATAAAAACATAGAGACCCAGAAAACCTGAGCCTACAGCTTCACTATGGTGAATCACTAAAACAATACAGAAATACATTACGGAAAAAGAAGGAACAGCACATCAGAAATCAGCTCAATGTAATTGAAGAATCCATAGTATCTAACCACTTCTGCGAAAATTGGAAAACTCTAAATTAACAACAACACGAAGAGTTATCTATCCAAAACGGAGATGTATGGACATACCACTTCTCCAATTTCTTTGGCTCTATAAGAAACAACAAACAGCAAAAACATATACATGATCAAATACAAATATTTAAAAGACTACCAGAACCCACTGGATTCTCCAATTACATTGAATGAACTACAGGACAAAATACAAACCCTCCAACCCAAAAAGGCCTGTGGCGTTGATGGTATCCTAAATTAAATTATAAAATATACAGACCACAAATTCCAATTGGCTATACTTAAACAATTTAACATCATCCTCAGCTCTGGTATCTTCCCCAATTTGGACTGATCACCCCAATCCACAAAAGTGGAGACAAATTTGACCACAATAACTACCGTGGGATATGCGTCAACAGCAACCTTGGGAAAATCCACTGCATTATCATCAACAGCAGACTCGTTGTTTTCCTCAGCGAAACAATGTACTAAGCAAATGTAAAATTGGCTTTTTACCAAATTACCGTACAACAGGCCACATATTCACCCTGCACATCTTAATTGACAAACAAACAAACCAAAACAAGTGCAAAGTCTTCTCATGCTTTGTTGATTTCAAAAAAGCTTTCGACTTAATTTGGCACAAGGGCCTGCTATTCAAATTGATGGAAAGTGGTGTTGGGGGAAAAACATACAACATTATAAAATCCATGTACACAAACAACAAGTGTGCAGTTCAAATTTGAAAAAAACACACACATTTCATGTACACAAACAACAAGTGTGCAGTTCAAATTTGAAAAAAACACACACATTTCTTTCCACAGGGACGGGGAGTGAGCTCGGGATGCAGCTTAAGCCCCTCCCTCTTCAACATATATATATAAACGAATTAGCAAGGGCACTAGAAAAGTCTGCAGCACCCAGCCTCAACCTACTAGAATCGGAAGTCAAATGTCTACTGCTTGCTGATGATCTGGTGCGTCTGTCACCAACTAAGGAGGGCCTACAGCAGCACCTAGATCTTAAGCACAGATTCTGTCAGACCTGGACCCTGACAGTAAATCTCAGTAAGACAAAATAATGGTGTTCCAAAAAAGGTCCAGTTCCCAGGACCACGAATACAAATTCCATCTAGAAACCGTTGCACTAGAGCACACAAAAAACGATACATACCTCGCCCTAAACATCAGTGCCACAGGTAACTTCCTCACAGCTGTAAACGATCTGAGAGACAAGGCAAGAAGGGCCTTCTATGCCATCAAAAGGAATATAAAATTCGACACACCAATTCGGATATGGCTAATAAATACTTTAATCAGTTTTAGAACCCATTGCCCTTCATGGTTGTGAGGTCTGGGGTCTGCTCACCAACCAAGAATTCACAAAATTGGACAAACACCAAATTGAGACTCTGCATGCAGAATTCTACAAATATATCCTCTGTGTACAACGTAAAACACCAAATAATGCATGCAGAGCAGAATTAGGCCAATACCCGCTAATTATCAAAATCCAGAAAAGAGCAATTACATTCTACAACCCCCTAAAATGAAGCAATTCCCAAACTTTCCGTAACAAAGCCATCACCTACAGATAAATAAAAATGGAGAAGAGCCCCCTAAGCAAGCTGATCCTGGGGCTCTGTTCACAAACACAAACACAGTGCCCCAGGACAGCAACACAATTAGACCCAACCAAATCATGAGGAAATAAAAAGATAATTACTTGACACATTGGAAAGAATTGACCAAAAAACAAAGCAAACTAGAGTGCTAGTTGGCCCTTAACAGAGAGTACACAAAGTGGCAGAATACCTGACCACTGTGACTGACCCAAAATTAAGGAAATCTTTGACTACTGTGTGTACAGACTCAGTGAGTATAGCCTTGCTATTGAGAAATGCAGCCGAAGGCATACCTGGCTCTCAAGAGAAGACAGGCTATGTGCACACTGCCCACAAAATGAGGTGGAAACTGAGCTGCACTTCCTAACCTCCTGCCAAATGTATGACCATATTAGAGACACATATTTCCCTCAGATTACACAGACCCACAAAGAATTTGAAAACAAATCCAATTTTGATAAACTCCCATATCTATTGGGTGAAATACCCCAGTGTGCCATCACAGAAGCAAGATTTGTGATCTGTTGCCACAAGAAAAAGGGCAACCAGTGAAGAACAAACACCATTGTAAATACAACCTATAACTATGTTTATTTATTTTCCTTTTTTGTACTTCAACTATTTGCACATTATTGGAGCACTGCATATATACACATAATATGACATTTGAAATCTATTTATTCTTTTGGAACTTCTGTGAGTGTAGTGTTTACTGTTAATTTTAATTGTTTAATTCACTTTTGTTTATTATCTACTTCACTTGCTTTGGCAATGTTAACATATGTTTCCCATGCCAATAAAGCCCTTGAATTGAGTTGAATTGAGAGAGAGAAAGAGAGAGAGAGAGAGAACGAGGCACAGGCAGATGTGCAGATGGCCCAGCATTCAACACTTCAGTGACACAATCAAGCTGTCAGGGGCGGATGAATAATGACGGGAAAAAAAACAATTAAGTACTTTGCACCCACAGCAGTAAGTAATTTACACTCCCACTTAACTGCAAGGAGAGCAAAAATCCAAAATAGGCCCAACCTTGGAAAGGTTTCGTATTACTCATTCACACACAATGTATCCCCCCACACACACACACATTTCCACACTCCACCAGGGATGACCTTTTATTACAGTTGAGTATACCTGCTCGGCACATGGAGCAGGTGACACACACATACACATTCTTGTACAGCTAACATTGAAGGGACACACAATTCAGTCCCATTCAAAATTGTATTTTCCCTAACCCTACATTTTTTATTAAACCTTTATTTAACTAGGCAAGTCAGTTAAGAACAAATTCTTATTTACAATGATGGCCTACACCAGCCAAACCCAGATGACACTGGGCCAATTGTACACCGCCCTATGGGACTCCCAATCACAGCCGGATGTGATACAGCCTGGATTTGAACCAGGGTGTCCATAGTGACACTTCAAGCACTGAGACACAGTACCTTAGACTGCTGCGCCACTTGGGAGCCCAACAAAAATTCTAACATTAACCCTAAACCCCCTAGAAATAGCATTTGACCTTGTGGGGACCAATGAAATGTCCCCAGTTGGTCCCCCAAAAATTGTTTACTATTCGTGAGGACTTCTGGTTATTAAACACGTCCACACGCAAGCAGGCACACACACACAAATGGCAAGCGGGCAGGAACAAGACACGACAACGCATCCCAATCATTTCACACACTGCTCGCTCAAATGAGCCACTATTAAGCAAAACCAAATTGCTTAATGGAGTAATCTCCTCCCCCTTCGCCATCGGAAATGAGGCGTGGTGAGAAGTAGAATACATTGTTTTGCAAACTAACAAGGAAATATAAGATATCCTTATCCTTTCCAACTACAAGAGGATACTTGTCACTCTACAATGTTGAAGAAACACATCTCCTTATTGGTTCATGAGACTTCTGTGAAAGCAAGCCAATGAATGTGTCTAAAGGCATCTGTGAAAGATAACAGAGCAACTGTCACCACTGAATTGGATTGCTTGTTTTACTCTGGCTAACGCTGTCGATTTCAGCTCTGTCTGATAAGCCCCAGTGCACAGTAATGGTTTGCAATCTGAATTGGAAACTTAGATGCACTATAAAAGCTTAGAGGCACCATAAAACACAATGGGATCAAAATAGTCAGTATAGGCTACCCAAAATAGCCACTATACAGTAGGTTATCTGCATTTCCCTGTGTGTTATCCGTATCAAACAGACAGCAGTAGTGTTCTAAGAGTGGGGGTGTATGCATATACAGTTGAAGTCTGAATTTTACATACACCTTAGCCAAATACATTCACAATTCCTGACATTTAATCCTAGTAAAAATGTCCTGTCTTAAGTCAGTTAGGATCACCACTTTATTTTAAGAATGTGAAATGTCAGAATAATAGTAGAGAGAAGGATTTATTTCAGTTTTTATTTCTTTCATCACTTTCCCAGTGGGTCATAAGTTTACATACACTCCATTAGTATTTGGTAGCATTGCCTTTCAATTGTTTAACTTGGGTCAAACGTTTCGGGTAGCCTTCCACAACCTTCCCACAGTAAGTTTGGTGAAATTTGGCCCATTCCTCCTGACAGAGCTGGTGTAACTGAGTCAGGTTTGTAGGCCTCTTTGCTCGCACACGCTTTTTCAGTTCTGCCCACAAATTTTCAATGGGAGTGAGATCAGGGCTTTGTGATGGCCACTCCAATACCTTGACTTTGCTGCATACTTTGGAAGTATGCTTGGGGTCATTGTCCATTTGGAAGACCCATTTGCGACCTAGCTTTAACTTTCTGACTGATGTCTTGAGATGTTGCTTCAATATATCCACATAATTTTCCATCCTCATGATGCCATCTATTTTGTGAAGTGCACCAGTCCCTCCTGCAGCAAAGCACCCCCACAACATGATGCTGCCACTCCCGTGCTTCACGGTTGGGATGGTGTTCTTCGGCTTGCAAGCCTCACCCTTTTTCCTCCAAACATAACGATGGTCATTATGGCCAAACAGTTTTATTTTTGTTTCATCAGACCAGAGGACATTTCTCCAAAAAGTATGATCTTTGTCCCCATGTGCAGTTGCAAACCGTAGTCTGGCTTTTTTATAGCGGTTTTGGAGCAGTGGCTTCTTCCTTGCTGAGCGGCGTTTCGATATAGGACTCGTTTTACTGTGGATATAGATACTTTGTACGTGTTTCTTCCAGCATCTTCACAGGGTGCTTTGCTGTTGTTCTAGGATTGATTTGTATTTTTCACACCAAAGTACGTTCATCTCTATGAGACAGAATGCGTCTCCTTCCTGAGCGGTATGACGGCTGCGTGGTCCCATGTTGTTTATACTTGCATACTATTGTTTGTACAGATGAACGTTGTACCTTCAGGCGTTTGTAAATTGCTCCCAAGGATGAACCAGACTTGTGGGGTCTGGCCTGATTTCTTTTGATTTCCCCATGATGTCAAGCAAAGAGGCACTGTGTTTAAAGGTAGGCCTTGAAATACATCCACAGGTACAACTCCAATTGACTCAAATGATGTAAATTAGCCTATCAGAAGCTTCTAAAGTCATAACATCATTTTGTGGAATTTTCCAAGCTGTTTAAAGGCACAGTCAACTTAGTGTATGTAAACTTCTGATCCACTGGAATTGTGATACTGTGAATTATAAGTGAAATAATCTGTCTGGAAACAATTGTTGGAAAAATTACTTGTGTCATGCACAAAGTAGATGTCCTACCCGACTTGCCAAAACTATAGTTTGTTAAGAAGAAATTTGTGGAGTGGTTGAAAAACTAGTTTTAATGACTCCGACCTAAGAGTACGTCAACTTCCGACTTCAATTGTATGTTATTGTTTTTAGATTCTTGGCAGATAAAGCACACCAGCAGCAGCATTCATGTTATTCATATTTCTCCAACATTGAACAATAAACACAAACAAATGCATTGTCAATGTAATTCATTCTCTTTTATTGTAAATGCAGAATGTTGGCATTCAGTCTTTGAGATTGGTATCTCTATTATCAAACATTGATTTTTAATAACTTTGTTTACCCCCTACGCTCCTGGACATAGGGGGTTACTAATATCACTTCTGACTAATAAGAGAGGGCAGAAATAAAGGACAAAACAATTACTGCACATCCACCATTACATTACATGCCAACATGTCTGTCTGATCTCCTGGATATGAGAGGTGAGCAAGGCAGAGGGTAAGCCTGATGAGAGCTTAGTGGCCATGTGTGTCATGGTTTGATCCAGACAGGGATTTCGGGTCTCTCTTCTTTCTGCCTGGCCTTCCTGCCTGTCCGTCAAGGAGGAAGCTCCGCTCCGCTCGCATCACATCCATGGTAATACCCTAATACCTTAATCCAGGCTGGCCTTTACCGCGTGGCCCAGCCGGCCCATGCAGATAGGAAATGTAGATGGGGAATTGAGGGTGTCAATGGGGAAATGCCAGGATCAGAATTTGGCGTTGTCATTAACTCTCCGTTGTTCTCCAGTGTGTCAGAGAGCGGGGAGACTAGGAATATGGGGCAGGGGATATGAGACCAAAGGAAATCCACAGAGACCTTGAGGAAGACCTTACCAGGTCGGTAATAATTGAATCACACACTCAAACGCACATATGCTACGCACATGTACATACACACATTGATGGCATTCTTCAGGATAACCATAGGCTACAACACTGTGTTTCATGTCTCTAAAGGGTCTGTAAATTAGCCTATAGTCATACTGTACTTCTTTGTGAGTCATGTAAACAAGGCTAGCTAGTTTAGTGGAGTTCTTGCTAGTCTCCACAGGAGAGATGTGAAGTAGGGCCCCTGGCTCCACAGCCCAGCAGCTGTTCTCTCTCTCTCTCTCTCTCTCTCTCTCTCTCTCTCTCTCTCTCTCTCTCTCTCTCTCTCTCTCTCTCTCTGCTACTCATACAAATGTAAATTAGCTTCATTCAAAGTTTCATTTTTTCATCATGTATTATTTAAAATGAAATCGCTCTGAAGCACCACCAAATGTATCATGTAGGACTGCCATCATTATCTATAAAAATAATATAAAAAATGTACGACTAGCCTTAGGATTGCCTACAAAAATACATTTTCCCAAAGACATTTCTCTAGATATCGGACGCGCAATAACTTCTATTAGGGTGCATGAAAAACAGAGGTAGCATTGTATATGCATGTAATGAAATGTGTAGCAATCTTAGAGATGCATCAACTATAAACTGAATGTACAAAACTTTAAGAACACCTGCTCTTTTGATTTCTATTTGCCATATATTTTTTCAACTGTGCTGTGATGTTTCACAAAAGTTCTGAAACGTTCTATTCTCAAAATGTATACAGTTAGTCAATTCAAGATAAAAAAATGTGCAAAAAATATTATTATATTATTGATCTATTGGCTATGAATTTTGAAAACACCTGCTCTTCCCATGACATAGACTGACCAGGTGAAAGTGATGATCCCTTATTGATTTCACCTGTGAAATCCACTTCAATCACTCTCCTTTGTTCTTCAGTGTGTCAGAGAGCGGGGGGACTAGGAGGGGATACGGGGCAGGGGATACGAGACCAAAGGAAATCCACAGATGAAGGAGAGGAGACAGGTTAAAGAAGGATTTTTAATCCTTGAGACAATTGAGACATGGATTGTGTATTTATGCCGTTCAGAGGGTGAACAGGCAAGACAAAAGGGGTGCAACTCCGTATTAGCAAGGTGTTCCTAATGTTTTATACACACAGTGTATACACTGATTACTCATGTATGAATTGGATCGACGATCATCACCCAGTGGTTTAGTTCGACAAGAACCAAAGTTATGTTGTTGTTAAATATGCATGATGTAATAAACAATGCATGGAAATGACTACAAATAACTAGTAAATTGCCCTTTTTTTCAATGGCTTTTCCTAGTACTTCAAAAAGTACACTTTGACACTTGCTCATGAACAGAGGAATGTGATACTACTACTGAATATGTAAAGCATAAGATAAATCACCAATCATACAAATGTACCATGATCCATAATAACGACCATTAACACATGTTCCATCAGCCTTTCAGCCATACAGAATGTGCCCGCAGATTCCTCAGCACCTGAGAAATCCCAAAGACAAGCCTGCAGTCTGCCTAACAACAGTCATGACCCTGCCTGTAGACTGCTCTGTATGTTCCACCTCTCTGCATGGACAGCTCATGTCCTGTGCCGGCATCTCAGAGACCTGTGTCTCTTCATTGCACAAGAAAACAACCTCCTTTACACCACACACCTCGAAAGCTGCCATTCAGCTCTCTCTCCTGGTCTGACCTGATGTGTGTTTGTGTGTGCGTGCGTGTATCAGAGCCGTCTCTCCAGGGAGCAGTATTCCAACCAGCTGAGTCCCCTAGACCTGTAATGACCCAGCAACTTTTCCCTCCCTTTCGCCCCAGCTCTAGCCCTCAGCCCTAGCCCTCAGCCCTCAGCCCTGCCCACCACCAAGTACACAAGCACACACACGCATGCACACACAAACACACACACACCTGCTGATGTGGTTACGTGAGAAAAACTTCCGCCATTATGTCGAAAGACAACCTAGAGACCATAGCTCCCAGTTCAGCCAGGTCACGCGTGATACAAGTCAGTATTCGACATCCATCCATGTCTGAGGCTGTCGGGAGATGACATGGAAACCGGTCACTAGGGTCAACAATAGGTTAAGCTAGGGCCTTGTGGATAGAGATGGCGGATGGGCGTAAGCATCTGCTTCTGTTTCCAAAAGGTTGCAAGATCAAATCCAGCGATAGATGGTTGTTTTTGAGATTCCATATGTTGCAAGTTCGAATCCCAGCGATAGAAAGTAGATTTTTGTTTTAAGCCTATCCCAAACCTTAACCCTTACCTTAAGCAATCAGAGTTAATGACTAACCTTAAGATTTCAGAGGTTAATGCCTAAACTTAACCCTAACATAAAAAAATCTGAATTAATGCCTAATATTAACCTTAAACACTTTGAAATTTGATGTTTGCAATAACCGAGAAACATGCATGGACGTCTAATTCTGTGAGAGCTGGTTGCCCAGTAAGGCTTTTTACTTCTTACTGTTAAGTGTTCTTAATGTGTCAGCACTCCTTCTGCCTGTGTATAGTAAACATCTTGTCACAGGATATTGTGGTCATGTCATGTCTCCTTGTTCGGGGGGTGTTTGGCGGTCGACGTCACCGGTCTTCTAGCCATCACCGATCCTCTTTTAATTTTCCATTTGTTTTGTCTGTGTTTTCCACACCTAGTTTCAATTCCCTCATTACATGTTTTGTATTTAACCCTCTGTTCTCCCTCATGTTTTTGTGTGGGATTGTTCATTGTAGTGCTTGTGCACTTTATGTACTGGTGCGTTATGGGCTATTTTGTGTCCCTTTTCTCTCGTGTTGTTTGAACAGTTGGGTTGTTTAATAAACGACTAAGTTTATTACCCAGTTTTGCTCTCCTGCGCCTGACTTCTCTGCAACCAGTTATGCAACCCCTACAGGTCATGCGAACTGTCAGGTAGAAGATACTTTTTGTTAGCTGTCTAAGCTTTGCTTTTGTGAACCACGGAACACATTTTTGTTATGCTTTTGAAGTTGATATTTTTCTTTCATTCTTAATTTCTAATTTCAATCTCCGCCTAACTACCTGTAGCTCAGGACATGAAGCAATGATATTGTTATTCTTGATACTATTTAAAAGGAAACACTTTCAAGTTTGTGGAAATGTGAAATTAATGTAGGAGAATGTAACACATTAGATCAGGTAAAAGATTAAAAAAAACAAAAAAAACATGCGTTTTATATATACTACCGTTCAAAAGTTTTAGAACCTACTCATTCAAGGGTTTTTCTTTATTTTTTACTATTTTCTACATACATCAAAACTATGAAATAACACATATGGAATCATGTAGTAACCAAAAAAATGTTAAACATATCAAACTATTTTATATTTGAGATTCTTCAAATAGCCACCCTTTGCCTTGATGACAGCTTTGCACACTCTTGGCATTCTCTCAACCAGCTTCATGAGGTAGTCACTTGGAATGCACTTCAATTAACAGGTGTTCCTTCTTAAAAGTAAATTTGTGGAATTGAATTCCTTCTTAATGCGTTTGAGCCAATCAGTTGTGTTGTGACAAGGTAGGGGGGTATACAGAAGATAGCCTTATTTGGTAAAATACCAAGTCCCTATTATGGCAAGAACAGCTCAAATAAGCAAAGAGAAATGATCGTCCATCATTACTTTAAGACATGAAGTTCAGTCAATATGGAACATTTCAAAAACTTTGAACGTTTCTTCAAGTGCTATCGCAAAAACCATCAAGCGCTATGATGCGCGCTACTGGCTCTTATAAGGACCGCCACAGGAATGAAAGACCCAGAGTTACCTCTGCTGCAGAGGTTAAGTACATTAGAGTTACCACCCTCAGAAATTCCAGCCCAAATAAATGCTTCACAGAGTTCAAGTAACAGACACATCTCAACATCAACTGTTCAGAGGAGACTGTGTGAATCAGGCCATGGTCGAATTGCTGCAAAGAAACCACTACTAAAGGACACCAATAAAAAGAAGAGACTTGCTTGGGCCAAGAAACACGAGCAATGGACATTAGACCGGTGGAAATTTGTCCTTTGGTCTGGAGTCCAAACTTGAGATTTTTGGTTCCAAACGTTGTCTTTGTGAGATGCGGTGAGGGTGAACAGATTATCTCTGCATGTGTATTTCCCACTGTAAAGCATGGAGGAGAAGGAGTTATGGTGACACTGTCTGTGATTTATTTAGAATTCAAGGCACACGTAACCAGCATGGCTACCACAGCATTCTGCAGCGATATGCCATCCCATCTGGTTTGGGATTAGTTGGACTATCATTTGTTTTTCAACAGGACAATGACCCAACACACCTCCAGGCTGGGTAAGGGCTATTTTACCAAGAAGGAGAGTGATGGAGTGCTGCAGCAGATGACCTGGCTTCCACAATCCCCTGACCTGAACCAAATTGAGATGGTTTTGGATGAGCCGGACTGCAGAGTGAAGGAGAAGTAGCCAACAAGTGCTCAGCATACAGTGGGGCAAAAAAGTATTTAGTCAGCCACCAATTGTGCAAGTTCTCTCACTTAAAAAGATGAGAGAGGCCTGTAATTTTCATCATATGTACACTTCAACTATGACAGACAAAATGAGGAAAAAAAATCCAGAAAATCACATTGTAGGATTTTTAATGAATTTATTTGCAAATTATGGTGGAAAATAAGTATTTGGTCACATACAAACAAGCAAGATTTCTGGCTCTCACAGACCTGTAACTTCTTCTTTAAGAGGCTCCTCTGTCCTCCACTCGTTACCTGTATTAATGGCACCTGTTTGAACTTGTTATCAGTATAAAAGACACCTGTCCACAACCTCAAACAGTCACACTCCAAACTCCACTATGGCCAAGACCAAAGAGCTGTCAAAGGACACCAGAAACAAAATTGTAGACCTGCACCAGGTTGGGAAGACTGAATCTGCAATAGGTAAGCAGCTTGGTTTGAAGAAATCAACTGTGGGAGCAATTATTAGGAAATGGAAGACATACAAGACCACTGATAATCTTCCTCGATCTGGGGCTCCACGCAAGATCTCACCCGTGGGGTCAAAATGATCACAAGAACGGTGAGCAAAAATCCCAGAACCACACGGGGACCTAGTGAATGACCTGCAGAGAGCTGGGACCAAAGTAACAAAGCCTACCATCAGTAACACACTACGCCGCCAGGGACTCAAATCCTGCAGTGCCAGACGTGTCCCCCTGCTTAAGCCAGTACATGTTCAGGCCCGTCTGAAGTTTGCTAGAGAGCATTTGGATGATCCAGATGAGGATTGGGAGAATGTCATATGGTCAGATGAAACCAAAATAGAACTTTTGGTAAAAACTCAACTCGTCGTGGTTTGGAGGACAAAGAATGCTGAGTTGCATCCAAAGAACACCATACCTACTGTGAAGCATGGGGGTGGAAACATCATGCTTTGGGGCTGTTTTTCTGCAAAGGGACCAGGACGACTGATCCGTGTAAAGGAAAGAATGAATGGGGCCATGTATCGTGAGATTTTGAGTGAAAACCTCCTTCCATCAGCAAGGGCATTGAAGATGAAACGTGGCTGGGTCTTTCAGCATGACAATGATCCCAAACACACCGCCGGGCAACGAAGGAGTGGCTTCGTAAGAAGCATTTCAAGGTCCTGGAGTGGCCTAGCCAGTCTCCAGATCTCAACCCCATAGAAAATCTTTGGAGGGAGTTGAAAGTCCGTGTTGCCCAGCGACAGCCCCAAAACATCACTGCTCTAGAGGAGATCTGCATGGAGGAATGGGCCAAAATACCAGCAACAGTGTGTGAAAACCTTGTGAAGACTTACAGAAAACGTTTGACCTCTGTCATTGCCAACAAAGGGTATATAACAAAGTATTGAGATAAACTTTTTGTTATTGACCAAATACTTATTTTCCACCATAATTTGCAAATAAATAAATTAAAAATCCTACAATGTGATTTTCTGGATTTCTTTTTCTCATTTCGTCTGCCATAGTTGAAGTGTACCTATGATGAAAATTACAGGCCTCTCTCATCTTTTTAAGTTGGAGAACTTGCACAATTGGTGGCTGACTAAATACTTTTTTTGCCCCACTGTATTTGGGAACTCCTTCAAGACTGTTGGAAAATCATTCCAGGTGAAGCTGGTTGAGAGAATGCCAAGAGGGTGCAAAGCTGTCATCAAGGCAAACTGAGGCTATTTGAAGAATCTAAAATATAAAATCTATTTTGATTTGTTTAAACTTTTATTATATTATTTAGATATTAGAGTACCTGAGGATTAATTAGAAACATCGTTTGGACGAAGTTTACCGGTAGCTTTTTGAATTCCTTTGTCTGCACGTTGAACAAGTGGATTACTGAAATCAGTGGCGCCAACTAAACTGACTTTTTGGGATATAAAGAAGGACTTTATCGAACAAAACAACCATTCATTGTGTAGCTGGGACCCTTGGGATTGCAAACAGAGGAAGATTTATAGATTTATTTTATCGCTATTTGTGATTTTGTGACGCCTGTGCTGGTTGAAAAATATGTTGATGTGGGGCGCATGCTATTGCTTTTGCCTATTGTATATCGGACAACGCAGTTCGATTAACAAGATTCTAAGCTTTTGAATGATGTAAGACACTTGTATTTTCATGAATGTTTAATATTACGATTTTTCATTTGAATTGCGCACCCTCCAATTTCACCGGAAGTTGTCGACTGGTGTCCCGCTAGCGGTTAAACACTGCACTTAGATTAACAATAATTTAAGACGTGTCACACGCTGATCTGTTTCACCTGTCCTAATTATTGTCTCCACCCCCTCCAGGTGTCGCTTGTTTTCCCCAGTGTATTTATCCCTGTGTTTTCTGTCTCTCTGTGCCAGTTCGTCTTGTATGTTTCCAAGTCAACCAGCGGTTTTCCCGTTCTCCTGCTTTTTGCATTCTTTTTTTTCTAGTCCTCCCGGTTTTGACCCTTGCCTGTTTCTGGACTTTGTACCCGCCTGTCTGACCATTCTGCCTGCCTTGACCACGAGCCTGTCTGCCAATCTGTACCTCCTGGACTCTCTGATCTGGTTTTGACATTTTTGCCTGTCCACGACCATTCTCTTGCCTACCCCTTTGGATTAATGAACATTGTAAGACTCCAACCATCTGCCTCCTGTGTCTGCATCTGGGTCTCGCCTTGTGCCTTGATAACATGTCTATGTCCTGGAAAGTTGGCTTTTGTTTACAACGCCATTCTAGTCAAATATCACGTATTGAGCAGCAACTGTGCTGATTTCAGGACACTGATCCAATAGAGGTTAAATCCCAGATATACAGTACATTGATGTACAGTAGCCTAACCACAGATTTAATTTCTGTTGTAGAAACCTACATTTTCTGTTTTCTTTGGGATAGCCTCATATTTACAGATGAAAAACAAAGACTTCTAACATGCAGAGTTAATCTGTTCACCTGTTTCGTCTTTCTACATTACGCATTGGCTACACAACACGTCTATTAGCTTACTTTTGTGTGAAAGAATCAATGCAAATCCTTGAGTAGTGCTAAATAACAGTTGGTTTGCATCCCAAATGGCACCCCATTCCCTGATTTAGTGCACTACTTTTGACCAGGGTCCAAAGGTCTCTGGTCAAACGTAAAGCACACTATAGGGAATAGGGTGCCATTTGGGACACAGCCTTGATCAGATCACCACCTTTACAGAGCTCACAGCTATAAGAGGTAGTGTATGAAATAGCAAATATCATGCTTTTTCGCATCTCTATACAGAGGCCCTGCTGTTTTCAGTGAGATAGGCTAACTGTGCCTTACAAAGTAGATACTTTAACAACCATAGAAAATAATAGTATGTATCACACAGCATAATATATTTTTCTATAGTTATTTTACACTGTAGACTGTGTTGTTGTTTAAGCCTAATTAGAGAGCGCAGTAAAACTCTACAGTAAATAACAATGATTTGTAAAAAGGGGTCTGGCTAAGCTAGAGGACACCCGGTGTGTCTATGCTTGACTTGTTACAACCCTGTAAAATGGCACTTAAACCATTATGAAGTGGAACAATAAGGAGTCCAGCTCCATGGGAGGAGCAGACCAGACAATAGCCAAGCTCAGCTGGATGGCAGTGATCACACTCATCCTCCTCTACCTCCTCCTCCACTACCCCCTCCTTCTCCTCTAGTCCACACCAGTTATTATTTTGCGGTCATTACCAGGAAACAGGCAGAATGGGCTCTAATTGCCCTTTTAATTGCTGTGTAAATCCAGGCCATTGCAGAGCCCACAATCAAAGCATAATCTCCCCATGAAACACAGGCAGTCTGTCTGGGACACTGGCTCAGACTGTTGGAGGTACAGCTAGCTTCAATTGAAACAGATGGATATACACCCTGAATTCTGGAATACATCCTAAAACACAAATATCCTCCTTCCCAAAAATACATACCCAATAGGTAGTGACTCATTGTAGCTATTGGATATCATTCTTAAAGACAAAGAGTCAAAATGGAGCCATCAGCTGTAGTTACTAGACTAACAACTAGCCAATAGGTGTTTCTGTGCCGACTGAGGCAACATCTAAGAGTAATCACTGATCACCACTATATTCATTGTCCTCTAACCAGACACTTAATCTGAACTCAATGAATCAATGATGCAGAACTGATGATCACATTCTCTCTCCATGTTAAAATACATTTCACTAACCCAGTGTCCAAAGAGACTGCTCTAGCATGAAAAACATCTCAGTAGCCTGACAATCCAGTGGCACTGAAGAATCTATTGCTCCAGAAGGTATATAGGCTGTGTCCCAAATTGCACCCTATTCCCAACATGGTGCTCTGGTCAAAAGTAGTGCACTATGGGCCCTGGTCAAAAGTAGTGCACTATAAAGGAAATAGTCTGCCACTTGGGATGGACACAGATTCCTCCTGCTCATCATTGACAGAAGAAGCTGCCAGTCAAACAGTGCACCTGCAGTTGTGCTGATTTGTCTGTAAGCTTCCGAATGCTGATTGATTCTCGACTGAAGACTTAAGCATATGATTGATACCACATGTTTATTGTTCACACATGACTGCCTCATGCTGACAGACGGACTCTCCACGGTCCATCATCATGTGACTACACTAACAGTCAGGGATGGGCTGACTGTCTGTATTCACAGATAGACCGCTCAAATTGATTATTTACCCATTATGATACACAGTTGGTTAACAGTTTGGATGCATTGAATGTTTCATTTCATACCTTGTATTCTACCAGCCATTTGCATTGAGAACACATTCTTATTTAGGATAATAATCTTCAGAAGCCAGCAGACGGATGCAGTTTTGTTGGATAGTATGTTGTGTGGATCATCCCCAAACCGAAATAAAATCAAATAAAATTGTATTGGTCACATACACGTGTTTAGCAGATGTTATTGCGGGTGTAGCGAAATGCAAACACACCTGTATAAGATCATTATTAACAAGACAAGTCATGGTTATGAAAGCAGAAACAGTATGTAGGCGGTGGTGTAAAGTACTTAAGTAAAAAGTACTACTTAAGTCGTTTTCTGGGGTATCTGAACTTTACTATTTATATTTTTTTACTTCACTACATTCCTAAAGAACATAATATACTTTTTACCCTGTTTCACCTGTCTTTGTGCTTGTGCTTGTCTCCACCCCCATCCAGGTAAAGGGGGATATCTAGTCAGTTGTACAACTGAAATGTGTCTTCCGCATTTAACCCAACCCCTCTGAAGCAGAGAGGTGCAGGGGGCTGCCTTAATTAACATCCACACTGCCTTGCTCAGGGGCAGAACAACAGATTTGTACATTATCAGCTCTGGGATTCAATCCAGCAACCTTTCGATTACTGGCCCAATGCTCTAACCACCAGGCTACCTGTGTCGCCCGTCTTCCCCATTATCCCCTGTGCATTTACACCTGTGTTCTTTGTTTGTCTGTTGCCATTTCGTCTTGTTTCGTCAAGCGTGTTATTTCCGTGCTCCTGGTTTTCCTAGTCTGTTTTCTAGCCCTCCCGGGTCCGAACATTTCTGCCTGCCCTGACACTGAGCCCACTTGCCTGACCATTCAGCCTGGTCTGACCTCGAGCCTGCCTGCCGCCCTGTACCTTTCGGACTCTGACCTGGTTAATGAACTTCTGCCTGTCCTCGACCTGCCTATTGCCTGCCCCTTGTATTTTAATAAATATCAGAGACTTGAACCATCTGCCTCCTGTGTCTGCATCTGGGTCTCGCCCTGTGTCATTATAAAAGTACTCGTTACATTTTGCATGCTTAGCAGGACAGGACAATGGTCCAATACACACACATATCAAGAGAACAACCCTGGTCAACTACAGGAAAAGGAGGGCCGAGCACGCCCCCATTCTCATCGACGGAGCTGCAGTGGAGCAGGTTGAGAACTTCAAGTTCCTTGGTGTCCACATCACCAACAAAGTATAATGGTCCAAACACACTAAGACAGTCGTGAAGAGGGTACAACAAAGCCTATTCCCCCTCAAAAGACTGAAAAGATTTGGCATGGGTCCTCAGATCCTCAAAAGGTTCTACAGCTGCACCTGACTGGTTGCATCACTACCTGGTATGGCAACTGCTCGGCCTCTGACTGCAGGGCACTACAGAGGGTAGTGCGTACGGCCCAGTACATCACTGGGGCCAAGCTTCCCGCCAACCAGGATCCCCATTACCAGGCGGTGTCAGAGGAAGGCCATAAAAATTCTACCACTAAGCCATAAGACTCCTGAACAGCTAATCAAATGGCTACCCAGACCCCTCTTTTACACTGCTGCTACTCTCTGTTTAGTATCTATGCATGGTCACTTTAACTCTACCTACATGTACATATTACCTCAATTACCTTGACTAACCGGTGCCCCCACACATTGACTCTGTACCAGTACCCCCTGTATATAGCCTCGCTTTTGTTATTTTACTGCTGCTGTTGAATTATTTTGTTGACTTTGTTGTCCTTAAGCAAGTTTGCCACAACTTTGGATGTATGCTTGGGGTCATTGTCCATTTGGAAGACCCATTTGCGACCAAGCTTTAACTTCTTGACTGATGTCTTGAGATGTTGCTTAAATATCCACATAATTTTCCATCCTCATGATGCCATCTATTTTGTGAAGTGCACCAGTCCCTCCTGCAGCAAAGCACCCCCACACCATGATGCTGCCGACCCCGTGCTTCACTGGTGGGATGGTGATCTTCGGCTTGCAAGCCTCCCCTTTTTTCTTCCAAAAATAACGATGGTCATTATGGCCAAACAATTCCATGTTTGTTTCATCAGACCAGAGTACATTAATCCAAAAAGTACGATCTTTGTCCCCATGTGCAGTTGCAAACCATAGTCTGGCTTTTGTATGGCGGTTTTGGAGCAGTGGCTTCTTCCTTGCTGAGCGGCGTTTCAGGTTATGTCGATATAGGACTCGTTTTACTGTGGATATAGATACTTTTGTACGTGTTTCCTCCAGCATCTTCACAATGTCCTTTGCTGTTGATCTGGGATTGATTTGCATTTTTCGCACCAATGTACGTTCATCTCTAGGAGACAGAACGCGTCTCCTTCCTGAGCGGCGTGACGGCTGCGTGGTCCCATGATGTTTATACTTATTGTTTGTACAGATGAACGTGGTACCTTCAGGTGTTTGGAAATTGCTCCCAAGGATGAACCAGACTTGTGGAGGTCTACAATTTTTTTTCTGAGGTCTTGGCTGATTTCTTTTGATTTTCCCATGATGTCAAGCAAAGAGGCACTGAGTTTGAAGGTAGGCCTTGAAATACATCCACAGGTACACCTCCAATTGGCTCAAATGATGTCCATTAGCCTATCAGAAGCTTCTAAAGCCATGACATCATTTTCTGGAATTTTCGAAGCTGTTTAAAGGCACAGTCAACTTAGTGTATGTACACTTCTGACCCACTGGAATTGTACTACGGTGAATTATAAGTGAAATAACCTGTCTTTAAACAATTGTTGGAAAAATTACTTGTGTCATGCACAAAGTAGATGTCCTAACCGACTTGCCAAATTTGTGGAGTGGTTGAAAAATTAGTTTTAATGACTCCAACCCAAGTGTATGTAAACTTCCGACTTCAACTGTAAGTATATTTAGAACCAAATACTTTTAGACTTTTGCGCAAGTATTTTACTGGGTGACTTTCACTTTCACTTGAGTAATTTTCTATTAAGTTATCTTTACTTTTACTGAAGTATGACAATTGGGTTCTTTTTCCACCGCTGTATATAAGAGTGTAGGCCTATATATGTTCACTTCAAGTGTGTAGGGCTATAGATGTTCACTTCAAGTGTGTAGGCCTATATTTGTTCACTGCAAGTGTGTAGGCCTATATTTGTTCACTTCCAGTGTGTAGGCCTATATATGTTCAGAATGTAGCGGAACTTCAAAATTGACAATAGCACACACCCTAAAACCCAATGTTAATGGAGAATCCATAGGGCCGTGTTCCTAATGTAGCAGAAAGAAAGACTGCCTCCCTCCCTCTGAGACTGAGAGAGATACTGTAGCTAATGGATCCATGACCCAATGAGCCACCACAAATGAAAATGGAGAAACACACTTTCCCCTTTTCAATGAAAAAAGACTGCAGTGAACTGCAAGAAAAGCTACATACTATGTATCATTATGTGGGATGTTTGCTATGGAGATTTGGAGCACACTGAGTAGGCGTTACTTTAGGCAAGACTGGCCAAGAACTCTTGCTGTTCTTCTTAAACGAACAAGTTCATGCTGGTGTCAGTAATCACTAAGTGTGATGACAAAGTACATTGTTTAAAAAGGTAGTACTGCACTGACATCTTTCTGCGGGACAACACTAAGAAAGCCAAGCCAATTACCTAAGTTTTCCACAGTTTCCATTTTGTGCCAGTTGTGTCCTGTCCCTGTGGCTGAGGTAAAAGAAAGAGCAGCTAGTGCACACCGCTATGCTCCTGACAGTGGAGTCAATTATCCTTCCTCCGGTAGCCTCAGTGTCCCTCCTTTTCCCCCGTCCCCCATCTATGGAGCAGATAGAATTGGATCATAATTGGATCACTCAGAGGAATGATGATGACATGCCCTTGGCTGCAGTATCACACACTGGTCTCCCTCAGGTCCACACACACAACCATCTGCAGGGTTAATTTCCTAGTCTAACCTTTAAAGAAGCGGGATGCAGGCAGTGACATGCATTAACGATAGATAGCTTCTCTTAGCACAGATTAACATTGACAATGGAACTTTATACCTAAAATAGCAAAATAAGAATCCTTGCTGAATATGTAGGCCTGAACTCACAACTCAACGTAGCAGGAGTAGAAAGAATGGACAATAGAGATGACCCATGTGGGAAAGAGACTGATCCAATTCATATGAAAGGCTGCTGCACCTGCCGAGGTAAAGTGGATGAGAGGGGAATCTTTGTAGGCCATGACTTCAGATCATTCCCTGCCAACTCACCACCTCCCTCATTTAACCCTAACCTCACCTCAGCTACCTCCAAGCAGCAGGGTTTTAGGGTTGCCAAGCAACTGTGGTCCACGATTGCCCTGATATCTTGCTGGTCCATACAGATACGTTCACAGTTGGGGTACACTGGGGCCGGAATAGCTGGCTGGGGCTGAGTCAGTGTGGTCTTTTTCCCCTGATTAACAAATCATACCAAAGATACTTATAACTAAACTAACACTATTACCCTTTCATCTGTGATCATAGTGTGGCGAAGAATAAGATGCTTACCTTGTAAGCAGTGGAGGCTCCTCAGAGGAGGAAGGGGAGGACCATCTTCCTCAATGAATTTCATAAAAATGTAAATATTGAAACATTTAAAAAGTTATCCTTTTTAGATAAAACTTTACAAAATATATTCACATGTCAAAATGAAATGATTGATTATAACACACTGTTTTGTAATGATGGTCTACTGTAGCCTCAACAGCACTCTGTAGGTTAGCACCATGGTGTAGACCGGAGGACAGCTACATGTAGCTTCCTTCCTCCTCTGGGCACATTGGCTTCAATACAAAACCTAAGAGGTTCATGGTTCTCCCCCCTTCCATAGACTCACACAGTAATGATGACAACTTCCGGAGGACATCCTCCAACCTATCAGAGCTCTTGCAGCATGAACTGACATGTTGTCCACACAATCAAAGGATCAGAGAATTAAAATTGTACTGAAAGCTAGCTAGCACTGCAGTGCATAAAATGTGGTAAGTAATCAAATCAAAACACATTTTATTTGTCACATACACATGGTTAGCAGATGTTAATGCGAGTGTAGCAAAATGCTTGTGCTTCTAGTTCCGACCATGCAGTAGTATCTAACGAGTAATCTAACAATTCACAACAACTATCTTATACACACAAGAGTAAAGGAATGAATACGAGTATGTACATATAAATATATGGATGAGCGATGGCTGATCGGCGCAGGCAAGATGCAGTAGATGGTATGGAGTACTGTATATACATATGAGATGAGTAATGTAGGATATGTAAACATTATATGAATGGCATCGTTTAAAGTGGCTAGTGATACATTTATTTCATCCGATTAAAATTATTAAAGTGGCTAGAGATTAGAGTCGATGGCCGAACGGCATAGGCAAGATTCAGTAGATGGTTTAGAGTACAGTGTATACATTTGATATGAGTAATGTCGGATATGTAAACATTCTATACAAAATTGTTTAATAAAGTGGCTAGCGATACATTTGTTACATCCAATTCCTATTTTTAAAGTGGCTAGAGATTTAAGTCAGTATGTTGGCAGCAGCCACTCAATGTTAGTGATGGCTGTTTAACAGTCTGATGGCCTTGAGGTGGAAGCTGTTTTTCAGTCTCTCGGTCCCAGCTTTGATGCAGCTGTACTGACCTCGCCTTCTGGATGATAGTGGTGGTAAATAGGCTGTGGCTCAGGTGGTTGTTGTCCTTGATGATCTTTTTGGCCTTCCTGTGACATCGGGTGGTGTAGGTGTCCTGAAGGGCAGGTAGTTTACCCCCGGTGATGCATTGTGCAGTCCTCACTACCCTCTGGAGAGCCTTACGTTTGTGGGCGGAGCAGTTGCCGTACCAGGCGGTGATACAGCCCGACAGGATGCTCTCGATTGTGCATCTATAGAAGTTTGTGAGTGATTTTGGTGACAAGCCGAATTTCTTCAGCCTCTTCAGCGCTGCTGCGCCTTCTTCACCACGCTGTCTGTGTGGGTGGACCAATTCTGTCTGTCCGTGATGTGTACGCCGAGGAACTTAAAACGTACCACCTTCTCCACTACTGTCCCGTCGATGTGGATAGGGGGGTGCGCCCTCTCCTGTTTCCTGAAGTCCACGATCATCTCCTTTGTTTTGTTGACATTGAGTGAGAGGTTATTTTCCTGACACCACACTCCGAGGGCCCTCACCTCCTCCCTGTAGGCCGTCTCGTCATTGTTGGTAATCAAGCCTACCCCTGTAGTGTCGTCAGCAAACTTGATGATTGAGTTGGATGCGTGCTTGGCCACGCAGTCATGGGTAAACAGGGAGTACAGGAGAGGGCTGATAACGCACCCCTGTGGGGCCCCAGTGTTGAGGATCAGCGGGGTGGAGATGTTGTTTCCTACCCTCACCACCTGGGGCCAGCCCATCAGGAAGTCCGGGACCCAGTTGCACAGGGCTGGGTTGAGACCTAGGGTCTCAAGCTTAATGACGAGCTTGGAGGGAACCATGGTATTAAATGCTGAGCTGTAGTCGATGAACAGCATTCTTACATAAGTATTCCTCTTGTCCAGATGGGTTAGGGCAGTATGCAGTGTGATTGCGATTGTTTCGTCTGTGGACCTATTGGTAAGCAAATTGGAGTGGGTCCAGGGTGTCTGGCAGGATGGAGGTGATATGATCCTTGACTAGTCTCTCAAAGCACTTCATGATGACGGAAGTGAGTGCTACGGGGCGATAGTCATTTAGCTCAGTTACCTTAGCTTTCTAAGTAGTTCAGATTTGAACAAATTAATTTCTTCAAAAATGAAGGAAGAGCAAGAGAGAGAGAGGGTAGCAAATGCAGCTAGCCAGTTTAGCATACTCAAGCACCCAGCTCAAACACAGGGATGCTATGTTTGCTAGCTGGCTATGACTATCCAACACTGGAACTCTTCCAAGACAAGGTAAGCTTTTGGTTTTACTCATGTATTGCCACCGTGGCCCGCCAGTGTAACTGCTAAACTGCTTACTGAATGTATACTGTACTGCATGATTGTATTGGGTTTACTAATGTATTAGTTCTATTAACTATGTTGACCAAGACGTAACTTTAGCTAATATTGTTACAACGATGTAGGCTGTGTGTAGCGGTAACGATATTAATGTTTGGCTTAGAATTTTTTTTGTTACCTGGTGTGCTGATGTGTTGTGCATTGAAGTCCACAAGCAAAGGGAAAAGGTGAGGGGATAAATACAACGCGTAGATATGATAAGGAATACAACAAGCTTTTTGTATGTGGCTATGAAAGTGAACTGTTTGCGTGAGATCAGGGGTGTATCCATTCCGCTGATTCTGTTGAAAAGAAAATTGTAAATGGAAGCAAATAGAACAAAACGGGGATAAACATACCTGAATTTGTCCAGTAGAAACTCTTCTTTGCAACTGTTGGACTAATGATTACACCCTAGATCAGCTAGAAGCAGGCAAGAGTGTGCAAGTCAGTATTGAATGTGTCACTGTCTGCGACCTTGTTTACTCAAATTTTTCCTCTCGACCTTTGCAACCTCATGATATTTATAGGGAAAATTTGAGTATCATTTAGTAGCCTAAACCTAACGATGTTACATTGAACTAGGTTAATTAAATATGATAATGTGCTGTAAAAAAAATAAGGCCATGCTCAGAAAAAAAAAATCTTCCTCCCTCATTTTAATAAGCACCGACCTCCACTGCTTGTAAGGGTTAGCTGGCTAGCAGCTAGCTGGGAAGTTAACAATTATGTATATAAAGTTGAAGGTGGAAGTTTACGTACTCTTAGGATGGAGTCAATAAAACTTGTTTTTCAACCACTCCACAAAATTCTTGTTAACAAACTATAGATTTGGCAAGTCGGTTAGGACATCTACTTTGTGCATGACACAAGTAATTATTCCAACAATTGTTTACAGACAGATTATTTCACTAATCATTCACTGTATCACAATTCCAGTGGATCAGAAGTTTACATACACCAAGATGACTGTGCCTTTAAACAGCTTGGAAAATTCCAGAAAATGATGGCTTTAGAAGCTTCTGGTAGGCTAATTGACATAATTGGAGTCAATTGGAGGTGTACGTGTGGATGCATTTCAAGGCCTACCTTCAAACTCACTGCATCTTTGCTTGACATCATGGGAAAATCAAAAGAAATCAGCCAAGACAAAAAATTGTAGACCTCCACAAGTCTGGTTCATCCTTGGGAGCAATTTCCAAACGCCTGAAGGTACCACATTCATCTGTACAAACAATCATACGCAAGTATAAACACAATGGGACCACGCAGCCGCCATACAGCTCAGGAAGGAGACGCATTCTGTCACCTAGAGATGAACGTACTTTGGTGCGAAAAGTGCAAATCAATCCCAGAACAACAGCAAAGGACACTGTGAAGATGCTGGAAGAAAACATGTACAAAAGTATCTATATCCACAGTAAAACGAGTCCTATATCGACATAACCTGAAAGGCCGCTCAGCAAGGAAGAAGCCACAGCTCCAAAACCGCCATAAAAAGCCAGACTACGGTTTGCAACTGCACATGGGGACAAAGATCGTACTTTTTGGATAAATGTCCTCTGGTCTGATGAACAAAAATAGAACTGTTTGGCCATAATGATCATCGTTATGTTTGGAGGAAAAAGGGTGAGGCTTGCAAGCCGAAGAACACCATCCCAACTGTGAAGCACGGGGGTGTTAGCATCATGTTGTGGGGGTGCTTTGCTGCAGGAGGGACTGGTGCACTTCACAAAATAGATGGCATCATGAGGATGGAAAATTATGTGGATATATTGAAGCAACATCTCAAGACATCAGTCAGGAAGTTAAAGCTTGGTCGCAAATGGGTCTTCCAAATGGACAATGACCCCAATCAAACTTACAAAGTTGTGGCAAAATGGCTTAAGGACAACAAAGTCAAGGTATTGGAGTGACCATCACAAAGCCCTGACCTTAATCCTATAGAATATTTGTGGGCAGAACTGAAAAAGCGTGTGCGAGCAAGGAGGTCTACAAACCTGACTCAGTTACACCAGCTCTGTCAGGAGGAATGGGCAAAATTTCACCCAACTTATTGTGGGAAGCTTGTGGAAGGCTACCTGAAATGTTTGACCCAAGTTAAACGATTTCAAGGCAATGCTACCAAATACTAATTGCGTGTATGTAAACTTCTGACCCACTGGGAATGTGATGAAAGACATAAAAGCTGAAATAAATCATTCTCTCTACTATTATTCTGACAATTCACATTCTTAAAATAAAGAGGTGATCCTAACTGACCTAAGACAAGGAATTTTTACTTGGATTAAATGTCAGGAATTGTGAAAAACTGAGTTTAAATGTATTTGGCTAAGGTGTATGTAAACTTCCGACTTAAACTGTAAACCCTGGATTGCTATTGCTATGTATTGGCCATTGAGAGGCTTAAAGCCACCGGTCGACCATATTGGCAACTCCCAGTAGGAGCAGTCCTCCACAGGAATGATTGGAATTGTACAGTATTTCAATAAAAGGCCAAAATTATATGTTTTTAAGTATTTTTTGTTTTCTTCTGGACAGTAACATTAGTCGTCTCAAAAAATGATACTTTAAGTAAAATGTTTTCATATACACACATTTTTTCATTTTGAATGTTTATGTTTAGCTCACATAATATAATTTAAAAGTATGTATTAAGGTGTCTGTAATAAAGTAAACATGGCACAAACTAATGTAGACGTGAATAAGTGCATTTCTATAGCTTCCAAAATATATTTTTACAATGGTGGGGGTACGGTGGCTGGAGGTACGGTGGCTTCAACACAGCCCCCCCTATTAGTCATCTAGTGTATGTATAAATCATTTGAAATAACCTGTTCCCAGGTGTTGGTGGAAGTGGCTGGAAGGTGATCTTGCTAGCAGGAAGGTGATCTTGCTAGCAGTTTAGGCAGGAGGTTATAATTTTCTTGCGAAAGTTTTACATTTGAAACCTGTGTTTTGTGTTGATTTAGTAACTTGTTCTACCATAGTCTATTGTTGTAAAATGTAGTTAAATGTGTTGGTTTGGAATAGCGTGTGGATCTATCGCTGAACAGTGGTACTTCTGGATTGAGAGTGGGGTCATGGATAATTCCGCGAGAATGTTGCTATCATGAGTTCACGTACTAGTCGGAACTAGGAAACTCTGAAGTGTATTGTTCATTCAGTATTTAGTAACACTAACTGCTACTGTTGGAAATATTACTTGTTGAAGATGTGAAGAGTGAAACCAACCATTAGCTTGTGAGGGGGAGTGGGGTCAAACTGATCGTTTTTTACAAGGTAATTAAGAGAAGGTAAGGTATCTCCTTTATCCTTGCAACAGGGAAAGGGGAAAGAGGATACCTAGTCAGTTGCACAACTGCATTAAACCGAAATGAGTCTTCCACATTTAATTAATCCGCATCCACGTCATTGAGGCCTGGGGAGCAGAGCACTTTTGTCTGCTACGTTGTTAGACTCTGAAATCATTGTTAAAAAGATCAGACCCTTTTTTTCAATTTTCGCCTAAAATAACATCCACAAATCTAACTGCCTGTAGCTCAGGACCTGAAGCAAGGATTTGCATATTCTTGATACCGTTTGAAATGAAACACTTTGGAGTTTGTGGAAATGTGATATTAACGTAGGAGAATATAACACATTAGATCTGGTAAAAGATAATACAAATATATATATATATTTTTTCCATCATCTTTGAAATGCAGGAGAAAGGCCATTACATCACATAGGAGTCTAGGCGCAATTTTGATTCTGGCACTAGATGGCATCAGTGTATGTGCAAAGTTTTAGACTGATCCAATGAACCATTGCATTGTTGTTCAAAATCTTGTATCAAGTCTGCACAAATGTACCGAATTGGTCAATTAATACATTTTCAAGTACATAACTGTAGAGAACATAGACAAATGATATGCTAATATTTTTCTTTTAGTTTACACACTACCAGGGGTGGGGTGGGGGGGGGCAGACACAGCAGGGATTCAAACTGTAGAACCCAGTTCCTACATTTGAATATAAAAATGTATTTTATCAAACAAAACTATGTTACATTTTACCCTCAGGATAACAAATCAGAGCAAGGTTACTGAATGTAAGTACATTATTTACCTTCAGAGGTGAATGTATCAAAACAGTTGCCGTGATACATTTTTGTTGTTGTTGTTATGCACTTCTCAAACAATGGTATTTTTTTCACTGTAATAGCTACTGTAAATTGCTCAGTGCAGTTAGGTTAACACAAATGTAAGCTTTCTGCCCATATAAGACATGTCTATGTCCTGGGAAATGTTCTTGTTACTTACAACGTATTTGCTAATCCCATTAGTGCTCAACCGTCCCGCGGTGGGGGTACGTGAAAAACGTGTAGATCAGTGCTTCCCAAACCTTTTCACTCAGTCCCCCCTTTCATCGTTGGGTAACGTTTTTTGTTGTTGTGATTTTTGGGGGTTTGTTAATCTCTCCCTATCCCCTCTGTGAAAACAACCCAAAGTGTTTCTGATAAGATTTCAGTTTTGCTTGGATGCATATTTTAGGTTGTTGAAATATACTCAGCTTTTCTGATACTGATAAAGATGGCTCCATTACAGACGGTCCCTAACCTTGCATTCGTTCTCTTAATGCTGGAAGAAAGAAATCATATAGTGCCACTGAACAGTACAGTTCCCCAGGCTGGTCTCAGAGCAAAACGGATTTTTTGTGATACTCCATTTAGTATGATATTTTACATTAGGTTACATTATTTGACCAGTTTAGCACGATATTATGTTCAATAAGACAATAGGTTACTTAAGGCAAAACCATAGGAGCATGGTTGGTCTGGGTGGATAGGTACAGTGGGGAGAACAAGTATTTGATACACTGCCGATTTTGCAGGTTTTCCCACTTACATTTTGGCCCACTCCTCCATACAGACCTTCTCCAGATCCTTCAGGTTTCGGGGCTGTCGCTGGGCAATACGGACTTTCAGCTCCCTTCAAAGATTTTCTATTGGGTTCAGGTCTGGAGACTGGCTAGGCCACTCCAGGACCTTGAGATGCTTCTTACGGAGCCACTCCTTAGTTGCCCTGGCTGTGTGTTTCGGGTCCTTGTCATGCTGGAAGACCCAGCCACAACCCATCTTCAATGCTCTTACTGAGGGAAGGAGGTTGTTGGCCAAGATCTCGCGATGCATGGCCCCATCCATCCTCCCCTCAATACGGTGCAGTCGTCCTGTCCCCTTTGCAGAAAAGCATCCCCAAAGAATGATGTTTCCACCTCCATGCTTCACATTTGGGATGGTGTTCTTGGGGTTGTACTCATCCTTCTTCTTCCTCCAAACACAGCGAGTGGAGTTTAGACCAAAAAGCTCTATTTTTGTCTCATCAGACCACATGACCTTCTCCCATTCCTCCTCTGGATCATCCAGATGGTCATTGGCAAACTTCAGACGGGCCTGGACATGCGCTGGCTTGAGCAGGGGGACCTTGCGTGCGCTGCAGGATAAAATCCATGACGGCGTAGTGTGTTACTAATGGTTTTCTTTGAGACTGTGGTCCCAGCTCTCTTCAGGTCATTGACCAGGTCCTGCCGTGTAGTTCTGGGCTGATCCCTCACCTTCCTCATGATCATTGATGCCCCACGAGGTGAGATCTTGCATGGCGCCCCAGACCCTCATCTTGAACTTCTTCCATTTTCTAATAATTGCGCCAACAGTTGTTGCCTTCTCACCAAGCTGCTTGCCTATTGTCCTGTAGCCCATCCCAGCCTTGTGCAGGTCTACAATTTTATCCCTGATGTCCTTACACAGCTCTCTGGTCTTGGCCATTGTGGAGAGGTTGGAGTCTGTTTGATTGAGTGTGTGGACAGGTGTCTTTTATACAGGTAACGAGTTCAAACTGGTGCAGTTAATACAGGTAATGAGTGGAGAACAGGAGGGCTTCTTAATGAAAAACTAACAGGTCTGTGAGACCCGGTATTCTTACTGGTTGGTAGGTGATCAAATAGTTATGTCATGCAATAAAATGCTAATTAATTATTTAAAAATCATACAATGTGATTTTCTGGTTTCTTTTTTTTTATTCCGTCTCTCACAGTTGAAGTGTACCTATGATAAAAATTACAGACCTCTACATGCTTTGTAAGTAGGAAAACCTGCAAAATCGGCAGTGTATCAAATACTTGTTCTCCCCACTGTAGGTGTATTATGCAAACGTCTAGCAACCTAATGGTTGTGTATTCAAATCCTTAGCATTTAAGGTAATTAGCAACTTTGCAACTACTTACGTTATAGCTACTACAGAGCATGTTAGTGTAGCATGCAACTACTTAGCATCTTAGCTAACCATTCCCCTAAGTCTAACGCTGACCTTAACCCTTTAACCTAACTCTTAAACGTAACCTAAACCCTAACCATAACTCAAACCTTAATCCCTAGCTTAGCTAACGTTAGCAACCTAACTAACATTACTATTAGCCACCTAGCCATCTAGCTAATGTTAGCAACAACAAATTGGAATTTGTAACATATGATGTGTGTTGTCAATTCGGAAATTGTACGAATAGCAATGCTTAACATAATATGCATCCTACAATTTGTATTATATTTTGTACAACCGCTATTACATCGGTGGGATAATGTAATGTAACCTAACGTATATCATGTTTCAGAATCCCAATATCACAGGTATATATCCTCCGCTGCTAGCGTGCGGAAATCGGAAATCCACCGCGTAGTCTGCCACACTGAGGGTGTCCTGCCGAAGCTGGAGTAACTTCCGGGGTTCAGCGGGGTTCAGCGGGGGTAAGCGGGGTTCATGGGAAACTGCTGCTCTTTAATTATTTGTTACTTTTATTTGTTACTTATTTTTTTCGTCTTGAAACTGCATTGTTGGTTAAGGGCTTGTAAGTAAGGATTTCACTGTAAGGTCTGTTGTATTCGGCGCATGTGACAAATACCATTTTGATTTGATCATTCGCATGTATTGATGACATTTTAACTAAATGTTGTATTAAAAAAAAAAATGTTTGTTACGTTACAGCCTTATTGTAAAATGGATTAAAGTCATTTTTTCCTTATCACTATACACAATACCCCATAATGACAAAGTGAAAACAGGTTTTTAGAACCAGTTGAGGAGAACGTTCATGCTATATGGATGTATGATCTCTGTGGTAACTTGTATCTGTGCATGGTGAACTCTAAATTACTTTATGCAAATATATTTTATCGTCCTCTCAGGAATTCTGTATTATTTACATTAGTCTCATCCCAAGCCTTTAGATGCTGTGACACCCGGCGGAGATTGGGCCTGGGTGATCAGCTTACTGTAAACTTGGTATCGTTTGATTGGTCAATGGTGATTGGTTTAGTTTTAAAAAGTTACACCTTCAGATGTTATAAATGGAATGAAGGTCTCTCGTTTTCTCTCTTATCCTGTATCCTGTCCATTGGAGAACGGTTGTATGATAAATTCTATTTTCCTAGGCTTCTAGGCCTCTGGCCTAGTAGGCATCTCTTTGTTCATGCTTTGACTTGTATGTGAAGATAGGATCTATATGCCTAGAATTATGCTTTGTTAATGTCAGTATTGCCTTGTAACTTAAGTTATGAGTCAACTTGCACATCACTTAACCACTGGTCTAGATAATTGGGAAAAGTATTATAGAATGTGAGGATATTGGAACCCAACACTTAACGACCTTGGCGTAAAGATTTATTTCACCTTTAGTCAATTAAGAACACATTTAACAATACAATTTCACTATACATATTGATATATACACATCAAATACACAATACATGAAAAGCAAAACACAGTCATATGAAACACATTCTTCAGTAAAAAGGCCCTCTAACATTCGCCTGAATTACCCTAGAGGCACCAAATCCACCAACTTTAAGGACTTTTGTAGATCATTCCACATGAGAGCAGATTTACCTAACTCAGTGGAGATTGAAGGGATCTCCAGGGTTAGCCATCTCTGAGTCCAGGTCTGGTAACTTATACAGTACATCTGAAGGTTAACTTGGCGGAAGTTTATGCAAGAGGGCTTTATTGACAAAATGAGCACAATGCATTGATCTAAAGGACTTCAAGGAGGGCCAGCCTACTTTCTGATACAAAATGCAATGATGCGTAGTGAACCTATCACTCGTAATAAAGTGCAATGCGCTATTATAAACTGTGTCCAATGACTTCAATACAGTGGCAGCTGCATTCATATAGACGATACCGTCATAGTCAATGACCAGAATGAATGTTGACTGAATTGTTTGTTTTCTGCTATTTAACGAAAGACAGGATCGGTTCCTATAGAAAGCCTTGTCAATCCAGATGCCCAGATATTTATAAGTGGGGACATGATCAATGAGGTCACCATTCAGAGTACGAATGCATACAGTAAATCATCAGATAATTTTTTTGCGTGATTTGGAAAATAACATATATTTGGTTTTATCTGCATTAAGTATCCATTTCAGTTCAACAAAGGCTTTTTGCAAATAAAATTAGATAGAAGCTCTGACAGAGCCTGGTCATCTGTGGGGGCAATAGCACACACCACAGTGTCATCTGCATTAAGGTGTTTACTTGACTGTCGCTGGACTGGGGTTTGAGTCCCGGTTGGGGCTACCCCCCGAATTCGCTACAATATTTAGACTGTTCTATACATTAGCCTAGTTGAGTAGGCCTGCTACCCATCAGCAATTCATTCGTGTTGATGAAGCCAAGTTGCTGAACTACCAAGAAGTCCATCGGACATTTTATCTTCTGAAAGACAACATTCTTTTTCAACATTAGCATTGTCCTGACTACAGTACATATGGGGACAGCATTAAGTGTAGAGCATCTAAATGAACATGATTTTGCGGTCAATTATACTAAAAGTGTGGATGATTATTTTTAGAAGTGAAAGTTTCATCCTGTTTTAGTGGATTTTGATTTTACAATTCAGTTATAACCCACTTCAGCCTCCGTATGGGCATTGACCCCAAACTGGCACCTCACTCAGGGAAGGGGACACAGTAGGAGAAATAGGGGAAAGGGGACAGAGGCAGAGGGACGGGGGACAACAAAGGATCTATTTCATGTAAAGTTGGAGGGTTAACATTCACTGCATCCATCGCTCATCCATTTTCAACAGCTGACATTTACTGACGTTAGGGATCTTCCAGTCTCTCACAATGTAAACAACTTGGGATACACATGACAAGTTAAATGTTTACTAAACATTTTTAACACAATAAGCCTTTTCTCTACTCTCTATTTCAGATATTAATAAATAAGCAGTAATATGTAAAACGTTCTTTCCATGCGAAAACAGGTATGAAGAAGCAATCCTAGCCTCTGTGGGCATTTATTAATTTGAAATCACAAAACTAGCTCCAACCAACTTCAAAATATGTTTTTAATGACTAAAATGTCTTCTGGTAATATCAGTAGATGGGAATATGTGACTGTAAGTAAATCCAATGTTTACTAAGCTTGTAAAAAAAGGTTTTTCAAGGTGTACTTTAAAGCTAAAATGTTTATTTTAACTGTGTTTTGGTTGTATAGGTTACACACTCTGTTGGGACAGAACTGTGGTGTGGGAAAACCAAGTATCCATCACCCTAGATGTGCTGTGAAGTCCTGTGGTGTGTATGCGTATGTGCAGTTTTGTGTTTGCATGCACACGTGTGTGCTTGCCTGTGTGTGTGTATGTGTGCCCATGTGTGTTTGTGTGCTCTCTCCACAGGCCTCCCCACACAGAGCTGACAGGTTTATTTGTTTCTCCTGGCCCCTGGCTGTGGCCTTGGACTCCCTCTTGGGCTCCTTCAGTGTGAAACCAAATCCCATAATTAATCCTCTAACAGCCTCCACTTTTTCTACCATTTAAAAGCAATTACACTATTTGCAGCCATGAGGTCTGATAATAGCAGTGGGTGAGCTGCACCCAGACAGTGTTGTTGTTTCAGGCTCTGTGACACCATGACACCCTGTCTTCCAAGGTTTCCCTCAGAGAGAGAAGGGGCAACTTGGGAGTCTCTCTCTCCTTCCACAACACACAAATGTGTAAAAAGCCATTAGCAGCCTGCTTGTGGCACTACACCACTACAAAATGTCTGAGGGATACTTACACTATGTTACATGGCTGTGGTAGAATGTTTATTTAACTTTCCTTTTTCCCTCTGTTATTCTCTCCTTCACTCCCTGGTGTAAACCCCACAGAAAGAGCTCTACCATTAGTCACAAAGGGATGGAGCAGAGCGGTCACTGTGGGAGAGTTCCCGAGGTTGGAAACCACTTCATACAATATTGTGGGAATGTACACTATATAGTCAGAAGTATGTGGACACTCCTTCAAATGAGTAGATTCGTCTATTTCAGCCAAACCAGTTGTTGACAGGTATATAAAACTCAGCCACAAAGTTTTAGGCCACACAAGCTCACAGAACAGGACCGGCGAGTGCTGAAGCGCGTAGCGCAGAAAAATTGTCTGTCCTCGGTTGCAAAACTCACTATCCAGTTCCAAACTACCTCTGGAAGCAACATCTGCACAATAACTGTTAGTCGGGAGCTTCATGAAATCGGTTTCCATGGCCAAGCAGCCGCACACAAGCCTAAGATCACATTGCGCAATGCCAAGCGTCGGCTGGAGTGGTGTAAAGATCGCCACCATTGGACTCTGGACCAGTGGAAACGCGTTCTCTGGAGTGATGAATTACGCAGTAATTCTCAGTCCGACGGACCAACTACATATTAATGCCCATGATTTTGGATTGAGATGTTTGACGAGCAGGTGTCCACATACTTCTGGTCATGTAGTGTATCTACCCAGCCAGTGGAGTTGTTACGAATTCCCTGCCATTAACTGTTATCAGCACCTCACAACCCTGAGCTGCACACTCCACTCCCCATCCCCCACGACTGGAGACTGAGAGTCTGGGGGGTACCATAAACCTGTCTCTCAAACTCTCCCTGACCTGTGAGACCTGTGCACCGATAGGTTTCTAGGGATGTTACTAGGGACATCTGCCCACCCTCTTGGCTATACAGGTCACACAATACTTGCAGTCTCCATCAAGCAGTGGCAGAGTGCAACATCTCTGTCTCTGTCCATCAACAACTGTACTCGCTCATATCTCTGGACTTGTTGGATGTTGTGCGTACCCAAAGTGAATTGTGTGACATGTATATATAGTCCTTAAGAGTCTATTGACGCACCTGTTTGGCAATCTAAGTTATATAATAAAAACATCCCCATCACAATCTGTCAGAATAAGCTAGAGACTTCAGGTTTCGCATGGGCTGCGTCTCAAGCCATCGCATCCGCCTATGTCGGCCTTACGCATCAGCGGTGAAAGGTGGTCGAGCTAAAAACAATGTTTGTCAGACCATGAGACATCCCGAAAATCGGTCTTCTCACAAGAACCTCTGTAGCGTCCGAACGGTTTGGCCTAAAACTATTGACCACTCTATGGAAAGGGGAGACTCTCACGATGATGTTCTCCGTTTTGCTCTATGACCCCCACAAGTGTCACAGGACTCGTCTGAAGGTAGCCCCTACAAACAAATGGAAGTATGGAGGAGTTAAATATGTAGCCAAAAAACGACCGTATTTCCTGAGCTTTGTTATATTTCCTAGATATAGGAACACTTCAAAACCTACACTGGGTGAAAAGGGTCCATATCAGGGGATATCTTTACATGACACGTTTTTAGTATTCTACAGAATACAGAACATTTCCAATACATATTTTGAGTTTTGTGGATTTGCACCATATCCTGACATATTCTGAATCCAGATGTGTCTTTTAGACATATACAGTGAGAGAAAAAAGTATTTGATCCCCTGCTGATTTTGTACGTTTGCCCACTTACAAAGAAATTATCAGTCTATAATTTTAATGGTAGGTTAATTTGAACAGTGAGGGACAGAATAACAACAAAAACTGCCCATTGGGACAAAGATCATACTTTTTGGAGAAATATCCTCTGGTCTGATGAAACAAAAATAGAACTGTTTGGCCATAATGATCATCGTTATGTTTGGAGGAAAAAGGGTGAGGCTTGCAAGCCAAAGAACACCATCCCAACTGTGAAGCACGGGAGTGGCGGCATCATGTTGTGGGGGTGCTTTGCTGCAGGAGGGACTGGTGCACTTCACAAAATAGATGGCATCATGAGGAAGGAAAGTTATGTGGATATATTGAAGCAACATCTCAAGACATCAGTCAGGAAGTTAAAGCTTGTTCACAAATGGGTCTTCCAAATGGACAATGACAACCAAGCATACATCCAAAGTTTGGCAAAATGGCTTAAGGACAACAAAGTCAAGGTATTGGAGTGGCCATCACAAAGCCCTGACCTCAATCCTATAGATAATGTGTGGGCAGAACTGAAAAAGCGTGTGCGATCAAGGAGGCCTACAAACCTGACTCAGTTACAGAAGCTCTGTCAGGAGGAATGGGCCAAAATTCACGCAACTTATTGTGGGAAGCTTTTGCAAGGCTACCCAAAACGTTTGACCCAAGTTAAACAATTTAAAGGCCATGCTACCAAATACTAATTGAGTGTATGTAAACTTCTGACCCACTGGGAATGTGATGAAAGAAATAAAAGCTGAAATAAATCATTCTCTCTACTATTATTCTGACATTTCACATTCTTAAAATAAAGTGGTGATCCTAACTGACCAAAGACTGGGACTTTTTACTAGGATTAAATGTCAGGAATTGTGAAAAACTGAGTTTAAATGTATTTGGCTAAGGTGTATGTAAACTTCCGACTTCAACTGTAGGCCTATATCAATCTGCATAAAGGCACATGCAAATCACAAGCTAAAAGCATTGTAACTGGTAACCTAGCAACAAGAATCATGTATTTTCTGCTTTGGGGTTCCAACTGTCATTTTTTTATTTTTGCGCCACAAAATAGTTTGTAAGGAAGTGAGAAGCTGTTCAGAAAATACCTCAAAGAAGTTAATGCTAAAGTGAGTAGCTAATTTATTTATCTTAGTAACTGCAATCAAGAACATTAGCTAATTTGGCCAGCAGCTAGCAGGGCTAGCTAGATAGCTTTTAACCCCCTATCAAGACCAACTGGTAGTCTAGCTAGCTAATAAATAACAACATTTCCTTCCCTTCATGGATTTATTTTACCTGAATCTACCAATCATCAAGGTGACAGCTAATATTTTGAAACCTATTGGCGTATTTTTTATTACTGGTAAATATAAGATACCTAATTAAATTAGCTAGCTGGCTTACTAGCAACTTGACTACCTAGATTGTTCCAGTTAGTTTTCTCGTCATGAATGAAGCAGGTAGAGTAGCTACCTTGTAGCTATGTGAAATGACAATATTTTCTTGCAATATCAACACAATTTTCATTCATGATTTATGCATTGACAGTTTGGAGTGGATCACAGACCAACACTACCACCACGTTGGTTCTGGACTGAAAGGGACTGCCGCTTTTGCCGCTGGCGACGCAATCTGCATCCGTCGCATCCAAGTTCCTTTATTTCTTTAGGGATATAAATACAGAGTCAGACCTACACGGTAATGGAAACGTTGTATGAGTAACACTTCAGACTGTGTGAGGCCTGAGAGGTTTACTCTAGCTTTTACTGTAGTCTTTGCTCTTTGATGCAATGCATTTTTTGACTATTTGAAAGTACAAAACAGGCATAAAAGCTCACCGGTAGGATTGTCAAATGTTTTCTTGCCGACAGTACTAAACACCTCTGAACAGAGTGTCGGCAGTCAATCTCTTTTGTGTTCACACAGCAAAGACCTTGACATCGTCAGCCACTCAGCCTTGTTAAAATATTCCAAACCAGAAGGTGGCAGTAGCGTTGTTTGGCAATGCATGTATGTGCGTGTTGTTTATGGTCTAGATTCCAATATTAGCTAGCTAGCTGCACTAGTGTTGCTATTAGAAAGCCCTTGTTGATACTAGCCAGATGACCACAGCTAGATAACTACAACAAGATGACAAAGGAACAATTTTATTCAGTCTCCAGACGTGCCAGAGCCAGCCGATAGCGAAATGTTTAACTAGCTATCTAACGTTAGCATACACGCTAGCTAGCACAATATAGTTAGCTAGCTAGCTAAGGACACGCCATTGTGATGTAATTATAATGCAATACTAGCTACTGTGGTTAGCTAGCTTGGAGTAAGTATTTAGTGCAGTGTGCATTGCGTTTGTGTTCTTAGCTAGACTGTGTGCTTAGCTAGACGTATCAAGACTGTTTCAAGGACAGATTTGTTCTACGTAACATTGCAAAACTTATGCAGCAACATTAATCCATGCTTTTGTCACTTCTAGGTTAGACTACTGCAATGTTCTACTTTCCGGCTACCCGGATAAAGCACTAAATAAACTTCTGTTAGTTCTAAACACGGGTGCTAGAATCTTGACTAGAACCAAAAAATTTGATCGTATTACTCCAGTTCTAGCATCTCTACACTGGCTTCCCTTTAAGGCTAGGGCTGATTTCAAGTTTTTTTTACTGCTAACCTACAAAGCATTACAAGGGCTTGCTCCTACCTATCTTTCCGATTTGGTCCTGCCGTACATACGGTCACAAGACGCAGGCCTCCTTACTGCCCCTAGAATTTCTAAGCAAACAGCTGGAGGCAGGGCTTTCTCCCACAGAGCTCCATTTTTATGGAATGGTCTGCCTATCCATGTGAGAGACACAGACTCGGTCTCGACCTTTAAGTCTTTATTGAAGACTCATGTCTTCAGTAGGTCCTATGATTGAGTGTAGTCTGGCCCAGGAGTGTGAAGGTGAACGGAAAGTCACTGGAGCAACAAACCGCCCTTGCTGTCTCTGCCTGGCCGGTTCCCCTCTCTCCACTGGGATTCTCTGCCTAAAACCCTATTACAGGGGCTGAGATACTGGCTTACTGGTGCTCTTCTACAGGGGTGCGTCACTTGAGTGGGTTGAGTCACTGACGTGATCTTCCTGTCCGGGTTGGCGCCCCCCCTTGGGTTCGTGCTGTGGGGGAGATCTTCGTGGGCTATACTTGGCCTTGTCTCAGGGTAGTAGGTTGGTGTTTGAAGATATCCCTCTAGTGGTGTGGGGGCTGTGCTTTGGCAAAGTGGGTGGGGTTTCATCCTGCCTGGTTGGCCCTGTCCGGGGCTATCGTTGGTATCGTATCTCCCGACCCCTCCTGTCTCAGCCTCCGGTATTTATGCTGGAATAGTTTATGTGTCGGGGGCTAGGATAAGCCTGTTTTATCTGGAGTATTTCTTCTGTCTTATCCAGTATCCTGTGTGAATTTAAGTATGCTCCCTCTACAACCACTGTGATTATTATTATTTGACCCAGCTATCATTCCATAGACTTCGTTGCATATGAAGTGTGACTGGTTCATCCGTGGGTGTACGGAGAAAATGTCCTCTTTTTTTCCTTTTTGTTGTCACTCCTGTTGGCTCCCCCAAGTTGGGGTTCGTGCTATCTGATTGGCTCAAAGTCAAGTTGATGGCCACTGAATCTACCAAGCATTGGTAGATTCGTCGCTACCGGGTCGGCACGCAACAGGTACCACTTTTGTTCTAGCAAAAGAAGGAACGGCCTCCTACTGTCGGCAGTGAGATTCTCTGTGTGTTTCATTAATGTGTAACAAATCTTAGAATGCATTTATTTTACATGATGGACAAATAAATGTATTCCTATTTGGTGCATCACAAATATCCTTCCCCTCTGATACCTATGGTGACTCAAAAAACATATTTCCCCTGATACCTGACTGTGAGTGAGTGACTTGTGGCCTCTGCCCTTCATGGTTCACTCAGCTTATATCGACTAGCAGGCTGACTGCCTCCACTAACAGCACATCAGTGTGTTCCCTCACACACAGCCAGACGATCCTCTTATCAAACAGTCAGATCCTGCTCACACTACAATCCATTTCCGCCCTCTGCGTTGTGTCTACTCTCCTGTCCCATATAACGATAGACAGCAGCTTTTCTACCCCATTTCATTTAGAGTGGCTTCGTCGCCTCATAGACTAAGAGAACTCCTTTTTTTCTGAGCACTTTCACCTTGCAGACTGACAAGGGGCATCCTAAATACCACCTGTATTCCCTATATACTCCCTAGATATGCCCTACGTTTGACCAGTGCCCACTCTGGTTAAAAGTAGTGCACTATAGCGAATAGGGTGCCATTTCAGAGTCAGCCAAGGAAAGGTCCTCTGCAGTGCTTCCTAACCTCTATCAAAAGGGCTTGATTTGATTGAGTGTTGGGCTCTGTGATTTTTAGTAGTGGATCCAATTGTACTCTGCAGGGTAAATAAATGCTGAAGACAGTACTCCTTTAAGGCAGTCAGTGGGGTTTAAAGGGTACGCCAAGGATAAGTGTACCCACTGTCTGACAAGCTAATAACAGTCAGCCAGGGTCCAACTCTCCTTAAAGGCTCATTTAACCCTCATTCTCCTCCCAGGATGGGAATTTGATTTGCTGGATGGTTAATGTACTAGAGGACCCTTAACGAAATTCGAAGGCAAGCTAAGGAGGAGAGATGTGGGGCGGGGAGTGAAGCGGGGCGACATTGGCAGAAATTGTTATTTTGTGCAAAAACTCTGGATAGGAAGAGAATGAGCTGCTTCTTTTAATTCTCTCCCCAGCCACCTGGCCATGTAGGGACTCGTCTGGGGCATCTCGGGCCGATCAGAGCAGACTCTGGTGGGTCTAACAAAAGCCAGCAGCCCCTGGCTTTATCCTCTATCTCCGGGAGCAGGGGGACTTTGTTAGCCCGTCTATAATAAAGTGAATGCAGGCGGGTGCTGCAGCTCTAATTGAATTTCCTGGGGCGCAGGCGACTGGGCAACTGGGCCGCCTTACCATTGTTACCTCACAGGTTCTGTCATTACTACTGACCTAGATACAGCATTGGCTCCTCTATAGAACACAGACTGTTACATACAGTAGAATGGGAGAGAGGAGGATGAATGACAATGAGAGGGGGATATGTAATTCTATAGTGCTGTCTGTAGATCAGCCTCTCCTTTTCCATACAATATGTGTACTTGAGTAGCTATTTGTCAAAGTGTGCTTCCGTGCGTGCCTACGTGTGTGTGCATCTGTTGTGCATCGGATTGCGCGTGTATGCGAGCGTGCATGTGTGTGCGCATCCGTGTGTGTCTGTTTTGCAGAGTGCTTGACCTTCAGGGAGACAAGGTTACATTCCAGGGCACAGCTGGTGAGAGCGTCTCGTTGACAAGTTGCTCCCTGAATTAATGATACAAGCCAAGGTCAAGTACGTAGCTGATTATACACCTCATATTATGCAGCCAGGGAGCGAGGAAAAAACACACTAGAATACATTGGAGTACACCTAGAGACTTGATTATGACTATGCACCAATTCCCCAGGTTACGTCCCAAATGGCACCCTATTCTCTATTTGCACTACTTTTGAACTGGGCCCAGTCAAAAGGAGTGCACTATGTAGGGAATAGGGTGTCATTTACTCATCATTAACTCCACAACTGCTACTAAATTTACGAATGCTTTTTCATCCCCTACTACTGATCCTGTTCTTTGTATCACACAGGTGCTTTGCTGAACTGTTTCAATGTCATATGCCAGACTACTTTAGACCCAGCTAGCACATAACGTTCTGAGAAACAAATGTTTCTTAGAGCTTGGTGAGAGCGTGGTTGCCCTATGCTTATTTTGCATGCAACCTTCCCACAACGTGTGGATCGTTGATTGGCTTTGGAACATTCTTTGCACATTTAAGGAATTTGACAAAAAAATGTAAATGTATTTTCTTGCTATTTCATTACTTCAACAGAACATTTCCTAAAAGTTCAAAAATTGTTACATTTAATAAACATTTTGGTAATGTTGTATGAACATTCTGCAACTGTTTTGACATTGAGAATGTTCTCAAATAGTTCAGAAAACCGTTATTCTGTGGAAATGTCAGCATAACGTTTCCTCATGGTTCTATTTACAAAATGATTAGGACACGTAAACGCCTTAATCGGAGTTCCAGCGGTGTATTTCACCAGCATGTGCTAGCACCAGCCAAGCGAGCGTCCCTCTTTAGCGCGAGTGAAGTGTGTTTGGAACAACAATGTATACATCGAGGTAGTTTTCAACTTTATGTCCGAACTCAGAATCAAATATGCTTCCCAAAAATAACACGTTATCTGTGGTTGAACGTGTTTATTTTGAGTGCCTGATTTCAGATGTGTCCATGTAAACATTATTATTAGGGAAATAGATCTTGGAAAGCATGTAAATGTTTTAAACAAACTATATTAATCTGACCATACACAATAATCACACTATTGTGTGTATGTAACCTCACTCATTGTGTGTGAGAACAGTTCAATTTAATGTGGCATCTCCTACCATACCCCGTTCAAAGACAAAAATATTTTGTCTTGTCCATTTACCCCCTGAATGGCAGACATACACAATCTGTCTCAAGGCTTAAAATCCTTCTTTAACCTGTCTCCTCCCCTTAATCTACAGTGATTTGAAGTGGATTTAACAAGTGACATCAATAAGGGATCATAGCATTCACCTGGTCGGTTCATTGTCTTGTAAAGAGCAGGTGTTGTTAATCTTTTTTATACTCAGTGTACATTCCATTCTCAGCATCAACAAAACTACCTCTATCCTCTCTTGTTAAGTGTGTTCAGTTCTGTTGGCTGCGCCCACTAATTGGCCACACCTGATCTTAATGTTTATTTTAATTTTATGGGGTCTGTTTTGAATAAATTAAAATGAACAGCTTAGAATGTGTAAAAAAAAACATGGCATGCTAGCTTCCTCCTGGTGGACAAAATCCATGGATAGAGAACAGAAAATGTTGGTCAGAATCTCACTGACCTGTCACAATAAAAAATGTGTTTGCAAAAAATTATATATATTTTACCTTGGGAATAGTTACAGGGGAGAGGAGGGGGATGAATGGGGGATGCCTAAGAAACATTATTTCCATGTGTTCTGTGTTTGGAGTTCAAAAGCAATATCCCAAAATAAACTAGCAGTGTTATTCTAAGTCTTATTGAAACATTCAGTGAAAGTTTTAAGGAAGTTACTCAAAAACCTTGAAATAACCTAGAATTTCTATTCTCAGAGATTTCTTAAAACCTCCCAGGAAAACTTGAGTAAAACGTTCTCAGAACCTCCCTGCAACCTAAGAATTAACGTTCCCAGAACAGGCTAAATTTTCAATTCTGTTGTCGTTTAAATGGTCAGGAAACGTATGGCTTCATTCCCTGAACCAATGGGAAACGAAAAACTTACCTTCCTACAACTTTCAAGGAACCAAATGTGCTAGCTGTGGACTCAGTGGCACCAGTTAAAAGCAAGAATAAACTGTCTGCCAGAGTCTCACCTTGGTTAAATGAACACACTTGTGCCATAATAAGGATCGGAACCTTTTTTTAAATTTTCACCAAAAATGACATACCTAAATCAAACTGCCTGTAGCTCAGGACCAGATCAAGGATATGCATATTCTTGATACCATTTGAAATAAAACACTTTGAAGTTTGTGGAAATGTGAAATGAATGTAGGAGAATATAACACATTAGATCTGGTAAAAGATAATGCGAAGAAAAGAAAATGTGTTACATTTCTTTTTTTTTGTACCATCATCTTTGAAATGCAAGAGAAAGGCCATAATGTATTATTCCAGCCCAGGTGGAATTTAGATTCTGGCCACTAGATGGCGGCAGTGTATGTGCAAGGTTTTACACTGCTCCAACGAACCATTGCAATTATGTTCAAAATGTTATATCAAGACTGCCCAATTGTGCCTAATTGGTTTATTAATAACTTTTCAAGTTAATAACTGTGCACTCTCCTCAAACAATAGCATGGTATCCTTTCACTGTAATTAGCTACTGTAAATTGGACAGTGCAGTTAGATTAACAAGAATTTAAGCTTTTTGCCAATATCAGATATGTTTATGACCTGGGAAATGTTCTTGTTACTTACAACCTCATGCTAATTGCATTAGCCTACGTTAGCTCAACCGTCTCGAGGGGGGACCCACCAATCCTATAGAGGTTAAAAAGTTAACTTAAAGTTTGCGTTCAGCATTTTTAAGTTTCCTATGACATCATGAAGGATCTGAGGAGAATTACAATGTTGCGGTTAAAGATGCAAGAGTGAACTACTTCTCTACCCTGATATCTGAGAACTCCCACAACAATTTGTTTTAAGACAATAGATTTCTTCTAGACTACTAATCCCTACCAGATCCCTACTGTTATGCCTACTGTTGGCCCCAACATTCTGTATATTGTAAATAGCTCATTGACCTCTGGCTCATTTCCAGCCCATTTTAAAACTACTCATTAAAAAGCCCAATCTAGACCACTGAGTAATAAATTGTAGAACTTTATCAAAAAAAAATTTAAAAGTTGTTTTCATGCAATTGGGGACGTTTTGTGTATGAGTCAAATTCTAGTCGGGCTTCCGCTCACTTCACAGCACGGAAACTGCTTTATTGAATGTCTGTAATTACCTTCTGTTGGCTCCTGATGCCAGTGAACATTCTATTCTAGTTATTTTGGATCTCAGTGCTGCATTTGATAATATTGATCACAACACCCTTAATGGCCGGCTGGAGAGGTGGGTGGGAATCTCCGGCGTTGCCCTCGACTGGTTCAGGTCATATCTATGTGGCAGATGTTTCTCAGTGAGCATGGGTGGTTCAATATTCAGCACCTATTCACTATGGTGTCCGTCAAGGGTAAAATATTCTGTGGAATGGTCTGCCAGAGGAGATCAGGCTTGTAGATTCAGTGCCTCTTTTTAAATCTATGCTGAAGACACTTTTTTGTAAAGATGGTTTTAATGTATGACTTCAATGTATGATTTTAATTAGCTTTCTTGTTTCATTCTCCGTCTTTGTTTCTTTGTTAGCACTTTTATTTTTATTTTATGATGTGATGCACTTTGTTACTTGTATTGAAAAGCACTATATAAATAAAGTTTGTATTATTATATGGGACACAGAACCCAGTCACATGGCTCTCCCTCTCCTTAGAGCCGGGAGGAGCAGGAGAGACAGTGGATTGGAACTGGAAGGGTACTTAAGCTGAGGATTTAAAAAAGGAAGCCATGCATTTTCACTAGCTGCTTGTGTTTGCCTAGCTGCCTTCCCCCTGAATGGGTGTGAAGCCCAGCCGAGTGTGAGGAGATCGGTCTCAGAGACAGAGCAACATCCTGAAAACATGTAAGCAGGATGGGGCCGCTGTTAATTTTAGATGTTAGTGCAGTGGAGTGGGTAATGACATGGGAACCTGCTTCCTTCGCTCTCGCTCTCTCTGCAGATGGATAGTATCTCTGGCTGGGCTCAACCCCCTCTCCCCTTCATCATGGCTCTTTATTTTCTTGAATATTTTTTTATCATTGCAGATGATTCATAGCTGGATACAGCAATTTCAGCCATTTTAAATTATTTTTTTGGGTGAGAGGCAAGTGCATATGAAAAATAAAGCTGGCATGTTTTCTGCTGTTCCCATGGAGTTGGACACAATGGACATTTCTCAATTGGATTTGCTCAATTCCTACGTCCTCTCTCATCTGTCCTCTCTAGTCTCCTTTTGAAATAGGTCAAAGGTAATCAAGGAGAGGGAAAGTGGACAAAAATGCGCTTGTATGAAATGAAACTCTCTTCCAATCACGTGTCATCAGGCAAATTACAGTGAGGGAAAAAAGTATTTGATCCCCTGCTGATTTTGTAAGTTTGCCCACTGACAAAGAAATGATCAGTCTATAATTTTAATGGTAGGTTTATTTGAACAGTGAGAGACAGAATAACCTCAAAATAATCCAGAAAAACGCATTTTATAAATTGATTTGCATTTTAATGAGGGAAATAAGTATTTGACCCCTCTGCAAAACATGACTTAGTACTTGGTGGAAAAACCCTTGTTGGCAATCACAGAGGTCAGACATTTCTTGTAGTTGGCCACCAGGTTTGCACACATCTCAGGAGGGATTTTGTCCCACTCCTCTTTGCACATCTTCTCCAAGTCATTAAGGTTTCGAGGCTGATGTTTGGCAACTCGAACCTTCAGCTCCCTCCACAGATTTTCTATGGGATTAAGGTCTGGAGACTGGCTAGGCCACTCCAGGACCTTAATGTGCTACTTCTTGAGCCACTCCTTTGTTGCCTTGGCCGTGTGTTTTGGGTCATTGTCATGCTGGAATACCCATCCACGACCCATTTTCAATGCCCTGGCTGAGGGAAGGTGGTTCTTACCCAAGATTTGATGGTACATGGCCCCGTCCATCGTCCCTTTGATGCGGTGAAGTTGTCCTGTCCCCTTATCAGAAAAACACCCCCAAAGCATAATGTTTCCACCTCCATGTTCGACGGTGGGGATGGTGTTCTTGGGGTCATAGGCAGCATTCCTCCTTCTCCAAACACAGTGAGTTGAGTTGATGCCAAAGAGCTCCATTTTTGTCTCATCTGACCACAACACTTTCACCCAGTTGTCCTCTGAATCATTCAGATGTTCATTAGCAAACTTCAGACGGGCATGCATATGTGCTTTCTTGAGCAGGGGGACCTTGCGGGCGCTGCAGGATTTCATTCCTTCACGGCGTAATGTGTTATCAATTGTTTTCTTGGTGACTATAGTCCCAGCTGCCTTGAGATAATTGACAAGATCCTGCCGTGAAGTTCTGGGCTGATTCCTCACCGTTCTCATGATCATTGCAACTCCACGAGGTGAGATTTTGCATGGAGCCCCAGGCCGAGGGAGATTGACAGTTCTTTTGTGTTTCTTCCATTTGCGAATAATTGCACCAACTGTTGTCACCTTCGCACCAAGCTGCTTGGCGATGATCTTGTAGCCCATTCCAGCCTTGTGTAGGTCTACAATCTTGTCCCTGACATCCTTGGAGAGCTCTTTGGTCTTGGCCATGGTGGAGAGTTTGGAATCTGATTGATTGCTTCTGTGGACAGGTGTCTTTTATATAGGTAACAATCTGAGATTAGGAGCACTCCCTTTAAGAGTGTGCTCCTAATCTCAGCTCGGTACCTGTATAAAAGACACCTGGGAGCCAGAAATCTTTCTGATTGAGAGGGGGTCAAATACTTATTTCCCTCATTAAAATGCAAATTAATTTACAACATTTTTCACATCAAATCAAAATCAAATCAAATGTATTTATAAAGCCCTTCTTACATCATCTGATGTCACAGAGTGCTGTACAGAAACCCATCCTAAAACCCCAAACAGAAAGCAATGCAGGTGTAAAAGCACGGTGGCTAGGAAAAACTCCCTAGAAAGGCCAAAACCTAGGAAGAAACCTATAGAGGAACCAGGCTGTGAGGGGTGGCAGTCCTCTTCTGGCTGTGCCGGGTGCAGATTATAACAAAACATGGACAAGATTTAAAATGTTTAATAAAACAGGTAGAACAGTTGAAACTGGAGAAGCAGCACGGCCAGGTGGACTTGGGACATCAAGGAGTCATCAGGCCAGGTAGGCCTTGAGGAATGGTCCTAATGCTCAGGTCCGAGAGAGAGAAAAAAAGAGAGATAATTAGAGAGCGCATACTTAAATTCACACTGGACACCGGATAAGAGAGGAGAAATACTCCAGATACAACAGACGGACCCTAGCCCCCTGACACAAACTACTGCAGCATAAATACTGGGGGCTGAGACAGGAGGGGTCATTTTTCTGGTTTTTTGTTGTTATTTTGGCTCTCACTGTTCAAATAAACCTACCAATAAAATTATAGGCTGATCATTTCTTTGTCAGTGGTGCGAGATATAATAATAAGTAGCGTATCGTTTTTAAATGTTTGTGTGATTTAAAGGGAGTATGTCAGATTTCAAAACTCTTACACGAAGGACTCAGGTAAGATACACTTGTGCTTCCTTGCCAAAAGGAGGGTATCGAGGAAGTGAGGACCGTCTTCTGTTTGCCTACTAACGAAATGACACTCCTCGACGATTCAACCACTTAACGGTTTCCCGGGACACGGAGGAGAGGACAGACTTTTTCACTAATGAGAAAAAGCCAATGACTTGCTTCACATGCTCTTGACACCTCTAAATCAGGTTCCCACAGCTCCCCCTAGAGGGCATACTAAAAACAGACAATCTCCTGGTGGCAGGAGACTAGTGCCAACACTTCACACTGAGGTGAGATATTGGATTCTGATAGCTTACCTTTTCAATCTTTAACAACATATTCCCGAAAGCTTTCTCTCGGGTGCTAATACATAACCACAATATATCCAGACATTCACTTTAGGTCCAGGGCATTCATACTTTTTTATTCAGGTCTGATAATTAAAAGTTAAGGTAATTCAATCATTTCTGTATTGGAGCCATTAGTATGGACACAAAGACACTTAATGGAAAATTCCTCCCAAAAACAATCTTTTAGTATTTGCAATGGCGGTGCGTGTGTAAAATCCCTGGGGAAGCCAAGCAAAGACAGTACAACCTATGTTGTGATATTTGCGTTGTTTGCTCTATAACCCATTAGTTCATACAGCACAGTGATATACAATAAGGACATGACAACAAAAAGACAGTCACACAGTGCGGAATAAATGCAACTATACATACGTTTGTTTCATCACAAAACCGGAGAGCAACATCTGTCCGGTGAAGTCCACAATGCAAATATTGCATGCAACAAACAGTTATGTCTTGCAGCGTGGTCAAGCAAGTTAATGTTTGACAGTTTAAACAACTACTGATTTAAAAGCACGGAATTACCGCAAGTCAACACAAAGACAACAGAAGCTCTGCCTGCGCTATCCCAGCACTATTTCAATTTAAACATCTTAAAATCAACAAGGCTGTATATTCTTTTCACTTTCCCTTAGTTTAATACATTGAAAACAAACTTGAAGATACCAAAAACAATTCAGTCAAATCAATGTTGCTAAATGCAATGTTGCTGTCCACAGTACTTTCTGTGTGTGTGTGTGTGTGTGTGTAAAAACTAAATGTTGATTCACCCTACTTGTAGACTAGTATGCCATCCTCCTCTCATGTTGGCAAACGGTCTAAGGCTCTGTCATACAGTACGCTTTAAGTTTTTTTGTTTACCTAGCTAAAATGCTTTCTAGCCTAACTTCCTTGCATGGGAAACAATGAACTAGCTAAGTTAGCTAGCTAGTTCACATGAGCCTGCTAAGCTACATCTAGGCTTGTCACAATCTTCATGCGGGACAGACCAAGGTGCAGCGAGGCATCCAGTATACATGTTATATTTATTAACATAAACAATACTCACGCAACTGGGCAAACAATAAACAGACTGAAACACCGCTCATACCATAGCCTTACAACACACAGACGCTATGCCTAAACAATAACCCACAACATACCATTGAAAACCCCAAACATATATATGGTTCCCAATTAGAGACAACGACACTCAGCTGCCCCTAATTGGGAACCATTACTCCAACATAGAAATAGAACACCTAGAACTCAAAAAACCCTTCACCAAAACGAAACCTAAAAAGCTAGCTACTAAAGGACATCAAAACAAGCAGACCAGAAATAGACACATTTTCTGACAATTATGAAGTTTTGCTTAGGATGCGATTTGATTTGTGTGAAGACAAATCCTGTTTTGCTGTGCCAAGACAACACACAGTGGAACTGGCTAATTGTTTTTGGGAGGCCAAATACTTGCTGGCATCAATCAAATGCTACGGCGGCAACATGTCATACTCTTTTGTTCCAGACAGCGTCAGATACATGGGCTACACATACTGAGACAGAGGGGCGCTGTTTCCCTCACCCTAATGATTTCTCCAGTGAGATTCAACCATTTGCGAATTGATAGAAAACTAGGATTGATAAAATATGGCTTTCCTTGGCATCCATGAATACATGCCACTGGGTATTTGTTTCATTAGTCCATTGTTGATATAGTCCCAAAATGTTTCGCAGGTCAGCAATCAGGTTTTCAAGATATATCTTTTAAAATACAGAAATACAGCCAAGATGATGCAAAACGCAGTATAATATGATGCAAACTGCTTCACACCGGCTGTATTTCTGTAGTTTGAAAAATATATATCTTGAAAACTTGATTGCTGACCTATCTTTGGCGTTTGGCTTGTGGTGTATGGTAGGAATCATTGGTGTTGAACCTGATGGATTCCAGCAAGCAAACCTGGATGATCCATCTCTCACTATTCAGCCCAACATGCAGTGTGTTTACAACACATGGCCAATAGAACATTACCAGACCCCATAGCTCAGATGAAACAACAACACCAGCCGTTAACATCCTTTTTGGTGAAACGTGCGCTTGTTCATCTGTGTCTGTATGTGACTTTTGTTTAAATCGATAGGCTAAGGCTCTTGGGTCCCGGGAGGGCATCAACATCACTTCTACATTCACCATATGAGAGACAAAGAGACTTTAACTCTTTCTCTCCATTTGGACAGCCCTGTCACCCTGTCGTACCATGCTCTATCACAGGGCGGAGGGAGGGAAGGAAGGAGGAGGCAAAACACTAATGCGTGGCAGTCAGAGGTGTCAGGAGGGATGACAGGCCGTCTTTCTCCCGTAATGAAGCGGAGAGGAGAGTAATGAGCTCAGCACACAGGCAGAATGCACAGCTAAGAGAGAGACCAGGGCGGAGGGAGAAACAGAGAGAGTAAGAGGGGGAGGTAATAGGATAGAAGGGTGTGAGAGAGATAGTGAGGAGGCTGATGGCTGATGATATAAATGAGTAGGTAAAGACTGGCCTCCCTCTCCCTCTCTCTCCCCAGTCATTCTGCTCAGTCCCCCAGTCCCATCTGACACATGGATTCACATCATCTGACTTCCATCCCTTCCTCTCTGCTCCCATCCAGGCCCGGCTGTAATAGCAGCATTTGGGCATAAATAGCCTCAACCACAGCCATCTCATTTTGAATAACAATGCAGGCAGATGCATGAGTGTCTAACTGTAGTCCTTGTTTTGGCTTCCCAGCTGGGTAAATGGCGCTGGCGTAGGGCTGAGGGCGTTGGGGCGTTCGACTACGGCACCCATTTATTGTTCCCCCTCTCTCTGTGCCATGCTGTAGTGCTTTGGCATGGGATAAATTACCCTCTCCCTCACAAGACTGTTTCCCCCTCCAGCAGATTTCTCCTTCTTAATCAAAAAGCTCATTACAGCACATGCAGATTGCCTGTCCTTTATGTCCTGCAGAAATGTGATATGGCCACCTCTGGAAGTCGATGCAATTATCGACAGGATAGAGAGAGAAAAGGCTAAAAGACCTGGGCTACATCTGCCTGCCTGCCTCTAACCTCCATCATGTTTTCCAACAGTTGGCTAAACTTAAACATTTACCGATAGATTTGTCTTTTTCGTGCGGCTTCATTTGATTTGTCATTACTTCCCAGTGCAACACAATGTGAAGCATGGACAATAATGAAGACTTGTTGTTCTGCCCCCCCCTCTCTCTCTCTTTACAGTCCCTAAAGAAGTCATTCCACATGTTAGCCTCATTCTACTGTGAAATGGCCCATCGTAATGATCCAATATGTAACCCCCTGACCCACATTTCTCTCATTCAGTCCGTTAAGACCTGGTATGGGATGGGTTTGTGATCAAACAGCCTCCATAGGCAGGGATAATAAGCCTAATGTACACCATTGTCAGAGCACAACCCCAACAGAAAGCAGGAAAAATAGTCCCAGGAGCGCTGAACAATGAAGTTTTGTGAAAATGACTTTCTAATTGAGGCATATGCCTTGGACATGACAGATAAATTAGCCACTGTCAAGGCATCGAGCTTAAAGGCGTCGCTTTCGGCATGGTTGTTTTTGTTGTGTGTGTACGTCAGCTGAATATGCTGTGTTTGTGATTGTGTCTTAATTGTGATTGTGTCTTAATTTTGCCTTCATTCTCCAAACTGGGGAACGTTTAAGAGATTCACACTGGGTACTTTTCTACTAACATTAACTCAGATGTGGTGTATCCTTATTTTATCCACCGTTGTTCCCAACTAAATTAACTCTGTAGCCCTTTCCTGCAGTCAAATGACCTAGTGGCCTCATGGGTGGAATGTTATTAATATTTTTAATAATTTCAGAATTTATAAACATTATTTCAAAAAAGTAGCTGAAAGTCTGGTGTTTCTATGTCGGTTTTGTTATATTTCAGTCTTCTGTGATGTATATGTATGTTCTAGTTATTAGAGTAAGAACTCGGACACTGTGAAAGCTTAAACCAAGTTTATTCTTCCCAGAGGATCGAACAGCTGAATCGACAAAGATATAGTTCCACCCGTGGTAGTATACATATCCCACTTTGGGGGGAGTCTCCTCTTTATCGCTACTTCACTGACCCTCAACACTGGGGCCCAACAAAGGATGTGTGCTCAGCCCTCTCCTGTACTCCCTGTTCACCCACGACTGCGTGGCCGTGCACGCCTCCAACTCAATCATCAAGTTTGCAGAGGACACAACATTAGTGGGCTTGATCACCAGCAGCGACGAGAAAGCCTACAGGGAGGAGGTGAGGGCCCTTGGAGTGTGGTGTCAGGAAAACAACCTCTCACTTGACATCAACAAAACAAAGGAGATGATCGTGGACTTCAGGAAACAGCAGAGGGAGCACCCCCTTATCCACATCGAAGGGACAGCAGTGGAGAAGGTGGAAAGTTTACACATCACAGACAAACTGAAATGGTCCACCCACACAGAGGGCACGACAAAGCCTATTTCCCCTCAGGAAAGTAAAATGATTTGGCATGGGTCCTCAGATCCTCAAAAGGTTCTGCAGCTGCAACATCGAGAGCATCCTGACTGGTTGCATCACTGCCTAGTAGGGCAACTGCTCGGCCTCCGACTGCAAGGCACTACAGAGAGTAGTGCGTACGGCCCAGTACATCACTGGGGCTAAGCTCACTGCCATCCAGGACCTCTACACCAGGCGGTGTAGACCCCAGCCCCCCCCCTACCCTACGCTGCTGCTACTCTCTGTTTATCATATATGCATAGTCACTTTAACTATACATTCATGTACATACTACCTCAATCAGCCCGACTAACCGGTGCCTGTATATAGCCTCGCTACTGTTATAGCCTCGCTACCATTATTTTCCACCAATTTTTTTATTGTTGTTGTTTTTATTTCTTTACTTATCTATTGTTCACCTAAAACCTTTTTTTTTTACTTAAAAATTGTGTTGTTGGTGCTTACTTACAGGCTATAGAGCCTGTAAGTAAGCATTTCACTGTAAGGTCTGTTGTAAGTAAACATTTTCACCTGTTGTATTCGTCGCACATGACAAATAAACTTTGATTTGGAATTAAATGGCAAAGTGGCAAATCTTCTGGCAACATTTTCAGTGGCTGGCTCGTTCCACCAATTAGGTGCGATACAATTTTTTAAAGTAATAGCTTCACCATATTAAAATGAGAGTTCAGTTCACGTAACTGTGTTCACCTTAAAATGAGGGAAATGTTATTTTTTCCTTAAGGAGCTTAAGGAGCGAATACCCCCTAAAAATCTGCTTCTCGTTTTGAAAATGACCTATTTCAATGACTTAAAAACCTCAAACCAACTATAAATAGTTGAAATTCATATACAAATATTGAAAGCATTTAATGAGACAACTAAAAGAAGTGAAACATAAAAATATTTTCCCATTTATATTGTGTAATTTACTGATTCTCCCTAACTATCCCTAGAGGTATGCTATCTGAAGTCAAGCCAACTTTGCCACTGTTGCACACTAGCCAGCTGAAGCTAGTTGGTGAAATTATTTGTCTAACTCTTCCCACCTGCAAACACACACAAGATACATCCACATCAAACTACACCCCGAAACGAATCTTCAGAAATGACTTGTCAAAGCAATAAAATAACTGTGGCTTTACAATAATGGTGGAGAAATGTTGGGTTTTAGTGGGTTAAATTCTTCCTAGAAGTCACATAAGATGCACAGAGGGACAAATCAAAATGCTGAATTTTGTCACTTTAGCAAGTCTTTATTCATATAAAAAATACTTAATATATCACACTCATTTTGTGGAATGACCCAGCTATCATTGTCAAGGGCAGGAAGGAAGGCCCTGTCAGCCAAGTTATTAACAGACTAAAAGCAGATGACGTTTAAAGCACAGAGGGGGAGAAGAGACCCCACGACCCATAAAATCAATCTCGCCTGACAACGGGAGAGGAAATGTTTCGCCTAGCGTCACCATGCGTAGATTGCTATCTGGAGAGGGGAGTGGGCTCTTTCTACAGTGCTGATCGATACTGATCTATAAAAAATGAGCAGTCAAATGCACTTACACGCAATATCAATAGGAAAACATTACAGGCAGGTGGAAGGAAGGCATTTTCACAGGGTTCATATTTAAGGCATTTTATATATTGTATGTATTGTGGCATTTTCTAGGTCTGTGTGTTGGGTTTTAAACTGACAATTTTTTTTAAACCGGTACCGGTTACCTTCAGAGTCCCGTTACACTTGCTACAAACTTAGAAGACCATCGTGTTCGTGAGAATCTAGCTTTGGCTCCTTTCACAGCAGATGCGGAAGTGTGACATCGGCAGATGCGATGGATTGAGACGCATCCAATTCAAAACAGATGTCTAGCTTAAACTGACAGATTTTGATAGGGATTTTTTGATTATCTTACTTAGATTGATGCACCGGTGCTGCAATCAACTATAGAACAGGAAGCATAGAAATAGCGCACATATAACAGATCTGCCACTTCTTAGACTTTCTTTCAATGAGAATGACAGATCTAACTTATATTTTTATTTTGGTCGGGTTGGTCAAAAAGTTGCTTGTTGACGATAAACTTTCCTTCCCAAACATGTGTGACCCTCGACCTTCACTTAATTTTGAACACACCAAATCAACAAGTCCTTTTTCCAGATGATCACCTGCTGATGCCACGGCTCAATGTGACTCTGGCATATGGAATCCATTCTAGGAACATTGTCATTCCTCCTCCAGACCTCACCGCTCACCTATAGTCAAATCTCAACCCTTCACTAATCCTGTCAGTTGTCACCCCTAATATGGGTTCCATACTGAGAGGTTTTCTACCATGCTGACCTCTCCAGTCTCAGTCCTCTGCAGTAATAATGAAGACGTGGCCTAGTTGAGTTGGTTTTCTGTTGCTATGTTGCATTACATGCTGACTACACCGGCCACACGTGCGTCCGCCATCGCGCACATGTTGATTTGGTCCATCCACACCAGACTCGATCATGACACGCAGGTTAAAATATCAAAACCAACTGTGAACCAACTATATTCATTTGGGAGCTTGTCGAAACACAAACGAAACATTCATAGACATTTAGCTATCTTGCTATTGTTATCTTATTTGTCCTGGGAGATGAACATAGGGCTGTTATTTTACCTGACTGCGTATTGTCCTTTTGTTAGCTGGATCTTTGTAGAGTCATACAAAACATGTTTTTATCATCTCCGACTATTAACACTGAAAAAGCTGGGCACCGAGCAATCCTGTTCTGAAGAAATGCCTTCTAACAGTTTAATGAATACATTTCATGTATGCTATTGTCATGATCTTTGGAAGGAGCGGACCAAGATGCAGCGAGGGTTCCAGTATACATTTTATTAAGTAGTGCAACTGGCAAAAACAACGAAGAGCCAGAGCCAGAGCCAGAGCCAGAGCCAGAGCCAGAGCCAGAGCCAGAGCCAGAGCCAGAGCCAGAGCCAGAGCCAGAGCCAGAGCCAGAGACAGAGACAGAGACAGAGACAGAGACAGAGACAGAGACAGAGACAGAGACAGAGACAGAGACAGAGACAGAGACAGAGACAGAGACAGAGACAGAGACAGAGACAGAGACAGAGACAGAGACAGAGACAGAGACAGAGACAGAGACAGAGACAGAGACAGAGACAGAGACAGAGACAGAGACAGAGACAGAGACAGAGACAGAGACAGAGACAGAGACAGAGACAGAGACAGAGACAGAGACAGAGACAGAGACAGAGATTCATTCAATAACCCACAAACAGGTGGGAAAGGGAACCAACTTAAATAGGATTCCCAATTAGAGGCAACGACAACCAGCTGCCTCAAAACTAACATAGAGTTCCCTAGACAACTCAAGTCACGCCCTGACCCAACATACCATAGAGAAACCTAGAGGGCCAGGGCGTGACAGCTATTGCAAAAATATTTTGTGCTTTCTGTATGAAGTGCTTAGGTAACAATAGAATACAAAAAACATTTTCATTAGTTCTGAAAGGAATCACCGCGTGTACGATTAACCATTTATTCAAAAATATTACAATGCATTGTCTTGGCGTTAGGCTCTGCTCCTTCAGGATAGATCACCGCCAGAGCGAAGCAACATATAACAATGATAAAATAACTACAGGTAGTGTTCCTGATATGCTATATCAAATCCTCTGAAGGAAGAAACACAGCCCAGACAGGTGGAGGCTGCGGTGGTGGCAGATGTGTGTCCAGAAAATGTGATTGGGGTGGCCAAGGTGAGGCACATACCCAGTTTAGCGGGTCTATCACATGTTTAACCTTATTCGATGCAGGGTGGATATTTCAATATAAATTTTTGTTTTTTGTTTTATGTATTTCACCTTTATTTAACCAGGTAGGCCAGATGAGAACAACTTCTCATTTACAACTGCAATCCGGCCAAGAAAAAGCAAAGCAGTGCGACAAAAACAACAACACAGAGTTACACATAAACAAATGTACAGTCAATAACAAAATAGAAAAATCTACAGTTGAAGTCAGAAGTTTACATACACCTTAGCCAAATACATTTAAACTCAGTTTTTCACAATTCCTGACATTTAATCCTAGTAAACATTCCCTATCTTAGGTCAGTTAGGATCACCACTTTATTTTAAGAATGTGAAATGTCAGAATAATAGTAGAGAGAATTATTTATTTCAGCTTTTATTTCTTTCATCACATTCCCAGTGGGTCGGAAGTTTACAATAATTTTTCTGAGGTCTTGGCTGTTTTCTTTTGATTGTCCCATGATGTCACGCAAAGAGGCACTGAGTTTGAAGGAAGGCCTTGAAATATATCCACAGGTACACCTCCAATTGACTCAAATGATGTAAATTAGCATATCAGAAGCTTCTAAAGCCATGACATCATTTTCTGGAATTTTCCAAGCTGTTTAAAGGCACAGTCAACTTAGTGTATGTAAACTTCTGACCCACTGGAATTGTGATACAGTGATTTATAATTGAAATAATCTGTCTGGAAACAATTGTTGGAAAAATGACTTGTGTCATGCACAAAATATATGTCCTGACCGACTTGCCAAAACTATAGTTTGTTGACAAGAAATTTGTGGAGTGGTTTGAAAACTAGTTTTAATGACTCCGACCTAAGTGTATGTAAACTTCCGATTTCATCTGTTTGTATAGTGTGTGCAAATGTAGAAGATTAGGGAGGTAAGGCAATAAATAGGCCGTAGAGGCGAAATAATTACAATTTAGCATTAACACTGGAGTGATAGATGTGCAGAGGATGATGTGCAAGTAGAGATACTGGAGTGCAAAATCGCAAAAAGATGAAATACAAATTGTAGGGATTAGGTAGCTGGGTGTTCTATTTACAGATTGGCTGTGTACAGGTACAGTGATCGGTAAGCTGCTCTGACAGCTGATGCTTAAAGTTATAGAGGGAGATATAAGTCTCCAGCTTCAGTGATTTTTGCAATTCGTTCCAGTCATTGTCAGCAGAGAACTGGAAGGAAAGGTGGCCAAATGAGGTGTTGGCTTTGGGAATGACCAGTGAAATATACCTGCTGGAGCGTGTGCTATGGGTGGGTGTTGTTATGGTGACCAGTGAGCTGAGATAAGGCGGAGCTTTACCTAGCAAAGACTTATAGATGACCTGGATCTAGTGAGTTTGGCAACGAATATGTAGCTAAGGCCAGCCAACGAGAGCATACAGGTTGCAGTGGTGGGTAGTATATGGGGCTTTGGTGACAAAACAGATGGCACAGTGATAGACTAATTCCAGTTTGCTGAGTAGAGTGTTAGAGGCTATTTTGTAAATGACATCGCCAAAGTCAAGGATCCATAGGATAGTTAGTTTTACGAGGGTATGTTTGGCAGCATGAGTGAAGTAGGCTTTGTTGCGAAATAGGAAGATTTAATCTAGATTTAAGATCTAGATTTAAGATCTAGATTTAATTTTGGCTTGAAGATGCTCAATGTGTGTCTGGAAGGAGAGTTTACAGTCTAACCAGACACTTAGGAATTTGTAGTTGTCCACATATTCTAAATCAGAACCGTCCAGAGTAGTGATGCTAGTCGGGCAGGCGGGTGCGGGCAGCAATCGGTTGAAGAGCATGCATTTAGTTTTACTAGCATTTAAAAGTAGTTGGAGGCCACGGAAGGAGTGTTGTATGGCATTGAAGCTTATTCTGAGGTTTGTTAACACAGTGTCCATAGAAGGGCCAGATGTATACAGAATGGTGTCGTCTGCGTGGAGGTGGATTAGAGAATCACCAGCAGCAAGAGCGACATCATTGATATATACAGAGAAAAGAGTCTGCCCGAGAATTGAACCCTGTGGCACCCCCATAAAGACTGCCAGAGGTCCAGACAACAGGCCCTCCGATTTGACACACTGAACTCTATCTGAGAAGTAGTTGGTTAACCAGGCGAGGCAGTCATTTGAGAAACGAAGGCTATTGAGTCTGCCGATAAGAATGCGGTGATTGAGTCGAAAGCCTTGGCCAGGTCGATGAAGACGGCTGCACAGTTCTGTCTTTTATCGATGGCGGTTATGATATCATTTAGGACCTTGAACCAGCTTGGAAAGCAGACTGCATAGTGGAGAAGGTTTGGTGGGATTCTAAATGGTCGGTGATCTGTTTGTTAACTTGGCTTTCGAAGATTTAAGAAAGGCAGGGCAGGATGGATATAGGTCTATAACAGTTTGGATCTAGAGGGGGATGACCGCGGCAGCTTTCCAATCTTTGGGAATCTCAGACGATACGAAAGAGAGGTTGAACAGGCTAGTAATAGGGGTTGCAACAATTTTGGCGGATCATTTTAGAAAGAGAGGGTCCAGATTGTCTAACCCAGCAATTTGTAGGGGTAGCCAGGTGGAAAGCATGACCAGCCGTTGAAAAATGCTTATTGAAATCGTAGATTTATTGGTGGTGACAGTGTTTCTTAGCCTCAGTGCAGTGGGCAGCTGGGAGGAGGTTCTCTTATTCTCCATGGACTTTACAGTGTCCCAAAACTTTTTGGAATTAGTACTACAGGATGCACATTTCTGTTTGAAAAAGCTAGCCTTTGCTTTCCTAACTGACTGTGTATATTGGTTCCTGACTGAAAAGGTGTATATCGCGGGGGCTATTCGATGCTAATGCAGAACGCCACAGGATGTTTTTGTGCTGGTCAAGGGCAGTCAAGTCTGGGGTGAACCAAGGGTTATGTCTGTTCTTAGTTCAATCATGCTTATTTAAGATGGTGAGGGAAGCACTTTTAAAGAGCAACCAGAAATCCTCTACTGACGGGATGAGGTCAATATCCTTCCAGGATACCCGGGCCAGGTCGATTAGAAAGGCCTGCTCTACGGATGCAGGCAATGAGGCAGTGATTGCTGAGATCTTGGTTGAAAACAGCAGAGGTGTATTTAGAGGGCAAGTTGGTCAGGATGATGTCTAAGAGGGTGCCCATGGTTACGGATTTAGGGTTGTACCTGGTAGGTTCCTTGGTAATTTGTGTGCGATTGAGGGCATTTAGCTTAGATTGTAGGACGGCCGGGATGTTAAGCATATCCCAGTTTAGGTCTAACAGTATGAACTCTGAAGATAGATGGGGGGCAATCAATTCACATATGAATGGGGGCTGAGGGGGGTCTATAACAAGCGGCAATGGTGAGAGACTTGTATCTGGAAAGATGGATTTTTAAAAGTAGAAGCTCGAATTGTTTGGGCACAGATCTGGATAGTATGACAGAACTCTGCAGGCTATCTCTGCAGTAGATTGCAACTCCGCCCCCTTTGGCAGTTCTATCTTGTCTGTTCAGCACATAAAAGGCTTCAACTTAGGTTTGGTACATTCTTCTGTTCAAATAAATCTTAACCTCTCAGGGATTGCTGGGGCGCTAGCGCCCCAATCCCGACACTACCAGGTGAAATGTAAGGCGCCAAATTCAAAATCCAAAAGTTGAATTATTAAACATCCACCAATATACAAGTGTTCCATACTCATCAAAAGCTCTGTTTCTTGGCAATATCACAGCGTTGTCAGATTTCAAAAAGGCTTTACGGCGAAAGCAGCACATTTGATTGTTTGAGGGTAGCACCTCACATATTTTTCCCATAGCCATGAATCGATTAGCCATCATGGCACACACATAACACATTTCACAGCGAAAACAAATCAATTACCTGTTGAAGAACTTCTGCTGAGGTCATCCTAAGTGTCCAACGAAGACAATCCATGGTTCTTTTGTTAGAAAAAGTAATGTATTTTATCCATAAATCTCCATTTGGTTTGCGCGTTATAATCAGAAACGACAGCTTACACTCCTCCATTGAAACGTGACGCAAACTCGTTCATCTTATACCTATAAACTTGTCCAAGAACAATCAAACATAGTTTTAAATGTATCCTTAGGAACACTTTTACGTATATTTACTATTATAAATCAACCGGAATATAAACTGATCGATAAAGACGGTAAAAAAGACACTGCGCGCCTTGTCGGGAACGCGCACTGGGTACTGTTGACATACCCAGTGCGACAAAAGTACACTTCCTGGTTTGCTCTTATTCTCTGGTCTAAAGCATCCAAAATGAAAATTTACACTGTCTCGAGACTGTTGACATCTAAAGGAAGGGATGGGTACTGCATTCATATGCCCTTATATGGTCATTTTCATGAGGAAGGGGTTCCAAATGAGCAATGTGTCAAAATCACTTTTTCCAGGACAGACATTCCTCGGGGTTTCACCTGCCATATGCGTTTTGTTTCACTCACAGACAAATGGTTAACACCTTTGGAAAATTCAGAGTGTTTCCTATCCAATGGTACTAAATATGTGCATATCCTATTTTCTGGGCCTGAATGGGAGGCATTTTACTTTGGGCATGCCAGGCTCTCCAAAACCGACCCCTCAGCTGCCACTCCCTAACAAGTTAAATCAATTCCCAAAGTCTTCTTACAGTGTTTGTATTCAAGGTCAGGTTTTTATATACGTAGAGTACAGCAATAAATTTACTTGAAAGTGCCATCCAAAGTGTGAATTATACATTGACATTCGGGGTCTCAATTTATTTTACGGGACTGCCTGTGAACAAAATAAATAACGTAAAAATGTATTACCTTTTCATTTGTCATGAACACAACCAGTCATGATGTTTCCATCTGATTGTCAAATAAATCACTTTAAAAGTAGTTAAATAGGTTACCTGTGAACGTTCGTCTACTCTAAAATAAGTTCAGCATCCGAACAGTGCAATTTGCACCCACCATTTGAATGGAATGGGACATCTATTACAAACACAGTGCATTGACATTCAGCCTACAAAGTGCCGTGTATTAATGGATACCAAGGGAAGCCCCATGTACACCCCATGTAAATAGAGTGTGAATCCAATTGGTGCACTATCCAGTGATGTGATTAGCTGATGCCACCACACTCGTGTTCCCCTTCTGAACTGGCTTCGCTTTATTTTGCAATTGTAGGCTATATGTAAAAATGAAAAAACAAAACATCATAATTCAAGTGTTATACACCATCACAAAGAAATGCATTATTATTTTGTTAAGGCAGGTCTTAAGAAACATTAAAAAAACAAATACATTGTATTTCAAAAGAGCAGAATAGCATATTTTTATTTTGTTACTAGTCTGTACTTAATAGCTTATGGCTATGCGGCCGTGTAGAATGGAATTGTCACGTTGGTATAAAGGGTCGGGAGACAGGTGCAGGAATGAGTAATATGGGTTTTTATTTATGCCCATATTACGGCGTGCCGTGTGTAGGCACGGGGACGAAGACGAAACCAACACGTAACAAAAACACAGGGTTTAAACCCAAACCTAAAGAGCAAGGAGTACCTGGAATAAATACAGAAGCACACAATGATTAAATACACAGGACGAGGCCCGGAATCATTTGCGCAATCCACAATGGCACGAAAGCCAAAACACACAGCACAGGTACTCACATGCACCAACGGACATAGAACAACAATCGACAGCCCAATGGAGAACCAAAGGGCACATAAATACAAACACTAATCATTGGTAATTGGGGCCAGGTGTGCGCAATGACAGTTCCGGAGGGATCCGTGACAGTACCCCCCCACTTCTTGACGCGCTGCACCAGGAGCGCAATGACACCGTCCTGTATTTAATCATTGTGCACGTCTGTATTTATTCCAGGTACTCTTTGCTCTTTTGTTTTGGGTTTAAACCCTGTGTTTTTGTTACGTGTTGGTTTCGTCTTCGTCCCCGTGCATATACACGGCACGCCGTAATATGGGCATAAATAAAAACCCATATTACTCATTCCTGAGCCTGTCTCCCGACCCTTTATACCAACGTGATAGAACAATCGACAGCCCAATGGAGAACCAAAGGGCACATATATACAAAACACTAATCATTGGCAATTGGGGCCAGGTGTGCGCAATGACAGTTCAGGAGGGATCCATGACAGGAATAGTGGCTGTATTATTTTTAAATAGAGCCCATGCGTTAATTTTAAGAGTTATTTGGCAAATGTTTGTGTTTTAGAAACTTTAGAACCTGTTTTGCTTTACTTTTTGGTAAGCTCCATTTTCTTCTTTGTCAACTCTCTTAATTCACAAGGCAATTTACAATATTGGCAACCATCACACGATTGTCAATTGAATCTGGTCTTTACAATCTATTATTATAGGCCTATGTGTGAAATTAGTTTCAATATACAGTGGTTTAGGTGTAGTTCTGATGGGCCATTGTCAGATGGGTAATTATCAGATGGCAGCCAACTTGTCGGGTGAAGGAAGATCAGGGGGGAAAAATGTAATCTTCCTAAACCTGCTTATAATACAAACTCTGTTTGTGATATTAAGATTCTAACAACGACAGTGTGTTGAATAGACTTATTTAGGAAAGTCAAGGACGGGTGTACATGACTATAACCAAGTTCTATTTTAGAGCCCTATTTTAGCGCCCTAACACCCTGGATGTTAGGGCCAAGGTCACAGGTTCTGAAAAACATATTGTACCATGAATCCTTTATGACTAAATTGCAGAGAAATACCATCAAAGAGCAATGACTAGAGCTCAGCCAAGTGAGAAGAAAGGGCATGGTGGTTTTCTCCTTTTCCTTCGATGTCGTCCCTCCCCCTTTCCAGCTCTGATGAGCAATTCATGCCCTATGAGCAATTGTACATCTGTATTCAAATGTGAAGAGACAGCATAGCGATGCACCACTACTAGCAAGGCTACATAAAACACAGCATAGAGGAAGAGCAATGCAGCTACAATTTGTTACCAACCAACGTGCCACCATTTCCCAGACATACCCCTTCAAAGCCAGTATAAAGAAAAACGTTTTCGTCCTCTCCCTTTATCTTTGCTGTGTCTCCTCGTTGCGAGCTGTCATGAGCGTAGACAAACAGTGAGACATTGGAGGCAAATGACAAACCATAAGAGACAGACAGGGACAGACCAGCTTTATTGTTTTTCAAATGAACAGGACAGACAATTAAGAGGATGAGTTTTGTTGGGTGGACAGTTGTCCGTCCCTCTCCTTCAGTCTCAGCCATCATGGAGGTGACAGTGGAGGGGTGTAGCAGACAGTGCAAGGGTTTAGCTGGATGTAGCTGGTGACTCATGGTGACAGACTGTTCATGGGTGTAACGGTTGTGTCTCTGTGTTGTTTAAGGCAGACAGGTGAGGGTTGATTAAGAATTTAAACAGGAGATGTGTCAAGTGGCTGGGAGGCTGTTGGGGAACATGCTGAAGGAGACTGGCAATGTGCAGAACGAGAGAAATGGAGGCTCTCATCTGTTGTCTCTGACATCACTTCTCCTCATTCAACCTCCTAGTCACACATAAAGAAGAGCTACTCTATGCATCCTGAATAGACAGACTAAATCAGATCTTGTTAATGGTTTGTAATGAATGAGTCAATGAAGGAGCGTCTTGAGAAAGCAGCAGAATGTGATATCTCTCTCTGCATCCTCTCTTCTTAGCCTGGAGGAGCTAGACATAAACAGCATCAGGGTAGATAGTCACTAGTCCTTTCATTCCTATCTCTCTGGCAGTATTCTCCTTTCCACACTCCAAGCATTTGTGGACAGAATTGTGTCATCAGGAGTGAACAATTTGTATGATGCATCATCTTGTGGTACAGCACATAAGAATATTAATCCAAACATTGTCAATACGAAAAAGACTAGCTGCATGAAATGAAAAGTGGAATGTAGCCTGAAAATAGAAAATTGCTTAGATTAAATCATCAAAGAAGAGGGTCTATTTAGTTTTGTGAACGTTGAATATGAAGCATCCTTCATACAACCCTGGTACAGTACTGTGAGCGTTGGTTCACAATGGCTATGGGCTGGACGTAATTTTAGATTACTGGGCATCACACGCAATATTCAATACTACTACATTAGATACCATTTACCCGGTTTTTCCCTTTTGTCCCATTCTTTATCTGCCTTTCCCTGCCTCTCTGTTGGACACAAACAGTCCTCTAACCGTTGTCTATCCTGCCAAGGGGACAGCAGTGAGAGAGTGGGCCACAGAGAGCCACAGAACAGAGAGAGGGAAAACAAGTGCAATGACACAAACACAAAGAGCAAGCCTAGAGGTAACCAGGGTTTAATGGTGTGCCCCTGACGAGCCGGAGAAAATAACAACCATAACAAGCAGTTAAGTGACTCCTTCTCCCTCCCTATAGTAGCTCCTTGGGCCCCGGGCAGGCAGGCCAGAGACAGACAGACAGAGATAGAAAGAGAGAGAGCAGTGAAAGGGTATGGGTCTTGTGTAGTGTGTGTGTTGTTCAAAGGACAACTCATGGCCTCAGGGCCTTGGCTTTTACTCCACCAGGTGAAGTGACCTGAGAGAGAGAGAGAGAGAGAGAGAGAGAGAGAGAGAGAGAGAGGAAAAGACCATCCGAGAGCCAGTCAGTGAATGTAAGGAGGCTGTGATGGCTCCTGTCTGATAGTTAGGCCAGGGGGAGAGCGTAAAGAGGTATTGTGGTCTCTACAGGCCTGCTTTCAGACACATGTAGGCTATTTATGACAGGACCTCAAATGATGTATGACAAAACCTCAAATGACCCACAAAGCGACATGTTTGACATGCTAGTCCAAGATGTAGTTTTCTTTAGCTAGCCCCATGTGGGAGAACGATATCTAACAAATGACTGAATAGGGTCTTTTAATTGTTTAAAAAATATATATTTAACCTTTATTTAACTAGGCAAGTCAGTTAAGAACAAATTCTTATTTCCAATGATGGCCTACCAAAAGGCAAAAGGTCTCCTGCGGGGACGGGGGCCTGGGATTAAAAGAAGTAAATAAATACAATATAAATATAGGACAAACACACATCACAACAAGAGAGACAACACTACTTAACCTGTTACAGCTAGGGTCCCATTTTCCGAATTTCCGCCTGTCTGACGTGCCCAAAGTTAAACGCCCGCCACTCAGGGCCAGAAACTAGGATATTCACATAATTAGTACTATTGGATAGGAAACACTCTGAAGTGTCTAAAACCATTAATATATAGTCTGTGGGTATAACAGAACAGATATAGCAGGCAAAAACCTGAGAAATATCTGTCCGGAAATCCTTTTTCTTTTGCCCTCCACTCACTTTGAAGGCCTGGTAATAGAAGTCAATGAGGAATAGGACACAGGTTGCAGTACCTATGGCTTCCACTGGATGTCAACAGTCTCTGGAAAGTGTCTGGAAGAAATAGCCCTGAGGAGATCCTTATAGAAGAAGAAAGACTACAGGAAGGGAAAAATGTAAACAACCGTGCACGTTCACGAGAACATGAACGCGCCCAGCTTTCTTTTCCTTTTATAACGTTTCAGTTACCATCCGTGTAAAATATGATCGCTATTATTCATAAAAGGATACATAAGGATGCATTATTAATGATATTTGATTTGTTTGTGAAAAGATGAGAGGTATAACTTGAACGCGTTTTCTTCACTGTACAACGGGCGAGTAGACTGACAATGCTTGGTGGACAAGCTGAAGATAACGTGACAACCAAACGGAGATTTATGGATATAATGAATTACTTTTTCTAACAAAGGAACCATGAATTCTCTTGTTTGGACACTTGGGAAGCCCTCAGCAGAAGTTATTTGAAAGGTAAGCGATTTATAATAGCTGTGATATGGACATTTTGAGAACCGAGCTGGATATGAATTTATGCTAATGTGGAAAATATGTGAGGTACTAGCCTCAAACAATCAAATGTGGTGCTTTCGCCGTAAAGCCTTTTTGAAATCTGACAACGCAGTGATATTTCCAAGAAGCAGAGCTTTTGATGGCTATGCAACACTTGTATATCGAAGAATGTTAAATATTACGAATTTCTATTTTGAATTTGCCGCGTTATGTTTGCTCTGAAAACGATCCCGCTAGCGGGATCCGTGTGCAGAGAGGATAAAGAGAGACCTAAGACAACAGCATAGCAAGGCAGCAACACATGACAACACAGCATAGTAGCAACACAACATGGTAGCAGCACAAAACATGGTACAAACATTATTGGGCACAGTCAATAGCACAACGGTCAAGAAGGTAAAGACAACAATCCATCACATAAAGCAGCCACAACTGTCAGTAAGTGTCCATGATTGAGTCTTTGAATAAAGAGATTGAGATAAATCTGTCCAGTTTGAGTGTTTGTTGCAGCTCGTTCCAGTCACTAGCTGCAGCGAACAGAAAAGAGGAGCGACCCAGGGATGTGTGTGCTTTGGGGACCTTTAACAAAATGTGACTGGCAGAACGGGTGTTGTATGTGGAGGATGAGGGCTGCAGTAGATATCTCAGATAGGGGGGAGTGAGGCCTAAGAGGGTTTTATAAATAAGCATCAACCAGTGGGTCTTGCAACGGGTATACAGAGATTACCAGTTTACAGAGGAGCATAGAGTGCAGTGATGTGTCCTATAAGGAGCATTGGCGGCAAATCTGATGGCCGAATAGTAAAGAACATCTAGCCGCTCGATAGCTATAATGCTTTCTGTGACATCTATTGTTTGTTTGTTTGTTTGTGTGTGTGTGTGTGTGTGTGTGTGTGTGTGTGTGTGTGTGTGTGTGTCTAGCCTACATGTAGCAATGGCTTACTCTAATTACTGCAGTCTCCTCTCTGTGCACTCTGTGTGTGGTGATGAGTGGCCGAGTGTGACAGACACAGCTGTGAGGAGCATGTCATTGGGTGTCTGGGACTGGGGGGAGAGGAGAGAGGGGGGAGGCCCTGTTGGACCCACTTTGCTACCCTAATCTGACTCAATCGCACTCTCTCTCTCTCTCTCTCTCTCTCTCTCTCTCTCACTCTCTCTCTTTCTCTCCCCCGCTATCCTTCTCTCTCTCCCTCCCTCAAGCTCTCCTCTCCACTCTGATTAATGAGTGTCGTCAGGTACCGTCCGTTGCCACTCAAGCCAATTAAGACATTAAACATTTCCGCATGGCTTCCTTCTCTTAAACAAACAGCAGGACCTCAGGGTTCATCCTCTCTCTCTCTCTTTCTCTCTCTGTCTCTTTCTCTGGGTAATGAGTTGACTCCTTGGTCCAATCAGAACCCTGGTTGGTGGCCGTGTGGGAGATATCATGTTGTGTCAGAGGACAGAGACAGTATGTGTAGTGCTACAGAGTACAAGGAGGTGACTGACCGGCTCTGTTAGCCTCCATGTGGTGGAACCCAGCAGCACTATAAATGGAACAATCAGCACTGAATGACAGAATGTTGTACACCTGAAGGCCAGGGAGCCTGACCTCCATGAAGAGACTCTTCTCTCAAGAAGTTCTGTAAAGATATCCACACTAGGATACCACTTAGACTGAAGCAATGTATTGCACACTGCCCTAACCCATCTGGACAAGAGGAATACCTATGTAAGAATACTGTTAATCGCCCCCAGGTGGTGAGGGTAGGAAACAACATCTCCACCCCGCTGATCCTCAACACAAGGGTGCGTTCTCAGCCCTCTCCTGTACTCCCTGTTCACCCATGACTGCGTGGCCAAGCACGCCTCCAACTCAATCATCAAGTTTGCAAACGACACTACAGTGGCAGGCTTGATTACCAACAATGACGAGACAGCCTACAGGGAGGAGGCGAGGGCCCTCGGAGTGTGGTGTCAGGAAAATAACCTCTCACTCAACATCAACAAAACAAAGGAGATGATCGTGGACTTCAGGAAACAGCAGAGGGAGCACCCCCCTATCCACATTGACGGGACAGTAGTGGAGAAGGTGGAAAGTTTTAAGTTCCTCGGTGTACACATCACAGACAAACTGAAATGGTACACACACACAGACAGTGTGGTGAAGAAGGCGCAACAGCGCCTCTTCAACCTCAGGAGGCTGAAGAAATCTGGCTTGTCACCAAAAACACTCACAAACTTTTACAGATGCACAATCGAGAGCATCCTGTCAGGCTGTATCACCGCCTGATACGGCAACTGCTCCACCCACAACCGCAAGGCTCTCCAGAGGGTAGTGAGGTCTGCACAACGCATCACCGGGGGTAAACTACCTGCCCTCCAGGACACCTACACCACCAATGTCACAGGAAGGCCAAAAAGATCATCAAGGACAACAACCACCTGAGCCACAGCCTGTTCACCCGCTATCATCCAGAAGGCGAGGTCAGTACAGGTGCATCAAAGCTGGGACCGAGAGACTGAAAAACAGCTTCTATCTCAAGGCCATCAGACTGTTAAACAGCCATCACTAACATTGAGTGGCTGCTGCCAACATACTGACTCAAATCTCTAGCCACTTTAATAATAAAAAATTGGATGTAATAAATGTATCACTAGCCACTTTAAACAATGCCACTTTATATAATGTTTCCATATCCTATGTTACTCATCTCATATGTATATACTGTACTCTATACCATCTACTGCATCTTGCCTATGCCATTCGGCCATTGACTCAAATCTCTAGCCACTTTAATAATAAAAAATTGGATGTAATAAATGTATCACTAGCCACTTTAAACAATGCCACTTTATATAATGTTTACATATCCTACATTACTCATCTCATATGTATATACTGTACTCTATACCATCTACTGCATCTTGCCTATGCCGTTCGGCCATCGCTCATCCATATATTTATATGTACATATTCTTATTCATTCCTTTACACTTGTGTGTGTATAAGGTAGTTATTGTGAAATTGTTAGATTACTTGTTAGATACCACTGCATGGTCGGAACTAGAAGCACAAGCATTTCGCTACACTCGCATTAACATCTGCTAACCATGTGTATGTGACAAATAAAATTTATTGGGCATGCATTCTAAGTGGTATGGTACTGTGGATAGTGGAACATAGCCTCATCAGTAACACCGTCATTAGGTTTGTTGACGACAATACGGTGGTAGGCCTGATCACTGACGACGATGAGACAGCCTATAGGGAGGATGTCAGAGACCTGGCAGTGTGGTGCCAGGACAACAACCTCTCCCTCAATGTCAGTAAGACTAAGGAGCTGATCGTGGACTACAGGAAACGGAGGGCCGAGCACGCCCCCATTCACATCGGAACGGGTCTAAAGCTTCAAGTTTCTTGGTGTCCACACCACTAACGATCTATCATGATCCACACACACCAACACAGTCATGAAGAGGGCACGACAACAGCTCTTCCCCCTCAGGAGGCGGAAAAGATTTGGCATGGGCCCTCAGAAAGTTCTACAGCTGCACCTTTGAGAGCATCTTGACTGGCTGCATCACCGCTTGGCATCCGAGAGCAAGGCGCTACAGAGGGTAGTGCGTACGGCCCAGTACATCACTGGGGCTGAGCTCCCTGCCATCCAGGACCTCTATGCCAGGCAGTGTCACAGGAAGGCCCTAAGAATTGTCCAAGACTCCATCCACTCAAGTCATAGACTGTCCTTCCTGCTACCGCACGGCAAGCAGTACCGATTCACCAAGTCTGGAACCAACAGGACAAGTCATAAGACTGCTAAATAGTTTGTTAAATAATTAACCAAATAGCAACCCAAACTATCTACAGTACATTGACCATTTTTGCACAAACTTTTTTTTTTACTTATCACATACACTGCTGCAACGGTTTATTATCTATTGCCTAGTCACTTTATTCCTTGTTATATGTACATAGAGTATCTACCTCAATTACCTTGTGCCCCTGCACATCGACTCGGTACTGGTACCTTGTGTATATGGATCTTTCTATAAACTAGGGTACCAGTGAGAATTCCCTACACTGGACAACATGTTACAGCTGTTAATAAGGCCTAAAAAATAAATTATTCTTAAAATGGTAATGGCCTACTTTTTTAAAACACTTTTAGAATGCTTTTGTGGGGGGGAAGGGGGATCATTTATAAGGCCCTACAGTGGTTTGTCCTTTAAAAGTTGCAGCGTACTGCAGCACAGCCTTCAGGGTGCCACAGAATTCTATGGCACGTTATTTAAGTGTCAGCCATTGTAACCATTAAAGCTAGTTAGTGGTAGTTTGACCACCAGAGGGCATCTTTGAGAAGCCTTTGATAGCATTCAATAGCGGCTGTACTAGAGAATTTAAAACCTTTTTCTGTAAGAACATAGTATATATACACATTTTAAGAATTTAGCAAAACGACCCGCTTTCTTGGCAACCATGCGTTTTTTTGGTGCGGCCCGTAGTCCAGCCCTTTGTCCACTGATCTCCACAGATGGTTGTCAGCATGGTTGTATGCTCTGCAAAAACACATTCAGTTTTAAGTACACAATTATTTTATTTATTTTTATTTTTTATTTAACCTTCATTCAATTATCGATTTTATTGCACAGTATGCCTACACATTGATAGGCTATATACATTTGTTTAAAGAAAATGCACTGAAACCAAAATACCTTTAGTTTTGGTGATCCTCTCAGCTCTGGCTCATTTTCAAGTCCTCTCGTGCACCATAGAAAGAATCTGGCTTGATGAAAACAATGTCAAATTTGTCTGTCCTCTTTGGTCGCAATGTTATTTTTTACAGCTCGTTTTTAATGGTAACTGTTTTTAGGGTGGAGTTTGGGGCCGGGTGAGGAGTACTGGAAAGGTGTGACTTTCCTCTTACAATAGGCCATAAGTATGCAGCAGATCGCCGATTGCCCTCACTTTGATTATGCTGTAACAACATACTGTAGCACCATTACCAGGATCTCTACTCATTTAATTGAGCAGATTAGGGCTTTCAGGAGGAACGGAAAATCTACTGGAGACTTTGCTATTCGCAAACACTATCATCAGATGCCTGTGCTAGCTATTGTGTACTGAGGAATAAATAATCAAGAGATATGCTAGACCATATGTCAGATAGGTGTTTCTGGGACCACATCGTTTCTTTCAAGGTAGGATTATAGCAATATTTTGTTGTGTTTAGGCCTATTTACATGTATATTTCCAGTATTGTACCTAATGTTGGCTGTTAGGCTAAATATATTTTTTTCTTCTCCAAATGCAGACAATGACCCAAAACACACCGCCGCCCGGGTTTGCATTGCAAATGAGGGCATAAACTGGGTCAAGACACCAGTAGAGTAAGTAGACCTTCATGTAGTAAAATAAAGGTTAAATAAAAAAATAAAAAATAAAAATACCTACAACACCTATGGTAGGCCTACAGTATATCTAAAAATGTTTTCGTTTTTTTATCTCTACATGTAGGTCTCCTGATTTAAACCCGATCGAACTTGTTTGGCATCAACTGAAAACATTCATCCGTAACTCTGCCAAGCCTACAAGCAAAGATGAATAAGTCACATTGTTTTAATTTGAACGTGCAGACTGGCACTAAGAACAGCGGGAACGTTTCCCTAGTCAGTGCCATTATTAGTGCAATGCCCCTTAAAGTGTTGCTCTGTGCTACCCAGTCCTCCCTTCCCCATGGGCTAGGTCCGTCTTCTGTGCGCGGCTCTGCAGCCCTCGTACCTTGAACCTTGCGCGCCCATGGCTATTTCAGTGGATACAGCTGGAGAACTGCAAGGCAATCCCATTGTGCACCACTCGGGAGCCATGACCAATATGACCAATATATATTGTCCTGCTAATAACAGGGTTAATAATATGTCTGTGAGAATAACCAAGGTGCTTTTATAGAATTCTAAATTAATAATAATCATCGCTTTGTTTAAACAATAACAATATTTTGGAGATGATTTTGTTTTCAAATAATGTAAAATGTGCAAGAAAAAGGCCATTCTTGAACATGGGGTGAGACATACTTTTTTGTAAATAAAGCCAGTTTGTTATTTAGAATGTATTATTTCTGTTTTTAGAGGGAGAGAAACAAAAAACCTACAGTCATCTCATGTGTCTCCCAGTCGAGGCTGGCACCGGTATTGAACCAGCATCTGTAGCAACACAGCTTGCACTACGATGCAGTGTCTTAGACCACTGGTTGGGAGTAGGCTACAGTACTAAAGTAAGAGAAAAATAATCCTAACATTTCCACACCGTAATTGTAGTCTAAGTTTTTCTTAGAATAAAAACCTTAGTGTAACAACAGTTTTAGAAGGTAATACTGAAGTCGTGCACAATTATCAGTTTCTATTTAGGTTTATGTCGCCCATTCATTGTCAGGTAGAGACACAGTAGCGCCTTGGGAACCAAAAGCATAATCAGTGCTCTAACTCGCCTTGCGCTGGTCTGAATCAATGAAGTAGTCCTGCAGCATAATCACAACACTTTTAGTGGAGCAACCACTGTATATGTACAATTACATAAATTATACAATTGTATAACATTGAGGTCGCTAGAAATGTTTTATTAACTGCTTGAAAAAGTCGCTGAAAGTCCTTGAATTGGACTTGCCAATGTCTGTATGAACCCTGCTTAAAGAATGTATAGTCCTAGACCTATGATGTTGTTTAGCTGGAGTTATGAGCCAAATGGCATTTATTCACTTGTATTCCTCTAAGTACACTTGTTTACTGCATAATTTTTTTTTTATTTTTTTTTTACTTTTTTTTTTTTTCTTTCAAACCATTTAGAAATGTTGATCCCAATTTCACATCTTGGCCCCATTATGTATAGAAAGACCCATATAGACAAGTTATTGTGACTCATTGTGTATTTATTATTACTTTTATGATTACCATTAATGCAAGGAATAACATTTTATTTTATTTCATATCCTTCCTCTCTCTGGGAAAGATGTGGGAATGAGTCTCACTTGAGGTGAAATCTTATTTGAATGGACCACTAACTATTTTTGGTAATGCTACATTCAGCAGGCATGTTAACAACTGGCTCGTGTGATTAGTTGTTCTCAGCCATCCTCATAACGGACCCAACAGTGTGACCCCCACTGTGACCCTATTCGACCCCACTTAGGAGACATAAAAGGCTAAAATGTAATACATTATGCTACTATTGAGGTCAAATCAAATACTTTTTCAATGACAATGTCTTCTGAACTGTATTTTTAAATGAAAATGACTCCTGTGTTTGTGTTATAATGAAAGATAGATAACAACTGTAATGCTAGCTGCTATAGCTGTCTTTGTCTCTGTGTCCAGCTCTATGGAAGACGAAACTAATGACATTAGCCATGGGTATCAGTCAGTCATATCAGCCATAGAGGAGAGAGGGAGAGATGGGATCCTAATGTGCAGTGATTTGTTATATGTGTCTGGGATTGTGTTCTTTGTGTCAGGGACAGGGCCATGTTCTTGTGGTCCCCTTGCCTCTCCGCCCCCGTGGCGTGCGTAGCCGTCGCTCCGTGTTAGTGTGCCAGTCAATCACAGTCTGGGGGCTGTCGCTCATCAAGATGCTGTGGATGATTTCCAATGCAAGGATGTGCAGAGATTTGCACTTCCCTGGAGAGAAGCCCCACTGACACAAACTGACACACACTGACACACACACACACACTGACACACACACACACACACACACACCACACACACACACACTCCCCACTGACAGAGGACACTTCAACTGTCACATGGCGTGCTGTCCTGATCTGCAGTGACACATCTGCACCCTGCATGCCACACACCGGCCTGACAACACTGTACATGGACAGACCCTGGGCATACGTACATGCACTCTGCTTTGGGTATACACCCTACCTACATGTACATACTCGCTGTGTGGATACTGTAGGCAATAGGACAGGCACTTACATATTTATAGGTACAGTAGTGGATGTATGTACGGTGAGCTCCAAAAGTATTAGGACAGTGACATATTTGTTGATATTTTGGCGCTGTACTCCAGCACTTGGGATTTGAAATAATATAATTACTATGAGGTTAAAGTGCAGACTGTCAGCTTTAATTTGAGGGTATTTTAATCCATATCGGGTGAACCGAAAAGTATTGAGACAAATTCACTTATACAGTTGAAGACGGAAGTTTACATACACTTCGGTTGGAGTCATTAAAACTCGTTTTTCAACCACTCCACAAATGTCTTGTTAACAAACTATAGTTTTGGAAAGTCTGTCAGGACATCAACTTTGTGCATGACACAAGTAATTTTTCCAACAATTGTATACAGCCAGATGATTTCACTTATAATTCACTGTATCACAATTCCAGTGGGTCAGAAGTTTACATACACTAAGTTGTCTGTGCCTTTAAACAGCTTGGAAAATTCCAGAAAAGGATGTCATAGCTGTATTTCAAGGCCTTCCTTCAAACTCAGTACCTCTTTGCTTGACATCATGGGACAATCAAAAGAAATCAGCCAAGACCTCAGAAAAACAATTGTAGACCTCCACAAGTCTGGTTCATCCTTGGGAGAAATTTCCAAATGCCTGAAGGTACCACGTTCATCTGTACAAACAATAGTACGCAAGTATAAACACCATGGGACCACGCAGCCGTCATACCGCTCTAGAAGGAGACTGCGTTCTGTCTCCTAGAGATGAAAAGTGCAAATCAATCCCGGGAACAACAGCAAATGACCTTGTGAAGATGCTGGAGGAAACAGGTACAAAGGTATCTATATCCACAGTAAAACAAGTCCTATATCGACATAACCTGAAAGGCCTCTCAGCAAGGAAGAAGCCACTGCTCCAAAACCGCCATAAAAAGCCAGACTACAGTTTGCAACTGCACATGCACGAAGATTGTACTTTTGGATAAATGTCCTCTGGTCTGATGAAACAAAAATAGAACTGTTTGGCCATAACAACCATCGTTATGTTTGGAGGAAAAGGGGAGGCTTGCAAGCTGAAGAACACCATCCCAACAGTGAAGCACGGGGGTGGCAGCATCATGTTTTGGGGGTGCTTTGCTGCAGGAGGGACTGGTGCACTTCACAAAATAGATGGCATCATGAGGTTGGAAAAATTATGTGGATATATTGAAGCAACATCTCAAGACATCAATCAGGAAGTTAAAGCTTGGTCGCAAGTGGGTCTTCCAAATGGACAAAGACGGCAAGCATACCTCCAAAGTTGTGGCAAAATGGCTTAAGGACAACAAAGTCAAGGTATTGGAGTGGCCATCACAAAGCCCTGACCTCAATCCTATAGAAAATTTGTGGGCAGAACTGAAAAAGCGTGTGCGAGCAAGGCGGCCTACAAAACTACCCGAAACATTTGACCCAAGTTAAACAATTTCAAGGCAATGCTACCAAATACTAATTGAGTGTATGTAAACTTCTGACCCACTGGGAATGTGATTTAAGAAATAAAAGCTGAAATAAAACATTCTCTCTACTATTATTCTGACATTTCACAATCTAAGAACAGTAATATTTTACACTTTCATTGTGAAATGATTTTGCATTTTGGAAATAAACTCTTCATATCAGTAAATGTTGACATCTCAATGACAAATGAATATGCCCTAAAACATATAAATAGATGTAAACATATAAAATAAAACCTTAAATTACCTTGTAAGAGTGTAGGTAAGGATGCACTTCATTAAACAGTTGTGAGGTACAGTAAAGTCAATAGGGGTTTGACCTGTAAATACATTTTTGCAGGTCTTTCCTATAATTCTTCAGTCACTTGAATAAGGTTCAGTAAAGTGGGGTGAGCTAGTATGTTGTGGATAAACAAAGGGAAAAGCCTTGCCAGTCTTGCCTCTTGGTTGTCCTGAGGGTCTAGCCAGTGAGCATCCAGTTAAATGTGGATGGATTATGTTTGAGAGGTTTCCATTAAAGAACACCCTCTGTGTTCTGTTAGACAAGTAAATATTGATCCACATTATAGCAAGGGTGTAAGGCCATAATATCAGGAATCAAGGTAAGACCCAGATGCAGACTGTCAAAGTAACACTGTTTATTGTAACAACAGGGGAAAGGCAAAGGTACAGGATGGCAGGCGGACTCAGGGTCAGGGACAGGCAGGGTTCAGTGATCCAGAGGTGGAGCAAAGGCACAGGGAAGCAGGCAGGCTCAGGGTCAGGCAGAGAGGTCAAGCGGGCAGGTACAGGGTCCAGGACAGGCAAGGTCAAAACCATGAGGACTACCAAAGAGAGGCTGGGAGTCTATTTTTAGCACTTTTCTGGGTTGCTTGATTGTTTTTAACTACTTAGGGAGCAGTGGGGCGCTAGCAGTGGGGCGCCAAATTCAAAATCCAAAAGTTGAATTATTAAACATTCATCAATATACAAGTGTTGCAAAGTCATCAAAAGCTCTGATTCTTGGCAATATCACAGTGTTGTCAGATTTCAAAAAGGCTTTACGGCAAAAGCACAACATTTGATTGTTTGAGGATAGCACCTACAATATTTAACCATTAGCATAAATTCACACAAAACCCATTTCACACTGAAAACAAATCCCTTACCTTTTGAAGAACTTCTGCTGAGGGCTTCCCAAGTGTCCAACGAAGACATCCAATGGTTCTTTTGTTAGAAAAAGTAATTTATTATATCCATAAATCTCAGTTTGGTTGGCGCGTTATGTTCATAAAATACAGCGTCCACTCGCCCATTGAACCGTGAAGATAACAGGTTCAACCTATACCTATACACTTGTCCAAGAACAATCAAACATCAGTGATAATGTATCCTTAGGAACACTTTAATGTATATTTACTATAATATTTCAACCGGATCATAAACTGGATGATAGGAAAGGAAAAAACCACAGCCAAGCCTGCATGAGCCCGTGAACGCCAAGATCCTCTTCTGTTTACATCTGGTGACTAGTTCAAATTCTTCTTCTATTACCATCCAGAGCAACCTAACATCACCAAACACTGTCTAGAGACTGTTGACATCCAGTGGAAGCAATAGGTACTGCAATCTTACTCCCATATATAGCTGTTTTCAATAGGGAGGGGTTCAAAATAAGGCAATGTGTCAAAAACACTTTTTTCCAGGACAGAAATACCTCGGGTTTTCGCCTGCTATATCAGTTCTGTTATACTCACAGACAATATTTTAACACTCTTAGAAACTTCAGAGTGTTTCCTATCCAATAGTACTAATTATATCCTAGTTTCTGGGCCTGAGTGGCAGGCCTTTTACTTTGGGCACGCCAGACTCTCCAAAACCGACACCTCAGCTGCCGCTCCCTAAGAAGTTAAGGTATTGCCAGTAAGGTACAAAATTGTTACCCACAATTGATTTGATATTGAGATAAAAACGGATGCAATGAGCCTTTAATTATTTTATTTTTAGACTTAGTAGTAGTGTGCTTTAAAAAATATATATGTTTGCAGTCCAGTACAGTTTGAACTACAGCTCACCTTGAAAAAAATTCAAGTTTCAGATTGAAAGAATGACCTTGAGGCATTTTGTTGCCCTGCCTTTTCTGTCTCATTTTCTTTAGTTGAACCCAGTCACATTTTCCCCCATTCTCTCCCCTGCCGCCACCAGCCTTTTGGAACTTTGTCAAGTCTCTTGACCTGTAACAGAATGAAAAGGCAAAAATCAGCTACTGCAGCAGCACTCAAGAAAAGTTAAGGGAAATTAGAGAGAGAGAGAGAGAGAGAGAGAGAGAGAGAGAGAGAGAGAGAGAGAGAGAGAGAGAGAGAGAGAGAGAGAGAGAGAGAGAGAGAGAGAGAGAGAGGAATGGCATTGCAGTGTCTGGGGCAGGAAAGGAGAGACGGAAGGAGGGAATGTTTTCTATGTCACTGCAGCCCCATATTGTCCCAGGAAAATGTCATCGTGCCCTTGGGAGGTGCAGCAGTGCTGCAAGGGAAGACTCATCTGTCTGTGCACATTTAACTGGATGCTCACTGGCTAGACCCTCAGGACAACCAAGAGGCAAGACTGGCAAGGCTTTTCCCTTTGTTTATCCACAACATACTAGCTCACCCCACTTTACTGAACCTTATTCAAGTGACTGAAGAATTATAGGAAAGACCTGCAAAAATGTATTTACAGGTCAAACCCCTATTGACTTTACTGTACCTCACAACTGTTTAATGAAGTGCATCCTTACCTACACTCTTACAAGGTAATTTAAGGTTTTATTTTATATGTTTACATCTATTTATATGTTTTAGGGCATATTCATTTGTCATTGAGATGTCAACATTTACTGATATGAAGAGTTTATTTCCAAAATGCAAAATCATTTCACAATGAAAGTGTAAAATATTACTGTTCTTAGATTTTTTTATTCAGAGATTTTAGGTGTGTATTAAAATGTTTTTTTTATAAAAAAAATGTCCACTATATACAGTGGGGCAAAAAAGTATTTAGTCAGCCACCAATTGTGCAAGTTCTCCAACTTAAAAAGATGAGAGAGGCCTGTAATTTTCATCATAGGTACACTTCAACTATGACAGACGAAATGAGAAAAAGAATTCCAGAAAATCACATTGTAGGATTTTTTATTTATTTATTTGCAAATTATGGTGGAAAATAAGTATTTGGTCAATAACAAAAGTTTATCTCAATACTTTGTTATATACCCTTTGTTGGCAATGACAAAGGTCAAACGTTTTCTGTAAGTCTTCACAAGGTTTTCACACACTGTTGCTGGTATTTTGGCCCATTCCTCCATGCAGATCTCCTCTAGAGCAGTGATGTTTTGGGGCTGTCGCTGGGCAACACGGACTTTCAACTCCCTCCAAAGATTTTCTATGGGGTTGAGATCTGGAGACTGGCTAGGCCACTCCAGGACCTTGAAAGGCTTCTTCTGAAGCCACTCCTTCGTTGCCAGGCGGTGTGTTTGGGATCATTGTCATGCTGAAAGACCCAGCCACGTTTCATCTTCAATGCCCTTGCTGATGGAAGGAGGTTTTCACTCAAAATCTCACGATACATGGCCCCATTCATTCTTTCCTTTACACGGATCAGTCGTCCTGGTCCCTTTGCAGAAAAACAGCCCCAAAGCATGATGTTTCCACCCCATGCTTCACAGTAGGTATGGTGTTCTTTGGATGCAACTCAGCATTCTTTGTCCTCCAAACACGACGAGTTGAGTTTTTACCAAAAAGTTGTATTTTGGTTTCATCTGACCATATGACATTCTCCCAATCCTCATCTGGATCATCCAAATGCTCTCTAGCAAACTTCAGACGGGCCTGAACATGTACTGGCTTAAGCAGGGGGACACGTCTGGCACTGCAGGATTTGAGTCCCTGGCGGCGTAGTGTGTTACTGATGGTAGGCTTTGTTACTTTGGTCCCAGCTCTCTGCAGGTCATTCACTAGGTCCCCGTGTGGTTCTGGGATTTTTGCTCACCGTTCTTGTGATCATTTTGACCCCACGGGTGAGATCTTGCGTGGAGCCCCAGATCGAGGAAGATTATCAGTGGTCTTGTATGTCTTCCATTTCCTAATAATTGCTCCCACAGTTGATTTCTTCAAACCAAGCTGCTTACCTATTGCAGATTCAGTCTTCCCAACCTGGTGCAGGTCTACAATTTTGTTTCTGGTGTCCTTTGACAGCTCTTTGGTCTTGGCCATAGTGGAGTTTGGAGTGTGACTGTTTGAGGTTGTGGACAGGTGTCTTTTATACTGATAACAAGTTCAAACAGGTGCCATTAATACAGGTAACGAGTGGAGGACAGAGGAGCCTCTTAAAGAAGAAGTTACAGGTCTGTGAGAGCCAGAAATCTTGCTTGTTTGTATGTGACCAAATACTTATTTTCCACCATAATTTGCAAATAAATTCATTAAAAATCCTACAATGTGATTTTCTGGATTTTTTTTCCTCATTTTGTCTGTCATAGTTGAAGTGTACCTATGATGAAAATTACAGGCCTCTCTCATCTTTTTAAGTGAGAGAACTTGCACAATTGGTGGCTGACTAAATACTTTTTTGCCCCACTGTATTCATTGTTTAGCTAGAATGGAATGTTTGTATACTGTATATTTGACAGTGAAACGTGGTTGTTTCACCTAGGTAATCTACATACAGTGGAAGTCGGATGTTTACATACACCTTAGCCAAATACATTTAAACTCAGTTTTTCCTGACATTTAATCCTTGTAAAAATTCCCTCTTAGGTCTGTTAGGATCACCACTTTAATTTAATAATGTGAAATGTCAGAATTACAGTACAGAGAATTATTTATTTCAGCTTTTATTTCTTTCATCACATTATCAGTGGACAGAAGTTTACATACACTCAATTAGTATTTGGTAGCATTGCCTTGAAATTGTTTAACTTGGGTCAAACGTTTGAGTAGCGTTCCACAAGCTTCCCATAATAAGCTGGGTGAATTTTGGCCCATTCCTCCTGACAGAGCTGGTGTAACTGAGTCAGGTTTGTAGGCCTCCTTGCTCGCACACGCTTTTCAGTTCTGCCCACACATTTTCTATGGGATGGAGGCCAGGGCTTTGTGATGGCCACTCCAATACCTTGACTTTGTTGTCCTTAACCCATTTTGCCACAACTTTGGAAGTATGCTTGTGGTCGTTGTCCATTCGGAAGAACGATTTGCAACCAAGTTTTAATTTCCTGACTGATGTCTTGAGATGTTGCTTCCTCATGATGCCATCTATTTTGTGAAGTGCACCAGTCCTCCTGCAGCAAAGCACCCCACAACATGATGCTGCCACCCCGTGCTTCACTGTTGGGATGGTGTTCTTCAGCTTGCAAGCCTCCCCCTTTTTCCTCCAAACATAACAATGGTCATTATGGCCAAACAGTTCTATTTTTGTTTCATCAGACCAGAGGATATTTCTCCAAAAAGTACGATCTTTGTCCCCATGTGCAGTTGCAAACCATAGTCTGGCTTTTTTATTGCGGGTTTTGGAGCAGTGGCTTCTTCCTTGCTGAGATGCCCTTCAGGTTATGTCGATATAGGACTTGTTTTACTTTGGATATAGATACTTTTGTAACTGTTTCCTCCAGCATCTTCACAAGGTCCTTTGCTGTTGTTCTGGGATTGACTTGCACTTTTCGCACCAAAGCAAATGCGTTCATCTCTAGGAGACAGAGCGGCTTTCTGAGCGGTATGACGACTGCTTGGTCCCATGGTGTTTATACTTGCGTACTATTGTTTGTACAGATGAACGTGGTACCGGCAGGCATTTGGAAATTGCTCCCAAGGATGAACCAGACTTGTGGAGGTATACAATTTTTTTCTGAGGTCTTGGCTGATTTCTTTTGATTGTCCCATGATGTCAAGCAAAGATGCACTGAGTTTGAAGGTAGGCCTTGAAATACATCCACAGGTACACCTCCAATTGACTCAAATTAAGCCAATTAGCCTATCAGAAGCTTCTAAAGCCATGACATAATTTTCTGAAATGTTCCAAGCTGTTTAAAGGCACAGTCAACTTAGTGTATGTAAACTTCTGACCCACTGGAATTGTGATACAGTGAATTATAAGTGAAGTAATCTGTCTGTAAACAATTGTTGGAAAAATTACTTGTGTCATGCACAAAGTAGATGTCCTAACCAACTTACCAAAACTATAGTTTGTTAGCAAGAAATTTGTGGAGTGGTTGAAAAACAAGTTTTAAGGACTCCATCCTAATTGTATTTAAATGTCTGGCTTCAACTGTATACAAAAGTATGTGGACACCCCTTCAAATTAGTGGATTTGGCTATTTCAGTCACACCCGTTGCTGACAGGTGTATAAAATCGAGCAGACAGCAATGCAATATCTATAGACAAACATTGGCAGTAGAACGGTCTTACTGAAGAGCTAAGTGACTTTCGACGTGGCACTATCATAGTATGGCACCTTTCCAACAGGTCAGTTCATCAAATTTCTGCCCTGCTAGAGCTGCCCCTGTCAACTGTAATGGATGTTATTGTGAAGTTGAAACAACGGCTCAGCTGCGAAGGGGTAGGCCACACAAGTTCTCAGAACGGGACTGCCGAGTGCTGAAGCGCAAAGCGCATAAAAATTGTCTGTCCTCGGTTGCAACACTCACTGCCTCTGGAAGCCACATCAGCACAAGAACTGTTCGTCGGGAGCTTCATGAAATGGGTTTCCATGGCCGAGCAGCCGCACACAAGCTATGCGCAATGCAATGCCGAGTGTCGGCTGGAGTGGTACAAAACTAGCAGCCATTGGACTCTGGAGCAGTGGAAACTTGTTCTCTGGAGTGATGAATAACGCTTCAACATCTGGCAGTCCGACTGACGAATCTGGGTTTGGCGGATGCTAGGAGAAGGCTACCTGCCGCAATGCATAGTGCCAACTGTAAAGTTTGGCGGAGGAGGAATAATGGTCTGGGGATTTTTTTCATGGTTCGGGCCAGGCCCATTAGTTTCAGTGAAGGGAAATCTTAACACAAAAGCATACAATGACATTCTAGACAATTCTGTGCTTCTAACTTTGTGGCAACAGTTTGGGGAAGGCCCTTTCCTGTTTCACCATGACAATGCTCCCGTTCAAAAAGTGAGGTCCATACAGAAACGTTTTTTTCGAGATCGGTGTGGAAGAACATGACTGGCTTGCACATAGCCCTGATCTCAACCCCATTGATCACCTTTGGGATGAATTGGAATGCCAACTGTGAGCCAGGCCTAATCGCCCAACATCAGTGCCCGACCTCACTAATGCTCTTGTGGCTTAATAGAAGCAAGTCCCTGCAGCAATGTTCTAACATCTAGTGGAAAGCCTTCCAAGAAGAGCGGAGGCTGATATAGTAGCAAATAGGGGACCATCTCCTTATTAATGAGCAGGAATTTGGGGTATTTTATTAGGATTCCCGTTAGCTGTTGCGAAAGCCGCAGCTACTCTTCCTTGGGTCCACACAGAACATGAAACATGATATATTACAGAACATTAATAGACAAGAACAGTTCAAGGACACACATAGGCTACACATCAATACATACACACAAAATATCAAGGCCAATAGGGGAGAGGCGTTGGGCCGTGAGGTGTTTCTTTATATGTTTTTTTTAACCAGGTTTGCTGTTAATTTGAGCAATATGAAATGGAAGGGAGTTCCATGTAATAATGGCTCTATATAATATTGTACGCTTTCTTGAATTTGTTCTGGATTTGGGGACTTTGAAAAGACCCCAGAGGACAAACACCTTGGTCTAGACTCAGATTCGATATATGATAGATAGGAGTGGCCATAGAGTAAGCCACCATCCTCAGTAGCCTTCCATCTAAATTGTCAATGCCAGGAGGTTTGTCATTATTGATCGATAACAATAAATTTCCCAACTGTCCCACACTAACTTTACAATATTCAAATTTACAATGGTTTTCTTTCATTACTTGTTTTTTATGCATAAATACGATGGCTCATTGTTCGTTGTTGTAATTTCCTGCTTAAATTTTCCCACTTTGCCAATGAAGTAATCATCAAAATAATTGGCAACATCAAATGGTTTTGTGATGAATAATCCATCTGATTCAACGGAAGATGGAGTTGAATTTGTCTTTCTGAGCATAATTTGATTGATAGTGCACCAACGTTGTTTTTCTCCATCAAACTTTAGATCATTGATATTGGCTTCATAGTGTGCCAGTCAATCACAGTCTGGGGGCTGTCGCTCATCAAGATGCTGTGGATGATTTCCAATGCAAGGATGTGCAGAGATTTGCACTTCCCTGGAGAAGCCCCACTGACACAAACTGACACACACTGACACACACACACACTGGACACACACACACACACACACACACACACACCACACACACACACTCCCCACTGACAGAGGACACTTCAACTGTCACATGGCGTGCTGTCCTGATCTGCAGTGACACATCTGCACCCTGCATGCCACACACCGCCTGACAACACTGTACATGGACAGACCCTGGGCATACGTACATGCACTCTGCTTTGGGTATACACCCTACCTACATGTACATACTCGCTGTGTGGATACTGTAGGCAATAGGACAGGCACTTACATATTTATAGGTACAGTAGTGGATGTATGTACGGTGAGCTCCAAAAGTATTAGGACAGTGACATATTTGTTGATATTTTGGCGCTGTACTCCAGCACTTGGGATTTGAAATAATATAATTACTATGAGGTTAAAGTGCAGACTGTCAGCTTTAATTTGAGGGTATTTTAATCCATATCGGGTGAACCGAAAAGTATTGAGACAAATTCACTTATACAGTTGAAGACGGAAGTTTACATACACTTCGGTTGGAGTCATTAAAACTCGTTTTTCAACCACTCCACAAATGTCTTGTTAACAAACTATAGTTTTGGAAAGTCTGTCAGGACATCAACTTTGTGCATGACACAAGTAATTTTTCCAACAATTGTATACAGCCAGATGATTTCACTTATAATTCACTGTATCACAATTCCAGTGGGTCAGAAGTTTACATACACTAAGTTGTCTGTGCCTTTAAACAGCTTGGAAAATTCCAGAAAAGGATGTCATAGCTGTATTTCAAGGCCTTCCTTCAAACTCAGTACCTCTTTGCTTGACATCATGGGACAATCAAAAGAAATCAGCCAAGACCTCAGAAAAACAATTGTAGACCTCCACAAGTCTGGTTCATCCTTGGGAGAAATTTCCAAATGCCTGAAGGTACCACGTTCATCTGTACAAACAATAGTACGCAAGTATAAACACCATGGGACCACGCAGCCGTCATACCGCTCTAGAAGGAGACGCGTTCTGTCTCCTAGAGATGAAAAGTGCAAATCAATCCCGGGAACAACAGCAAATGACCTTGTGAAGATGCTGGAGGAAACAGGTACAAAGGTATCTATATCCACAGTAAAACAAGTCCTATATCGACATAACCTGAAAGGCCTCTCAGCAAGGAAGAAGCCACTGCTCCAAAACCGCCATAAAAAAGCCAGACTACAGTTTGCAACTGCACATGCACGAAGATTGTACTTTTTGGATAAATGTCCTCTGGTCTGATGAAACAAAAATAGAACTGTTTGGCCATAACAACCATCGTTATGTTTGGAGGAAAAGGGGGAGGCTTGCAAGCTGAAGAACACCATCCCAACAGTGAAGCACGGGGGTGGCAGCATCATGTTTTGGGGGTGCTTTGCTGCAGGAGGGACTGGTGCACTTCACAAAATAGATGGCATCATGAGGTTGGAAAAATTATGTGGATATATTGAAGCAACATCTCAAGACATCAATCAGGAAGTTAAAGCTTGGTCGCAAGTGGGTCTTCCAAATGGACAAAGACGGCAAGCATACCTCCAAAGTTGTGGCAAAATGGCTTAAGGACAACAAAGTCAAGGTATTGGAGTGGCCATCACAAAGCCCTGACCTCAATCCTATAGAAAATTTGTGGGCAGAACTGAAAAAGCGATGTAGCAAGGCGGCCTACAAAACTACCCAAACATTTGACCCAAGTTAAACAATTTCAAGGCAATGCTACCAAATACTAATTGAGTGTATGTAAACTTCTGACCCACTGGGAATGTGATTTAAGAAATAAAAGCTGAAATAAAACATTCTCTACTATTATTCTGACATTTCACAATCTAAGAACAGTAATATTTTACACTTTCATTGTGAAATGATTTTGCATTTTGGAAATAAACTCTTCATATCAGTAAATGTTGACATCTCAATGACAAATTAATATGCCCTAAAACATATAAATAGATGTAAACATATAAAATAAAACCTTAAATTACCTTGTAAGAGTGTAGGTAAGGATGCACTTCATTAAACAGTTGTGAGGTACAGTAAAGTCAATAGGGGTTTGACCTGTAAATACATTTTTGCAGGTCTTTCCTATAATTCTTCAGTCACTTGAATAAGGTTCAGTAAAGTGGGGTGAGCTAGTATGTTGTGGATAAACAAAGGGAAAAGCCTTGCCAGTCTTGCCTCTTGGTTGTCCTGAGGGTCTAGCCAGTGAGCATCCAGTTAAATGTGGATGGATTATGTTTGAGAGGTTTCCATTAAAGAACACCCTCTGTGTTCTGTTAGACAAGTAAATATTGATCCACATTATAGCAAGGGGTGTAAGGCCATAATATCAGGAATCAAGGTAAGACCCAGATGCAGACTGTCAAAGTAACACTGTTTATTGTAACAACAGGGGAAAGGCAAAGGTACAGGATGGCAGGCGGACTCAGGGTCAGGGACAGGCAGGGTTCAGTGATCCAGAGGTGGAGCAAAGGCACAGGGAAGCAGGCAGGCTCAGGGTCAGGCAGAGAGGTCAAGCGGGCAGGTACAGGGTCAGGACAGGCAAGGTCAAAACCATGAGGACTACCAAAGAGAGGCTGGGAGTCTATTTTTAGCACTTTTCTGGGTTGCTTGATTGTTTTTAACTACTTAGGGAGCAGTGGGGCGCTAGCAGTGGGGCGCCAAATTCAAAATCCAAAAGTTGAATTATTAAACATTCATCAATATACAAGTGTTGCAAAGTCATCAAAAGCTCTGATTCTTGGCAATATCACAGTGTTGTCAGATTTCAAAAAGGCTTTACGGCAAAAGCACAACATTTGATTGTTTGAGGATAGCACCTACAATATTTAACCATTAGCATAAATTCACACAAAACCCATTTCACACTGAAAACAAATCCCTTACCTTTTGAAGAACTTCTGCTGAGGGCTTCCCAAGTGTCCAACGAAGACATCCAATGGTTCTTTTGTTAGAAAAAGTAATTTATTATATCCATAAATCTCAGTTTGGTTGTGCGTTATGTTCATAAAATACAGCGTCCACTCGCCCATTGAACCGTGAAGATAACAGGTTCAACCTATACCTATACACTTGTCCAAGAACAATCAAACATCAGTGATAATGTATCCTTAGGAACACTTTAATGTATATTTACTATAATATTTCAACCGGATCATAAACTGGATGATAGGAAAGGAAAAAACCACAGCCATGCCATGAGCCCGTGAACGCCAAGATCCTCTTCTGTTTACATCTGGTGACTAGTTCGAAATTCTTCTTCTATTACCATCCAGAGCAACCTAACATCACCAAACACTGTCTAGAGACTGTTGACATCCAGTGGAAGCAATAGGTACTGCAATCTTACTCCCATATATAGCTGTTTTCAATAGGGAGGGGTTCAAAATAAGGCAATGTGTCAAAAACACTTTTTTCCAGGACAGAAATACCTCGGGTTTTCGCCTGCTATATCAGTTCTGTTATACTCACAGACAATATTTTAACACTCTTAGAAACTTCAGAGTGTTTCCTATCCAATAGTACTAATTATATCCTAGTTTCTGGGCCTGAGTGGCAGGCCTTTTACTTTGGGCACGCCAGACTCTCCAAAACCGACACCTCAGCTGCCGCTCCCTAAGAAGTTAAGGTATTGCCAGTAAGGTACAAAATTGTTACCCACAATTGATTTGATATTGAGATAAAAACGGATGCAATGAGCCTTTAATTATTTTATTTTTAGACTTAGTAGTAGTGTGCTTTAAAAAATATATATGTTTGCAGTCCAGTACAGTTTGAACTACAGCTCACCTTGAAAAAAATTCAAGTTTCAGATTGAAAGAATGACCTTGAGGCATTTTGTTGCCCTGCCTTTTCTGTCTCATTTTCTTTAGTTGAACCCAGTCACATTTTCCCCCATTCTCTCCCCTGCCGCCACCAGCCTTTTGGAACTTTGTCAAGTCTCTTGACCTGTAACAGAATGAAAAGGCAAAAATCAGCTACTGCAGCAGCACTCAAGAAAAGTTAAGGGAAATTAGGAGAGAGAGAGAGAGAGAGAGAGAGAGAGAGAGAGAGAGAGAGAGAGAGAGAGAGAGAGAGAGAGAGAGAGAGAGAGAGAGAGAGAGAGAGAGAGAGAGAGAGAGAGGAATGGCATTGCAGTGTCTGGGGCAGGAAAGGAGAGACGGAAGGAGGGAATGTTTTCTATGTCACTGCAGCCCCATATTGTCCCAGGAAAATGTCATCGTGCCCTTGGGAGGTGCAGCAGTGCTGCAAGGGAAGACTCATCTGTCTGTGCACATTTAACTGGATGCTCACTGGCTAGACCCTCAGGACAACCAAGAGGCAAGACTGGCAAGGCTTTTCCCTTTGTTTATCCACAACATACTAGCTCACCCCACTTTACTGAACCTTATTCAAGTGACTGAAGAATTATAGGAAAGACCTGCAAAAATGTATTTACAGGTCAAACCCCTATTGACTTTACTGTACCTCACAACTGTTTAATGAAGTGCATCCTTACCTACACTCTTACAAAGGTAATTTAAGGTTTTATTTTATATGTTTACATCTATTTATATGTTTTAGGGCATATTCATTTGTCATTGAGATGTCAACATTTACTGATATGAAGAGTTTATTTCCAAAATGCAAAATCATTTCACAATGAAAGTGTAAAATATTACTGTTCTTAGATTTTTTATTCAGAGATTTTAGGTGTGTATTAAAATGTTTTTTTTATAAAAAAAATGTCCACTATATACAGTGGGGCAAAAAAGTATTTAGTCAGCCACCAATTGTGCAAGTTCTCCAACTTAAAAAGATGAGAGAGGCCTGTAATTTTCATCATAGGTACACTTCAACTATGACAGACGAAATGAGAAAAAGAATTCCAGAAAATCACATTGTAGGATTTTTTATTTATTTATTTGCAAATTATGGTGGAAAATAAGTATTTGGTCAATAACAAAAGTTTATCTCAATACTTTGTTATATACCCTTTGTTGGCAATGACAAAGGTCAAACGTTTTCTGTAAGTCTTCACAAGGTTTTCACACACTGTTGCTGGTATTTTGGCCCATTCCTCCATGCAGATCTCCTCTAGAGCAGTGATGTTTTGGGGCTGTCGCTGGGCAACACGGACTTTCAACTCCCTCCAAAGATTTTCTATGGGGTTGAGATCTGGAGACTGGCTAGGCCACTCCAGGACCTTGAAAGGCTTCTTACTGAAGCCACTCCTTCGTTGCCCAGGCGGTGTGTTTGGGATCATTGTCATGCTGAAAGACCCAGCCACGTTTCATCTTCAATGCCCTTGCTGATGGAAGGAGGTTTTCACTCAAAATCTCACGATACATGGCCCCATTCATTCTTTCCTTTACACGGATCAGTCGTCCTGGTCCCTTTGCAGAAAAACAGCCCCCAAAGCATGATGTTTCCACCCCATGCTTCACAGTAGGTATGGTGTTCTTTGGATGCAACTCAGCATTCTTTGTCCTCCAAACACGACGAGTTGAGTTTTTACCAAAAAGTTGTATTTTGGTTTCATCTGACCATATGACATTCTCCCCAATCCTCATCTGGATCATCCAAATGCTCTCTAGCAAACTTCAGACGGGCCTGAACATGTACTGGCTTAAGCAGGGGGACACGTCTGGCACTGCAGGATTTGAGTCCTGGCGGCGTAGTGTGTTACTGATGGTAGGCTTTGTTACTTTGGTCCCAGCTCTCTGCAGGTCATTCACTAGGTCCCCGTGTGGTTCTGGGATTTTTGCTCACCGTTCTTGTGATCATTTTGACCCCACGGGGTGAGATCTTGCGTGGAGCCCCAGATCGAGGAAGATTATCAGTGGTCTTGTATGTCTTCCATTTCCTAATAATTGCTCCCACAGTTGATTTCTTCAAACCAAGCTGCTTACCTATTGCAGATTCAGTCTTCCCAACCTGGTGCAGGTCTACAATTTTGTTTCTGGTGTCCTTTGACAGCTCTTTGGTCTTGGCCATAGTGGAGTTTGGAGTGTGACTGTTTGAGGTTGTGGACAGGTGTCTTTTATACTGATAACAAGTTCAAACAGGTGCCATTAATACAGGTAACGAGTGGAGGACAGAGGAGCCTCTTAAAGAAGAAGTTACAGGTCTGTGAGAGCCAGAAATCTTGCTTGTTTGTATGTGACCAAATACTTATTTTCCACCATAATTTGCAAATAAATTCATTAAAAATCCTACAATGTGATTTTCTGGATTTTTCCTCATTTTGTCTGTCATAGTTGAAGTGTACCTATGATGAAAATTACAGGCCTCTCTCATCTTTTTAAGTGAGAGAACTTGCACAATTGGTGGCTGACTAAATACTTTTTTGCCCCACTGTATTCATTGTTTAGCTAGAATGGAATGTTTGTATACTGTATATTTGACAGTGAAACGTGGTTGTTTCACCTAGGTAATCTACATACAGTGGAAGTCGGATGTTTACATACACCTTAGCCAAATACATTTAAACTCAGTTTTTCCTGACATTTAATCCTTGTAAAAATTCCCTCTTAGGTCTGTTAGGATCACCACTTTAATTTAATAATGTGAAATGTCAGAATTACAGTACAGAGAATTATTTATTTCAGCTTTTATTTCTTTCATCACATTATCAGTGGACAGAAGTTTACATACACTCAATTAGTATTTGGTAGCATTGCCTTGAAATTGTTTAACTTGGGTCAAACGTTTCGGGTAGCGTTCCACAAGCTTCCCATAATAAGCTGGGTGAATTTTGGCCCATTCCTCCTGACAGAGCTGGTGTAACTGAGTCAGGTTTGTAGGCCTCCTTGCTCGCACACGCTTTTCAGTTCTGCCCACACATTTTCTATGGGATGGAGGCCAGGGCTTTGTGATGGCCACTCCAATACCTTGACTTTGTTGTCCTTAACCCATTTTGCCACAACTTTGGAAGTATGCTTGTGGTCGTTGTCCATTCGGAAGAACGATTTGCAACCAAGTTTTAATTTCCTGACTGATGTCTTGAGATGTTGCTTCCTCATGATGCCATCTATTTTGTGAAGTGCACCAGTCCCTCCTGCAGCAAAGCACCCCCACAACATGATGCTGCCACCCCCGTGCTTCACTGTTGGGATGGTGTTCTTCAGCTTGCAAGCCTCCCCCTTTTTCCTCCAAACATAACAATGGTCATTATGGCCAAACAGTTCTATTTTTGTTTCATCAGACCAGAGGATATTTCTCCAAAAAGTACGATCTTTGTCCCCATGTGCAGTTGCAAACCATAGTCTGGCTTTTTTATTGCGGGTTTTGGAGCAGTGGCTTCTTCCTTGCTGAGATGCCCTTCAGGTTATGTCGATATAGGACTTGTTTTACTTTGGATATAGATACTTTTGTAACTGTTTCCTCCAGCATCTTCACAAGGTCCTTTGCTGTTGTTCTGGGATTGACTTGCACTTTTCGCACCAAAGTACGTTCATCTCTAGGAGACAGAGCGGCTTTCTGAGCGGTATGACGACTGCTTGGTCCCATGGTGTTTATACTTGCGTACTATTGTTTGTACAGATGAACGTGGTACCGGCAGGCATTTGGAAATTGCTCCCAAGGATGAACCAGACTTGTGGAGGTATACAATTTTTTGCTGAGGTCTTGGCTGATTTCTTTTGATTGTCCCATGATGTCAAGCAAAGATGCACTGAGTTTGAAGGTAGGCCTTGAAATACATCCACAGGTACACCTCCAATTGACTCAAATTAAGCCAATTAGCCTATCAGAAGCTTCTAAAGCCATGACATAATTTTCTGAAATGTTCCAAGCTGTTTAAAGGCACAGTCAACTTAGTGTATGTAAACTTCTGACCCACTGGAATTGTGATACAGTGAATTATAAGTGAAGTAATCTGTCTGTAAACAATTGTTGGAAAAATTACTTGTGTCATGCACAAAGTAGATGTCCTAACCAACTTACCAAAACTATAGTTTGTTAGCAAGAAATTTGTGGAGTGGTTGAAAAACAAGTTTTAAGGACTCCATCCTAATTGTATTTAAATGTCTGGCTTCAACTGTATACAAAAGTATGTGGACACCCCTTCAAATTAGTGGATTTGGCTATTTCAGTCACACCCGTTGCTGACAGGTGTATAAAATCGAGCAGACAGCAATGCAATATCTATAGACAAACATTGGCAGTAGAACGGTCTTACTGAAGAGCTAAGTGACTTTCGACGTGGCACTATCATAGTATGGCACCTTTCCAACAGGTCAGTTCATCAAATTTCTGCCCTGCTAGAGCTGCCCCTGTCAACTGTAATGGATGTTATTGTGAAGTTGAAACAACGGCTCAGCTGCGAAGGGTAGGCCACACAAGTTCTCAGAACGGACTGCCGAGTGCTGAAGCGCAGCGCATAAAAATTGTCTGTCCTCGGTTGCAACACTCACTGCCTCTGGAAGCCACATCAGCACAAGAACTGTTCGTCGGGAGCTTCATGAAATGGGTTTCCATGGCCGAGCAGCCGCACACAAGCTATGCGCAATGCAATGCCGAGTGTCGGCTGGAGTGGTACAAAACTAGCAGCCATTGGACTCTGGAGCAGTGGAAACTTGTTCTCTGGAGTGATGAATAACGCTTCAACATCTGGCAGTCCGACTGACGAATCTGGGTTTGGCGGATGCTAGGAGAAGGCTACCTGCCGCAATGCATAGTGCCAACTGTAAAGTTTGGCGGAGGAGGAATAATGGTCTGGGGATTTTTTTCATGGTTCGGGCCAGGCCCATTAGTTTCAGTGAAGGGAAATCTTAACACAAAAGCATACAATGACATTCTAGACAATTCTGTGCTTCTAACTTTGTGGCAACAGTTTGGGGAAGGCCCTTTCCTGTTTCACCATGACAATGCTCCCGTTCAAAAAGTGAGGTCCATACAGAAACGTTTTTTTCGAGATCGGTGTGGAAGAACATGACTGGCTTGCACATAGCCCTGATCTCAACCCCATTGATCACCTTTGGGATGAATTGGAATGCCAACTGTGAGCCAGGCCTAATCGCCCAACATCAGTGCCCGACCTCACTAATGCTCTTGTGGCTTAATAGAAGCAAGTCCCTGCAGCAATGTTCTAACATCTAGTGGAAAGCCTTCCAAGAAGAGCGGAGGCTGATATAGTAGCAAATAGGGGACCATCTCCTTATTAATGAGCAGGAATTTGGGGTATTTTATTAGGATTCCGTTAGCTGTTGCGCAAAGCCGCAGCTACTCTTCCTTGGGTCCACACAGAACATGAAACATGATATATTACAGAACATTAATAGACAAGAACAGTTCAAGGACACACATAGGCTACACATCAATACATACACACAAAATATCAAGGCCAATAGGGGAGAGGCGTTGGGCCGTGAGGTGTTTCTTTATATGTTTTTTTTAACCAGGTTTGCTGTTAATTTGAGCAATATGAAATGGAAGGGAGTTCCATGTAATAATGGCTCTATATAATATTGTACGCTTTCTTGAATTTGTTCTGGATTTGGGGACTTTGAAAAGACCCCAGAGGACAAACACCTTGGTCTAGACTCAGATTCGATATATGATAGATAGGAGTGGCCATAGAGTAAGCCACCATCCTCAGTAGCCTTCCATCTAAATTGTCAATGCCAGGAGGTTTGTCATTATTGATCGATAACAATAAATTTCCCAACTGTCCCACACTAACTTTACAATATTCAAATTTACAATGGTTTTCTTTCATTACTTGTTTTTTATGCATAAATACGATGGCTCATTGTTCGTTGTTGTAATTTCCTGCTTAAATTTTCCCACTTTGCCAATGAAGTAATCATCAAAATAATTGGCAACATCAAATGGTTTTGTGATGAATAATCCATCTGATTCAACGGAAGATGGAGTTGAATTTGTCTTTCTGAGCATAATTTGATTGATAGTGCACCAACGTTGTTTTTCTCCATCAAACTTTAAATCATTGATATTGGCTTCATAATACAGTTTATTTTTCTTGTCATTGAGTTTAGTCACATCATTTCTCGATTTGCAGTAAGTCAGATGTGCAGCCAGACTTATTAACCACTTCTTTTGCCCCATCTCTTCAACCATACAGTTTTTAAATTCCTCATTAACCTGTTAGGGGCTCGGGGCAGTGTTCGGATGTTCGAAGAGTCTGGCGTGCCCAAAGTAAAATGCCTGTTACTCAGGCCCAGAAAGGATATGCACATTATTAGTAGTATTGGAAAGAAAACAATCTGACGTTTCTAAAACTGTTAAAATAATGTCTGTGAGTATAACAGAACTGATATGGCAGGCAAAAACCAGAGAAAATAGCAAAATCCATCCTGAAAATGTGATTTTGTGATGTGACAGTTTTCCCTTTGACAAGCTATTCAATACAGGGGGATTTAGCTCCCAGATTGCAGTTCCTATGGCTTCCACTATATGTCAACAGTCTTTAGACAAGGTTTCAGGCTTGTTTTTTGAAAAACCAACAAGTAATAGCTGTTTTTCCCAGTGGACTATGGAGTGGATTGTATTGTTTGGTGCGCGTGATTGAGTGCTTCGGTTTTTTCCTTTTCTATTGAGCAGGTTATTTTCCGTCTGAAATATTATCATTTATTTACATATTAGGGTACCTGAGGATTGATTTGAAATGTTGTTTGAGTTGTTTGGACAAAGTTTATAGGTAACCAAGTGGAGCTTTTGGGATATAAAGAGGGACTTTATCGAACAAAAGGACCATTTATTGTGTAGCTGGGACCCTTTGGATTGCCATCAGAGGAAGATCTTCTGAGGTAAGCCATTTATTTGATCGCTATTTTTGATTTTTTTGACACCTGTGCTGGTTATGATATTATGGTAATGGGGGAAGTATGCGGGGCGCTGTCCTCAGACAATGAAATGCTATGCTTTCGCCGTAAAGCCTTTTTGAAATCTGACAATGTTGTGAGATTAACAAGATTCTAAGCTTTTGAATGGTGTGCAACACTTGTATTTTCATGAATGTTTATTATTACTATTTTTAACAGGTGCATGTTAATCAATAATTGGAAGAAGCCATTTCATAAATTCATCAAGTGCAGCTTCTGGAATCCATGGAGCCTTATCAGTTATAACAGTCAGTTTTTTAACAGGTGCATGTTTATCAATAATTGAAAGAAGCCATTTCATAAATTTATCAAGTGTAGCTTCTGGATGCTCCTCAGACCAACAAATATATAATATCCACATAAGAATCAAACTTTTGTATGATGTCTTATATATTATTTTATGCCCAGCTTTTGGAACCTTGGTTCTCCTCAGGAAACTGAAAAGATTTTGCATGGGTCCCCAGATCCTTAAAACAGCTGCACCATCGAGAACATCCTGACCGGTTGCATCACCGCCTGGTATGGCAACTGCTCGGTATCTGACCGTAAGGCGCTACAGAGGTTAGTGCGTACGGTCCAGTACATCACTGGAGCCAAGCTTCCTGCCATCCAGGACCTATATACTAGGTGGTGTCAGAGGAAGACCCAAAAAAGACTCTTGTCACCAAAGTTATAGACTGTTCTCTCTGCTACTGCACGGCAAACGGTACCGGCACGCCAAGTCTAGGTACAAAAGACTCAGATTATCGGAGGAGGTAAAGCATGAGCTGGCAGCCTGAGAATTACCGACGGATCTCGACTCACTCATCGCTTTAACCATCCGTATCAATGGTCGGCTATGTGAACGTAGGAGGGAGAAGAGGTCCGATTGTGGTCCCAATCGCTCACTCAGGGATCCCATCTTGCAGCTGATGAACTCCGGAAGTCCCCAACATCTACGTCCCAGAGAGGATCCGAGCTTACCCGAGTAACTACCCGACTGTCTCCAGCCGAACCCATACGCAGACTTGAGAGACAGAGTTGACTGTATTGCGGTACTGACGGTCATTTTATGTCTGCCTGTCCCTTCAAGAGACCTTGCTCATTCGTTGGAGTGAGTGCACTTGTGGGTCTTGAAGGTGATTTTTCTTCTCCCCTTACTCGCCCCCCAACATGTCACCCTGCTGTGGGGCGACCAGTCCAAGTCTCTCCAGGTACTCATCAACTCGGGGACCGATGTGAGTCTCATGCACGTTACCCTGGCATCCGAGCTGGGCATCCCCAATCAACCCCTCTCCATTCCCATGGGTGTTAGAGCACTGGACAGGCGCTCTCTAGGCCGGGTCACCAACCAGACCACCCACGTCAACCTACGAGTGTCGGGGAACCACAGCGAGACGATCCAATTTCTGCTTGTTGAGTCTCCGCAGGTGCCCGTGGTATTGGGATTCTCTTGGCTCCTAGAAGACCAGCATCCCGGAGTCGCCTCTTCACTGTTGACGTTAAGACTGGTGTTTTGCGGGTACTATTTAATGAAGCTGCCAGTTGAGGACTTGTGAGGTGTCTGTTTCTCAAACTAGACACTCTAATGTACTTGTCCTCTTGCTCAGTTGTGCACCGGGGCCTCCCACTCCTCTTTCTATTCTGGTTAGAGACAGTTTGTGCTGTTCTGTGAAGGGTGTAGTACACAGCGTTGTACAAGATCTTCAGTTTCTTGGCAATTTCTTGCATGGAATAGCCTTCATTTCTCAGAACAAGAACAGACTGACGCGTTTCAGAAGAAAGGTCTTTGTTTCTGGCCATTTTGAGCCTGTAATCGAACCCACAAGTGCTGATGCTCCAGATACTCAACTAGTCTAAATAAGGCCTGTTTTATTGCTTCTTTAATCAGAACAACATTTTTCAGTTGTGCTAACATAATTGCAAAAGGGTTTTCTATATGGAAAAGAACAAACAAAGTAAGAAAAGAAAAAACATAAATTTAGCAGTCCGTTAATCCGTTGGGGTGTTTAAGTGTGTGTGGGCTGTGGGGTTAAAGCTACAAACTCTCATCCCTTCCAGGCTTTTGGGAGGGAGGGTGGACAACGAGCCTTGTCATATCGGATGTATGCAATGTCCCTCTTGCAGCTTTCATGGCCGGGATGAGTTATTTTCTCTTCTGGCGCACAGCTTCAGGATAGTCCTCGTTGAGGAAGATGTACTTGAGGAAGATGTACGTTCCCCTTAAGTTCTTGGCTCTTACCAGAACCACTACCTTGTGCTTGAACCTCAGGAACTTGATGACTATCGGGCCTGTCATCTGGGCCAGTGGTGGGATTTCCAGTCCTGTGATTGGCCCCAACTCAATCTTCCTCTGGTCTATCTTCAGTTTCTCCGAAATCATTTCCCTCACTTTGTTTCCATGTCTCATGTAGAGATTCTGCAAATCCGTGTACAACAATGTTGTTGCACCTTGATTGTACCTCGAGATAATCAGATTTCTCTCTCATTCTTATCATGGATTCACATACAGAACTAATTTCATCTTCTTCGGGATCGTTGTCCCGTCCACGGGATGGTTGAGCTAACGTAGGCTAATGTGATTAGCATGAGGTTGTAAGTAACAAGAACATTTCCTAGGACCTATTGATATTGGCAGAAAGCTTAAATTCTTGTTAATCTAACTGCACTGTCCAATTTACAGTAGCTAATTGCAGTGAAAGAATACCATGCTATTGTTTGAGGAGAGTGCACATTTTTGAACATGAAAAGTTATTAATAAACAAATTAGGCACATTTGGGCAGTCTTGCTCAGTCCCCTCCTGTACTCCCTGTTCACTCATGACTGCACTGGCAGGCACGACTCCAACTCAATCATTAAGTTTGCAGACGACACAACAGTAGTCGGCTTGATTACCAACAATGACAGGACAGCCTACAGGGAGGAGGTGAGGGCTCTGGGAATGTGGTGCCAGGAAAATAACCTCTCACCCAACGTCAACAAAACAAAACAAAGGAGATGATTGTGGACTTCAGGAAACAGCAGAGGGAGCACCCCCCCTATCCACATTGACAGGACAGCAGTGGAGAAGGTGGAAAGTTTTAAGTTCCTCGGCGTGCACATCACTGACAAACTGAAATGGCAGTGGTGAAGAAGGCGCAACAGCGCCTCTTCAACCTCAGGAGGCTGAAGAAATTTGTCTTGTCACCTAAAACCCTCACAAACCTTTACAGATGCACAACTGAGAGCATCCTGTCGGGCTGTATCACCTTCTGGTACGGCAACTGCACCGCTCACAACCGTAGGGCTCTCCAGAGGGTGGTGCGGTCTGCACAACGCATCACCAGGGGCAAACTACCTGCCCTCCAGGACAGCTACAGCGCCCGATGTCACAGGAAGGCCAAAATGATCATCAAGGACAACAACCACCCGAGCCACTGCCTGTTCACCCCGCTATCATCCAAAAGGCGAGGTCAGTGCATCGAAGCGGGGGAACGAGAGACTGAAAAACAGCTTCTACATGTATATACTGCACTCTATACTTTTCTACTGTTTTTTTTTGTCTATGCCGCTCTGACATTACTTATCCAAATATTTATATATTCTTATATTCTTATTCTATTCCTTTACTTAGATTTGTGTGTATTGGGTATATGTTGTGAAATTGTTAGATATTACTTGTTAGATATTGCTGCACTGTTGGAACTAGAAGCACAAGCATTTCTCTACACCCGCTATAACATCTGCTAAAAACGTGTATGTGACCAATATAATTTGATTTGATTTGAATATCATCTTGGTAAGCAACTCCAGTGTAGACTTGGCTTTGTCTTTTAGGTTATTGTCCTGCTGAAAGGTGAATTTGTCTACCGGTGTCTGTTGGAAAGCAGACAGAAACAGGTTTCCTCTAGGAATGTCTATGCTTATAGCTGTATTCTGTTTCTTTTTATCCTAAAAACTTCATAGTCCTTGCCGATGACAAGCATACCCATAACATGATGCAGCAACCACTAGGGCTGTGGCAGTCCCAACATTTTGTCAGCCAGTGATTGTCAAGCAAATACTGTCGGACTCACAGTAATTTACCGTTAATTAACAGAAAAACTTTAGCATCACTTGGCTTCCACACATACTGAAGCCACTGATTCAGTCCTTTGGAATATCTACATTTTAAAAAGTTGAATAAATCAATGTAATATAGCCTACACCTTCACAATAAATCCATTATTTAATTTAGACAGCTCTAAAGAAGCATGATATGAAGAAAATGTAGTCTATTTCAGAAGAACAGAATAGCATACTCTGAGTTGTCCTTATGTTAGGTCCTGATGTGGCTATGCCAAATGGCTGTGGGCTACACTAGTTCATTTAGCAGACAAGATTTGCTTAGAATTCCGTGGCATTATTTTATATTATTTTATAGTATGAAGAATACAATGGAACAAAGCTGAATAAAATATAAATATTTTCTCCAGGGAGGGAGTGCGCACATGCGGCTATTCTGTGTTGAGCGGTTAACAAAGAAATAGGTACTCCTATATGCTTAATTTAGAGTTATTAATGTAACTTTAGTTGTTCTACATAAGTTTCGCTATATGTTTGGATTTTTTATACATTTTAAGGCTGCATGATGCGACTCTAATGATAATTTGAAAAAAGTGGCTTGAAAGGCATGAGCTCTGCTTTATTTTTTGTGCAGGCTGTACACAATTCCTTAGTCTCTCATTCATAATTTGACAAGCACTTGATAATGCCTCGAATTTCACTGTGGCATCCCCTTTGTGGCCATAATGCCCCCTAAAAAAATCCATGCCTTTGTTGTGCCCTTCTCCCTGAGTACATGCTCCGAAGCTGCGCACTCTCCTTCACCTGATCGGGTCTTTTTCACAGGCTACAAGTGAAGACAGACACATCGGGGAAGCAACTGCGCACGTCCTTAGCCAATTCCAAGGTGCATATTGAAGATACTGGAAGAACTGTCTACATTAACCTTTCGTCAGCCAATAAGATGAGTAGGCCTAACGATCAGCAAAAGCATTAGCCTATGTCAATCTACTATCCCCCATAGTACAAAAGTCAACCTATTCTATTCTGTGTGAGAAATAAATATTCCAAACATAGTCTGGGACAGTTGTGGGATGCAAAAGATCCCAAATGAATACAACCACTAGCACCCCCCAAACATGTTTTACACAATGTGGCTGACACAACAGATCAGAAAGTTTTGCTTAAAATGTTGATAAACTATTAGGCTATTTCTTCACATTACAAGCGCAGCAATGTGCTCATGGCAGTAGGCTATAATCGGGAATGTTCCATTAGCAGGAACATTGCCGTGAGGACAGATGCTGGGAGACAAGAAGCAAGTACAGGGAGTGAATATTTAATAAATAACAGACATGAAACAAAACATGGACAGCGTCTGGACAAGGGAACAATAACGACAATAATGCTGACACAGGGATCAAACTGAGGAATCGACAGATATAGAGGAGGCAGTCAATAAAGTGATGGAGTCCAGGTGAGTCCAATAAAGTGCTGATGAGCGTAACGATGGTGACAGGTGTGCGTAGTGATGGGCAGCCTGGCCCCCTCGAGCGCCAGAGAGGGGGAGCGGGAGCAGGCGTGACATACGCTGCTTATGTATGCCATTTAGGCTCTAAACCCATTGTAAAGCCAATTCATGTGCTTAATATTAAGATTTTTTTTTTTGGGACACAACATATAGGCCTATGGGCTAGGCTATGATTTGAAAAAGTCGCGAAAAACAAGGATGTTTCTTATGCTGGGCATCATTCTCAAGTGATAATATATAAGTCACAAGTGATAGGCTAGTATTGTCACCCATCAGACTATTCTTGATTTAATCTTGTCTTTGCATACGGTACCAGTCAAAAGTTTGAATACATCTACTCATTCTAGGGTTTTTCTTTTATTTAATTTTTTTACTACATTGTAGAATAATAGTGAAGACATCAACACTATGAAATAACACATATGGAATCATGTAGTAACCAAAAAATAGTTAAACAAAGATTCTTCAAAGTAGCCACCCTTTGCCTCGATGACAGCTTTGCACACTCTTGGCATTCTCTCAACCAGTTTCATGAGGTAGTCCCCTGGAATGCATTTCAATTAACAGGTATGCCTTGTTAAAAGTTATTTTGTGGAATTTCTTTCCTTCTTAATGCGTTTCAGCCAATCAGTTGTGTTGTGACAAGGTAGAGGTGGTATACAGAATGCGAGGTTCGTATTATGGCAAGATCAGCTCAAATAAGCAAAGAGAAATGACAGTCCATCATTACTTTAAGACATAAAGGTCAGTCAATCCGGAAAATTTCAAGAACTTTGAAAGTTTCTTCTAGCGCAGTCGCAAAAACCATCAAGCGCTATGATGAAACTGGCTATCATGAGAACCACTGTAGGAAAGGAAGATCCAGAGTTACATTTGCTGCAGAGGATAAGTTCATTAGAGTTACCAGCCTCAGAAATTGCAGCCCAAATAAATGCTTCACAGAGTTCAAGTAAAAGACACATCTCAACATCAACTGTTCAGAGAAGACAACGTGAATCAGGCCATCATGGTCGAATTGCTGCAAAGAAACCACTACTAAAGGACACCAATAAGAAGAACAGACTTGCTTGGGCCAAGAAACACGAGAAATGGACATTAGACCAGTGGAAATCTGTCCTTTGGTCTGATGAGTCCAGATTTGAGATTTCTGCTGCAATCAAAGTAATTCCTCCTCCCATCTCCTCCTTCTCCTCCTGTCCTCCTCTTCCTCCACTCCTCTCCCTCCTCTCTTCCTCCTCCTCCTCCTCTTCTAATCTCTTTCTCATTCTCCTCTCCTCCTCCTCCTGTCCTGCTCCTCTCATCTTTCTCCTCTTCTATCCTCACATCTCCTCTTCCTACTCCTCCTTTTCCTTATACCCCTCCTCCTCCTCATCTCCTCCTCCTTATCCACCTGTCCTCCTCCTCTTCTCTCCTCTCATCCTCCTCTCCTCCTCCTTCTACTCCTCCTCCTTCACCTCCTCCTCTTTTTATCTCTCTCCCTCCTCTCCTTCTCCCATTCTCCAGCTCCTCTCCTCCTCCTCTCATCATCCTCCTATTCTCTCATCCTCTTCCTGTCCTCCTCCTCCTCCTCCTCCTCCTCCTCCTCCTCCCTCCTCCTCCTCCTCCTCCTCCTCCTCCTCCTCCTCCTCCTCCTCCTCCTCCTCCTCCTCTTCTCTCGGATCCTACTCCTTTCCCTCCCTCTCCTCCTCCTCCTCTTCTCGTCCTCCTCCTCCCCTCCCCTCCCCTCCCACTTCCCTCCCCTCTCGTCCTCCTCCTCCTTTTGTCCACCTCCTCTACTCCTTTCCCCTCATCCCCTCCTCCTCTCCTCCACATCATCCTCCCCTCCTCCTCTCCACCTCCTCCTCCTCCTCCTCCTCTTCCACCTGTCCACCTCCTCTTCTCTCGGATCCTACTCCTTTCCCTCCCTCTCCTCCTCCTCCTCCTCCTCCTCTTCTCGTCCTCCTCCTGTCCTCCCCCTCCCCTCCCCTCTCCCCCCTCTCCTCCTTTTGTCCACCTCCTCTACTCCTTCCCCCTCATCCCCTCCTCCTCTCCTCCCCATCTTCCTTCCCTCCTCTTCCACCTCCTCTCCTCCTTCCCCCTCCTCCTCCTCCTCTCATCCTCCCCTCTTCCTCTCCTATTCCTCCTCCTCCTTCTGCTTTCCCCTTTCCTCCTCCTGCTTCTCCTCGTTGTGTACTTTGCTTCTTGTAGCAGACTATGTTTCTTCCTCCTCTCCTCCTCCTCCTCTCCTCCTCTTCCTGTCCTCCTCATATTCTCTCCTCTCGCTCTCCTCTCCTTGTCTTCCTCCTCTCTTCCTCCTCTTTTCTACTTTCCTCCTCCTTTCCTCCTCCCCTCCCCCTCCTCCCAATCCCCTCTCCTCCTCCTGTCATCCTCTCATCTTCCTCCTCTTCTCTCCTCCTCCTCCCCCTCCTCCTCTCCTCCTACTCCTCCTCCTCTCCTCCTCCTCCTCCTCCTCCTCCTCCTCCTCCTCCTCCTCCTCTCCATCCCCTCTCCTCCTCCTCTCCTCCTTCTAGTTTTCCCTCTTCCTCATATTGCTCCTCCCGCTCCTCCTCGCAGCGGACTTCTTTTTTTTGTCACATTACATGCATCAATTACGTCAGACTGTGTTATACAAGTGCTTTGAAATGTGTATGTCCCATGTCTGTGAGACCTTAGAAGGCTTAGCTTAAATGTTTAGTGTAATTTTTTTTTATATAATACATGCATTTCTGTTATGGCTAAATGTTAACCAACAATAGAAATCAGATATTACAGTGTATTTGCTGTCATATGCATTACTCACAAGTTACAGATAGAACATATAACAATCTTGTTCAAATCTTTTCCATATGGGCTGAAATTAGTATATCAAGACCCACTCTAGTAGGAAGAGAGAGAAGCAGCATACATCAATCCATCAAGTACCAGAATGGCTTCCATTAGTTAGTCATTAATGGTAAGTGCCTCGCTCCTCAATAACGCAAACCATCTAGCCTGTCAGACTGCTCTGATGAGATGCAAATCTAGGCCTGTATCCAAAGTTACTTCAGCTGTGAAAAAGTGCTGCACCTAGAATTTCTCAGAATTTCACCCCTGTGTGGAAGCTAGGTGAATTCCAACAGCACTAGGCAGCATTCAAAACAAATCTCTCCCTCCCACGCATCCCCTTTCCCTGTAACATGGCGGAGACTCGCACTTGGGCCTTTTACTTTCGGTTTTCGTCCACCAGCTGTAAAAAATTATATTTTGTTGTTATTGAAAATATATTTCACAATGCTTCCCTACACTATTCCGTCTCACATAAACTGAAATTGAGCGAACAGTGTAGAATTTTAGCAACCAGGAGAGCGATTTCTATATTAGCCACTTGTCACGATTTCCACTAACACAGCCACAAAGTCAAAACAGTTTTCCCATTTTGACAACAGAAGCCGCTTCTTTAATGAACTGCTTCTGTACGTGGTTTAATATTAACCTTAGCTGGTACAATGTGCACCCGGAATCTTACCACATATCAACCATAAGACCTACAAGACAATTCCATTTCAATTGAAACTCAATAGTAGGAACATTTTCACAGATAGAAAGAGAAAATGTATTATTTCATGCATTTATATTGATGACTTCAATAGACAAACAAACATCATTTCCATTATTTTGACAGTAGTAGGCTACATGTTAAGCGGACAATGTGTTCATGTATTTTGCTAGTTTTACCCAAAAGGACCCAAAACCCATGCCAGAGAAGTAATTCCTTCCTTGCAATACCATATTATGAAATTGACATTGGCTTTTGTGTGTGGCTGCTGGAATGATACTGTCAGGTTTGTAAACTAGCACCATGAGTAGAAACATGTGAGTAATCCTCTAATCAAGTTCACTCTGGAGTAATTGTGTTTCAGCTGGGGCTAACCGCCCCTTACAGCTGCTAGCCGCTAAGGATTACAACAGCTCATTAAATAGAGGAATACATGTTTTAAATAGGCCTAATGCTCTTCTTTGCTCCAAACCAAAATGGAAGACAAAGGGGTTGGGGTTGAATTTGTGGTTTATCAGGCCTGTGCAGAGCTCTTGCCCGCTGGATCTCCAGGACACGACATGGTCTGTATCGACTGGGCTGAGGCCCAAGATGAAATGGCTTATTGACTGTTACAGGGCCATCAAAATACTGGACTCACCTTCAGATGTCAGTGTCACCCACTCACTTAGGGAAGACAGAGGGGATGAACATAGTGTTTATGTTTTTGTAAGATGACACTTGAGGAGCAATGTTTTCAATGTTGGTGAGCTGACAAAGATGGCAATACAAGTCCCCAAAGGCTGTCATTTGAAAGTCTGCCTTTCTGAAAGTTATATTTGCGTTTTATTTGCTTTTTATTGAACACAGCGTGAAAGTTTACTTTATTTTCTAATAAATGCAGAAACAGATGGATGCAAAAGTCAACAGCATTTATAGGACAATAGCAAGAGAAGCAGTATTACACCTGAGAAATATAACTGTATTACCTGCTCATGTGAAATGGCATTTCTCTCTCCCCCCTCCGCTCCATTACTGAAACATTCATAAAGGCCAGTTAGTGATGGAGTCCCCTCATAGAGGAGGTTGAGCTGGCTAAAATGTGATGTGGGAATTGAGGCTTGTCTCTGGAACAATTGCTCTCCCTCCTTGAAATCACTGACATTAGTTCCTGGAGTTGAAGTTTCTCACCACACTTTATTAGAGGCAGGTGGGTTTAATAATTTATAAGGACTCGGGGGCATTCATGGAAGGCAAGATTGAGTTTTTCACAAACAGTTTATCTGGTCCTTGCAGCTGGGGGTTTCTTGAAAGTGTATTCAGGACCTTGTCAATACGCTTTACCCATATTGGCTGTGACATTAAATTAAATAGGTTATTGACTGGTCCGTGAGTTGGCAATGAGGCATCGAGAATGCAGGCTCACACTGCCTCCTCTGACCTTACCTCCTGTGGGTCACTCAGTGGTCCATAAATCACAGCAAAATAGAACCTGATCTCCAGCTTCTCACCGCGTCCCCTCGCACGTCTCTTTTATGTGTTTTTGATTTGTATCGATGGTAATCCCATGGCTCTTCACAGATATATAGGACCAATAACACAGTGGAAATGCCACTGCCTCTCTCTGTGCTTCTCTCTGTGCCTCTCCTGTACCTCTCTCTGTGCCTCTCTCTGTGCCTCTCTCCGTGCTTCTCTCCGTGCTTCTCTCCGTGCCTCTCTATCTGCCTCTCTCTGTGCTTCTCTCTGTGCCTCTCTCTGTGCTTCTCTCTGTGCCTCTCTCTGTGCCTCTCTCTGTGCGTCTCCTGTGCCTCTCTCTGTGCCTCTCTCTGTGCCTCTCTCTGTGCCTCTCTCTGTGCCTTTCTCTGTGCTTCTCTCTGTGCCTCTCTCTGTGCCTCTCTCTGTGCTTCTCTCTGTGCCTCTCTCTGTGCCTCTGTCTTTTTCTTTCCTCCCTTCTTTTTTCTCACAATTCTTTCTCATCATCACATCAGTGATAGAGCGTGCTGGTCAGCCAGTTAGCTGACAGCATTGACAACAGCCATGGGGATGGGATCCCATTTCCACCTCAGTCAGGTGACATCTCTTCTGTATTGGTACTTAATGTCTTAAGGGATTTCAGTCTATCTCACCCAGGAAGAGAAAAGGCTCAAATATTTAGAAGTCCATTTAGGAATAAGGTTGAGGTGTCCATTGATTTTATCCAATGATTTGTAATGTGGAACGGGATTCACAGAAATGATTCACACCCCTGGGGCACTGTCTCTTATGAGGTCAAGTTAGGAGTAGCACGTCTATAGTGTCCTTTCAGAGAGACATCCGAGACTGCAACATTCTTTGCTTCACGGAAACATGGCTCACTCAGGACACGTTATCGGAGTCGGTACAGCCACCTGGTTTCTCCACGCATCGCGTCGACAGAAACAAACTTCTATCTGGTAAGAAGAAGGGTGGGGGTGTGTGTCTTGTGATTAACGAGACATGGTGTGATCATAACAACATACAGGAACTCAAGTCCTTTTGTTCACCTGACATAGAATTCATTACAATCAAATGCAGACCGCATTATCTACCAAGAGAATTCTCCTCGATTATAATCACAGCCGTGTACATCCCCCCTCAAGCTGATACATCGACGGCACTGAAAGAAATTCATCGGACTCTATGTAAACTGGAAACCACATATCCTGAGGCTGCGTTTATTGTGGCTGGGGATTTTAATAAGGCTAATTTAAGAACAAGGCTCCCGAAATTTTACCAGCATATCGAATGTGCCACCGGGCTGGTAAAATCCTGGATCACTGTTATTCCAACTTCCGTGATGCATACAAGGCTATTCTCCGCCCTCCTTTCGGCAAGTCTGACCATGACTCCATTTTGTTGCTCCCAGCCTACAAACAGAAACTAAAACAGGAAACGCCCGTTCTCAGGTCTGTTCAACGCTGGTCCGACCAATCTGATTCCATGCTGCAAGATTGCTTCGAGCACGTGGACTGGGATATGTTCGGATAGCATCTGACAACAACATTGATGTATACGCTGATTCGGTGAGCGAGTTTATTAGCAAGTGCATTGGTGATGTTGTACCCATAGCAAATATTAAAACCTTCCCCAACCAGAAACCGTGGATTGATGGCAGCATTCGCGCAAAACTGAAAGCGCGAACCACTGCTTTTAACCAGGGTAAGGCTAGCGGAAACATGACTGAATACAAACAGTGTAGCTATTCCCTCCGCAAGGCAATCAAACAAGCTAAGCGTCAATATAGAGACAAAGTAGAGTCACAATTCAACGGCTCAGACACAAGAGGAATGTGGCAGGGTCTACAGTCAATCACGGACTACAAAAAGAAAACCAGCCCTGTCGCGGACCATGACGTCCTGCTCCCAGACCAACTAAACAACTTCTTTGCTCGCTTTGAGGACAATGCAGTGCCACCGACACGGCCCGCTACCAAAACCTGCGGGCTCACCTTCACCGCAGCCAATGTGAGAAAAACATTTAAATGTGTTAACCCTCGCAAGGCTGCCGGCCCAGATGGCATCCCTGGCCGTGTCCTCAGAGCATGCGCAGACCAGCTGCCCAGTCTGCTGTTCCCACATGCTTCAAGAGGGCCACCATTGTTCCTGTTCCCAAGAAAGCTAAGGTGACTGAGCTAAATGACTATCGCCCCGTAGCACTCACTTCTGTCATCATGAAGTGCTTTGAGAGATTAGTCAAGGATCATATCACCTCCATCCTGCCAGACACCCTGGACCCACTCCAATTTGCTTACCGTCCCAATAGGTCCACAGACGACGAAATCGCAATCACACTGCATACTGCCCTAACCCATCTGGACAAGAGGAATACTTATGTAAGAATGCTGTTCATCGACTACAGCTCAGCATTTAACACCATAGTTCCCTCCAAGCTCGTCATTAAGCTCGAGACCCTGGGTCTCGACCCAGCCTTGTGCAACTGGGTCCTGGACTTCCTGACGGGCCGGTCCCAGGTGGTGAGGGTAGGAAACAACATCTCCACTCCGCTGATCCTCAACACTGGGGCCCCACAAGGTGCGTTCTCAGCCCTCTCCTGTACTCCCTGTTTACCCATGACTGCGTGGCCAAGCACGCATCCAACTCAATCATCAAGTTTGCTGACGACACTACAGTGGTAGGCTTGATTACCAACAACGACGAGACGGCCTACAGAGAGGAGGTGAGGGCCTCGGAGTGTGGTGTCAGGAAAATAACCTCTCACTCAATGTCAGCAAAACAAAGGAGATGATCGTGGACTTCAGGAAACAGGAGAGGGAGCACCCCCCTATCCACATCGAGGGGACAGTAGTGGAGAGGGTGGAAAGTTTTAAGTTCCTCGGTGTACACATCACGGACAAACTGAATTGGTCCACCCACACAGACAGCATGGTGAAGAAGGCGCAACAGCGCCTCTTCAACCTCAGGAGGCTGAAGAAATTCGGCTTGTCACCAAAATCACTCACAAACTTTTACAGATGCACTATCGAGAGCATCCTGTCGGGCTGTATCACCGCCTGGTACGGCAACTGCTCCGCCCACAACCGTAAGGCTCTCCAGAGGGTAGTGAGGACTGCACAGCGCATCACCGGGGGAAACCTACCTGCCCTCCAGGACACCTACACCACCCGATGTCACAGGAAGGCCAAAGATCATCAAGGACAACAACTACCCGAGCCACTGCCTGTTCACCCCGCTATCATCCAGAAGGCGAGGTCAGTACAGGTGCATCAAAGCTGGGACCGAGAGACTGAAAAACAGCTTCTACCTCAAGGCCATCAGACTGTTAAACAGCCATCACTAGCATTGAGTGGCTGCTGCCAACATACTGACTTAAATCTCTAGCCACTTTAAACATAGGAATTGGATGTAACAAATGTATCACTAGCCACTTTAAACAATTTTGGATATAATGTTTACGTATCCGACATACTCATATCAAATGTATACACTGTACTCTAAACCATCTACTGTATCTTGCCTATGCCGTTCGCCATCGACCCAAATCTCTAGCCACTTTAATAATTATAACTGGATGAAATAATGTATCACTAGCCACTTTAAACAATGCCATTTATATAATGTTTACATATCCTACATTACTCATCTCATATATATATATGTGTATATACTGTACTCCATACCATCTACTGCATCTTGCCTATGCCGGTCAGCCATCGCTCATCCATATATTTATATGTACATACTCGTATTCATTCCTTTACTCTTGTGTGTATAAGGTAGTTGTTGTGAATTTGTTAGATTACTTGTTAGATACTACTGCATGGTCGGAACTAGAAGCACAAGCATTTCGCTACACTCGCATTAACATCTGCTAACCATGTGTATGTGACAAATACAATTTGATTTGATTTGATATGTAGTGTTCTTTCTGTACTACGTAACAGATTACTTTGATTGGAATGGAATTTGTAAGTAAACCATGTGCGGATGGGCTCCTGTGAGTTTAGGGTCTGTCCAGATTAGAAGAAAAAAAATTGACCCTAAACTTTCACACCACATGATTCTGCATGTCTCCTATCTTCACACCTGTAGAAGCCAGCTGCAACTAAAGGTTAACACTTAAGCATTAAAATAAAGAGCACAGACATTTCTATTTCTTCCATTCCTTTACCCAGTGGCGAGCCAGCCGCGAAACCATCAAGCTATTCCTGTGGCAATTAACTCCACATAACAGAAGCAGAACTGAAGCTGGGGGAGAGAAACACAACTACAGAGAGAGACACCATTTCCCCATTCTGCTGTAGCACGGGCTCCGCCGGCTCCACTGCCGCTACTGCTGCCGCTACTGCTGTTGCTGTTTGATGCAGGGCCACCTGCCACACCGTGAGGCGCACGCAGACGCTGGAACGTGTTGCCGGCCAGATGTTTTTGGTTAATGTTTTGTAGATGTTGGAGCGAAAATGATAAAATATCACTTTGCAGGTCTAGAGAGATGGTGGAGAGGTGGGAGGAGGAGATGCTTAGAGGGTCTGGTGTAGGATGGAGTGTCTGGGTGTGTGTGTGTGTGTGGGGGGTCAATGTAAGATCTTGTTGTAAATCAGAAGCCGTAGCTGATTGCGTAGCAGTGTGCCTCATTGTCCACAGAACAAATGTATGGTATGTCAGAGCATTTCAGCCCATACACTGTTTCCTGCTGCCTGCCACATTGACCAGACAGAACCAGGCAGGACACAGCTGAGACCACACAAGGGCCAGGTCATGCTCAGACGTACCATAACTCCACATATCACCAGTCTCCTCAATAGCTACTCGCTGGCACATATGAGGTTATTTATAACATATTACTTTAGAATTTGTAAAATAATAAGATAGTAAACAGCATAGTACTGTAAATAATATGTTATCATGAATGTGATTTGAAACATGTTTGATGCATGATACATTATGTATTATACATGATGAATACATTTTATATTATTTATTTTATTTTTATTTCACCTTTATTTAACCAGGTAGGCAAGTTGAGAACAAGTTCTCATTTACAACTGTGACCTGGCCAAGATAAAGCAAAGCAGTTCAACACATACAACAACACAGAGTTACACATGGAGTAAAACAAACATACAGTCAATAATACAGTAGAAAAAAACTAATCTATATACAAAGAGTGCAAATGAGGTAGGATAAGGAAGGTAAGGCAATAAATAGGCCATGGTGACAAAATAATTACAATATAGCATTTAAACACTGCAATGGTAGATGTGCAGTAGATGAATGTGCAATGTAGAAAAACTGGGGTGCAAAGGAACAAGATAAATAAATAAATACGGTAGGGGATGAGGTAGTTGGTTGGGCTATTTACAGATGGGCTATATACAGGTGCAGGGGTCTGTGAACTGTTCTGACAGCTGGTGCTTAAAGCTGGTGAGGGAGATAAGTGTCTCCAGTTTCAGGGATTTTTGTAGTTCGTTCCAGTCATTGGCAGCAGAGAACTGGAAGGGGAGTCGGCCAAAGGAGGAATTGGCTTTGGGGTGACCAGTGAGATATACCTGCTGGAGCGCGTGCTACGGGTTGGTGCTGCTATGGTGACCAGCGAGCTGAGATAAGGCGGGACTTTACCTAGCAGGGACTTGTAGATGAACAGGAGCCAGTGGATATGGCGACGAGTGTAAAGCGAGGGCCAGCCAACGAGAGCGTACAGGTCGCAGTGGTGGGTGGTATATGGGGCTTTGGTAACAAAACGGATGGTACTGTGATAGACTGCATCCAATTTGTTGAGTAGAGTATTGGAGGCTATTTTGTAAATGACATCACTGAAGTCGAGGATCGGTAGGATGGTCAGTTTTACGAGGGTATGTTTGGCAGCATGAGTGAAGGATGCTTTGTTGCAAAATAGGAAGCCAATTCTAGATTTAATTTTAGATTGGAGATGTTTGATGTGAGTCTGGAAGGAGAGTTTACAGTCTAACCAGACACCTAGATATTTGTAGTTGTCCACATAATCTAAGACAGAACCGTCCAGCGTAGTGATGCAGGATGGGCGGACAGGTGCGGGCAGCGATCGGTTGAAGAGCATGCATTTAGTTTTACTTGCGTTTAAGAGCAATTGTAGGCCACGGAAGGAGAGTTGTATGGCATTGAAGCTCGTCTGGAGGGTAGTTAACTTCTTAGGGAGCGGCTGCATTTGTGACGGTTTTGGAGAGTCTGGCGTGCCCAAAGTAAAATGCCTGCCACTCAGGCCCAGAAAATAGGATATGCACATAATTAGTACTATTGGATAGGAAACACTCTGAAGTTTCTAAGAGTGTTAAAATCGTGTATGTGAGTATAACAGAACTGATATAGCAGGCAAAAACCCAAGGAAAATCCATCCGGATTTGCATTTTTTTTAGTAAATGACCATCTTCTCCATTGTGCCTATTGCATACAATGTTATGTAGGACTGAGACTGCAGTACCTACGGCTTCCACTAGATGTCAACAGTCAACAGTCAAAGACTGGGAATTCTAGGAGTAACCAGAAAGGATAGGAACAGGAAGAAGTCCGAGGACCACTTTTGTAAACAAGGTTTGACGCGCGAGAGATTGTGAACGCGCACCACTTTATTTTCCTTTCCTATCATTCACGTTATCGTCCGGTTGAAATATTACAGCAAAAATACACAAAGGGATACCTAAGGATACATTAAAAATGATGTTTGATTTGTTTGTAGAAAGTGTATAGGTATAATTTGAACGTGTTCTCTTCACGGTTCAATGGGCGACTCAACAGTGGATTTTCTGATCATAACGCGCCAACCAAACGGAGATTTATGGATATAATAAATGACTTTTTCTAACAAAAGAACCATTGGATGTCTTCGTTGGACACTTGGGAAGCCCTCAGCAGAAGTTCTTCGAAAGGTAAGGGATTTTATATTAGCGATTTTATGCATTTTATGAGACCCGCTTTGGTTATGGAATTTATGCTAATGCATAAAATATGAGAGGGGCTATCCTCAAACAATCAAATGTTGTGCTTTTCGTCGTAAAGCCTTTTTGAAATCTGACAACGCTGTGATATTGCCAAGAATCAGAGCTTTTGATGACTACGCTAGCGCCCCACTGCTCCCTAAGTAGTTATTAACACAGTGTCCAAAGAGGGGCCAGAAGTATACAGAATGGTGTCATCTGCGTAGAGGTGGATCAGAGACTCACCTGCAGCAAGAGCGACATCATTGATGTATACAGAGAAGAGAGTCGGCCCAAGAATTGAACCGTGTGGCACCCCCATAGAGACTGCCAGAGGCCCGGACAACAGATTTGACACACTGAACTCTATCGGAAAAGTAGTTGGTGAACCATGCAAGGCAATAATTTGAGAAACCAAGGCTGTCGAGTCTGCCGATAAGGATGTGGTGATTGACAGAGTCGAAAGCCTTGGCCAGGTCGATGAATACGGCTAAACAGTAATATCTCTTATCGATGGCGGTTATGATGTCGTTTAGGACCTTGAGCATGGCTGAGGTGCACCCATGACCAGCTCTGAAACCAGATTGCATAGTGGAGAAGGTACGGTGGGATTCGAAATGGTCGGTAATCTGTTTGTTAACCTGGCTTTCAAAGACCTTAGAAAGGCAGCGTAGGATATATATAGGTCTGTAGCAGTTTGGGTCAAGAGTGTCTCCCCCTTTGAAGCAGCTGCTTTCCAGTCTTTGGGAATCTCAGACGACACGAAAGAGAGGTTGAACAGGCTAGTAATAGGGGTTGCAACAATTTCGGCAGATAATTTTAGAAAGAAAGGGTCCAGATTGTCTAGCCCGGCTGATTTGTGGGGGTCCAGATTTTGCAGCTCTGGATTTGGGAGAAGGAGAAATGGGGAAGGCTTTGGCGAGTTTATCGGTGGTGACAGCGTTTCCTATCCTCAGTGCAGTGGGCAGCTGGGAGGAGGTGCTCTTATTCTCCATAGACTTTACAGTGTCCCAGAACTTTTTTGAGTTTGTGTTACAGGAAGAAAATTTCTGCTTGAAAAAGCTAGCCTTGGCTTTCCTAACTGCCAGTGTATATTGGTTCCGGACTTCCCTGAAAAGTTGCATATCACGGGGGCAGAACGCCACAGGATGTTTTTGTGCTGGTCAAGGGCAGTCAGGACTGGAGAGAACCAAGGGCTATATCGGTTCCTGGTTCTAAATTTCTTGAACGGGGCATGCTTATTTAAGATGGTGAGGAAGGCACTTTTAAAGAATAACCAGGCATCCTCTACTGACGGGATGAGGTCAATATCCTTTAGGGAATGTTTAACAGTAATGAGGGGAGGTCATTTGACCGCAAACCCATTACGGATGCAGGCAATGAGGCAGTGATCGCTGAGATCTTGGTTGAAAACAGCAGGGGTGTATTTGGAGGGCAAGTTAGTTAGGATGACATCTATGAGGGTGCCTGTGTTTACGGCTTTGGGGTTGTACCTAGTAGGTTCAATGATGATTTGTGTGAGGTTTAGGGCATCAAGCTTAGATTGTAGGATGGCCGGGTGTTAAGCATGTCCCAGTTTAGGTCACCTAGCAGCACGAACTCTGAAGATAGATGGGGGGCAATCAGTTCACATATGGTGTCCAGAGCACAGCTGGAGGCAGAGGGTGGTCTATAGCAAGCGGCAACAGTGAGAGACTTGTTTCTAGAAAGGTGGATTTTTAAAAGTAAAAGTTCAAATTGTTTGGGTACAGACCTGGATAGTAAGACAGAACTCTGCAGGCTACCTCTGCAGTAGATTGCAACACCGCCCCCTTTGGCCGTTCTATCTTGTCTGAAAATGTTGTAGTTAGGGATGGAAATTTCTGCGTTATTGGTGGTCTTCCTGAGCCAGGATTCAGACACGGCTAGGACATCCGGGTTGGCAGAGTGTGCTAGGGCAGTGAATAAAACAAACTTAGGGAGGAGGCTTCTAATGTTAACATGCATGAAACCAAGGCTTTTACGGTTGCAGAAGTCAACAAATGAGAGCGCCTGGGGAATAGGAGTGGAGCTAGGCACTGCAGGGCCTGGATTAACCTCTATATCACCAGAGGAAGGGAGGAGGAGTAGGATTAGGGTACGGCTAAAGGCTGTAATGACTGGTCGTCTAGGACGTTCTGAACAGAGAGTAAAAAGAACAGGTTTCAGGGGCGATAAAATAGATTAAAGGCATAATGTACAGACAAAGGTATGGTAGGACGTAAATACAGTGGAGGTAAACCTAGGCATTGAGTGGTGATGAAAGAGATATTGTCTCTAGAAACATTTAAACCAGGTGATGTCATCGCATGTGTGGGTGGTGGAACTGAAGGGTTGGATAAGGTATATTGAGCAGGGCTAGAGGCTCTACAGTGAAATAATACAATAAACACTAACCAGAACAGCAATGGACAAGGCATATTGACATTGAGGAGAGGCATGCTTAGCCGAGTGATCATAAGGATTCAGTTAGTAGTGAGGCTGGTTGGGGACACGACGATTCAGACAGCTAGCCGGGGGTAGCAAGCTAGCAAAGGCCAGCAGGCCGGCTAACAAAGACGGAGGAAGTCTGTTTACAGCCTCCTCGTACGTTTCCGTCGGTAGACCAGTCGTGATGGGTTAGTGGGTTTCCGTGTGGTGAAGGGGACCAGGCCAATTGGCAAAATAGGTAATAGTGGCCCAAGAAATTGTCCGATGGACCTGTTTAGCTAGCAGCCGATATGCTCAAGACAGCAAAACGTTAGCAGGCCGCAGTTAGCTAATGGGCGTTCAGGTGACGTCACGACGGAGGGCCGGTTGAATAACCCCCTCGGGCAGATAACGTCGGTAGTCCAGTCGTGAAGGCCCGGTGAGTCTCCACACCGGCAGTAAAAACGGGTCCGGATAGGTGTTTTAGCCCAGGAGTGGCTGATGGGATCCTTCAGCCAGCCGGAAGATGGGCCAAGCACAGGCTAGCTTCAGGCTAATTGGTGCATTGCTCCGGGACCAACGTTAGCCAATAATCACTCGGATAGCAGCTAGCTAGCTGCAAGATCCAGGTGAAAATATCCAGAGCTTGCGGTAGCAATCCGGGGATATGGAGAGAAAATAGGTCCGGAATGCTCTGGTTTGAGTCTAGGTATACGAACGGCGAGAGCTTTTCCGAGCTAAAGGTTAGCTGCTGCTGTCCGTTAGCAATGGTAAGCTAAATACTAACGTTAGCTAGTGAGCTGGTTAGCTTCTGTTAGGGAATTCCGGATTCGAGGTGCATAATACTTGAAAAAAAACAGATCCGTACCACATTGGGTGAGGCGGGTTGCAGGAGAGTGTTTTGAAGTTAAGTTTCAGAAAAAATATATAAAATGATATGCGAAGAAAAGATATAAAAAGATATATACACTGGACACGACAGGACGAGGACAAAAGACGTCTGACTGCTACGCCATCTTGGATTACAATGGTGAATATGGTGATACAAGATACAAATGTAGACATTGGAATGGGTTCACTTTCAAGCTCTGATACACACAATTAGACAGCCATAAATGAGCATTTCTCTGTAAGTGGCTGTAGCATGAGAATTGGAATAAATTGATCCTGGTGGAAATGATAGGAAATCGTATAAGTCGCTAGTGCTATTTAAACACTGGTTTGAAACCCGGTCATCTGCTAACAGTCAGACACTGTACTATTCTAAACTGCTCCAATCGCATCTGTAGCTTTGTACTTTCCTGCAGGTAACTGTTCATGAGCTATGTGAAGAGTTCTGACTGTGGTTAGTATACCGAGAGATTAACATTGATTTTTTATTCTTTCTGAAACACATTGGTATCGATTTTTTAAGGAAACTCCCATTACGCTACCTAAAGTTGCTGAATATCTCTTCCTCTTCCGATTGCTCCACTGTTCACACACCTTTTTAATAGCTAAAAAGTTTACAAGTGAGGTATTATTTTTTCTCTGTACGTATACTGACAGGAGTAGAGTTGAGATGACATCGGTGAAAGTTCTCACTTTTCTCCTTTAACTTTTAAATGATTTCCTCCACCATCTTTGTCGACTTTTGAACAAACAATGCTTTGGTGCTGAGAAGAGCCGATGTCCCCTCTTCCCATAGCCATTTTTGTATTTGCTTTTAATTTGTATCGATCTTTGGCTAGCGCCTCAATTTTGCCAATGTCAAAAGGGTGTAAGGAGCATTACAATATACAATGTTTTCTCTTCTCTCTTATCGAAGGGGGAAATGAAAAGCAAATGGCAACTTTGTCCAGGACGTGCGTCCGCCCTGGCGGAAGGGGCTTTGAAGCGTGCGGCGAAATTGAAAAGGTTGCGGGTTCACATCCCTGGACAATGAAAACCCTCCCAGCCCTCTGCAGCTTCAGGAGATTAAAAGCAGCAGAGAGATAAGAGGAAGAATCAGGCAGACGTTTTCACTCTGTAGTGGCCCTCCGATCGAGAGGCAGAAGTGCTCATGTTGGCCAAAACACAGACAGGCGCACTGCGGGAGATAGGGTGAATCATTCAGAACTGACCTTGGCTTGATTTTCTTCGGGCCAAAGACAGGTTTGGTTTGTCTCCAGCTCTGAAAGGGAAACGCTAGGTATAGACTGAATCAAATCAATAACAAAACAACACAGAATCAAAGAGGGGGAGAGAGTACAGGTTATGTGATATGACACGATAACAATCAGATTGCTTTCTCTCCTTCAGCGGACTATAAAGTGCAGAGAAGATCCATCTGAAGTATCAAACTTTTGCTATAATAAAAGCAAAACGTTTACCGGTGTGAGGATATTGTTACAATGATTCAAAAAGGTTTAATGCATACCAATACAGCATGCATGAATTCACACACACTCAGACATGTGCACGCTCCTGCAAGTCTCTGGTTGCTGCACGGCCAGTCTCTTGGCAGTCTCTCAAGTCTTTGCCTTTCATGAACCACATAAAAATATGGAGATGCATGCAGGCTGTCTGCTAAATAGGTGGGGCTCTGTGGAGAGAAAACAGAACAGTGAAGGCCACCCAGCAGTCAGACACTACTCCCACTGGAGACACACTGGACTCACCCACTCAGACAATCTCTGTGTTACTGCTAAAGACTGCTATGTAGGCTAATTAAATGGTTATGGAGCGGAGTGCAGGCCAAGCCGTAACAGTTTGAACCTGACCCATGGTGCAATCCTTGGCTGTGTCATCACACAGTTCCATGGTTATTGCAGGCTATAGATGAGGGTATAACCTACTATTGTACATTACTCTCCTTATTATACAATTCTATGTAGACTAATCTTCCAACATTGCCATGGGTTAAAGAACTGAATGTGGCAATTTTCAGAATTCACTGTCTTTTTTATTCATCAATATATATAGTCTCTAAAGGCTCTCCAAACCATTTTTTTTATGATTCATCCTAACCCAAAATGTGCCTAAATACACTACAAGATCTACCAGTTGGTTTTGAAATGGAGACAAATATGCATCTTGTTTTTGATTGATCCCTATTTTCTGAACCCGTTAACTCGATGTATTCTAGTCTGTTGACGAAATTCTGATTTAAAGTATATCGTATTTAACCTGTTAGGGATCGGATCCCATTAACGGGATCGATTTGACAACATCCGGTGAAATTGCAAAGCACCAAATTCAAAATAATTTTTAAAAATAATAAACATTCATGGAAATACAAGTGTCATACATGAAAGCTTAGAATCTTGGTAATCTAACAGCGTTGTCAGATTTCCAAAAGGCTTTACGGCGAAAGCATAGTATTTGATTGTCTGAGGACAGCGCCCCGCATACTTCTTCAATTAACATAATTTCATAACCAGCACAGGTGTCACAAAACTCAAAAATAGCGATAAAATAAATCACTTACCTTTGAAGATCTTCCTCTGTTGGAAATCCAAAGGGTCCCAGCTACACAATAAATTGTCATTTTGTTTGATAAAGTCCCTCTTTATATCCCAAATACTCAGTTTGGTTGGCGTGTTTTGTTCAGTAATCCACCTCTTCAAAGGCATTCAAACATGCAGACAAATAAATCTTAAAAGTACTGGTAAAGTTTGTCGAAACAAGTCAAACAACATTTATAATCAATCCTCAGGAGCTCTAATATGTAAATAAATTATAATATTTCAGACGGAAAATAGCCTGTTCAATAGAAAAGAAAAATAACGAAGAGCGCGCACACAGTCACGCGCGACAAACAGTAGAGTCCTTTTCACGAGACACCAAGAAGAACTCCTATTACTCGTTGGTTTTTCAAAAAACAAGCCTGAAACCATGTCTAAAGACTGTTGACATCTAGTGGAAGCCATAGGAACTGCAATATGGGAGCTAAATCCCTCTGTAGTGAATAGCAAGTCAAAAAATCCCATTTTCCAGATAGATTTTCCTCTGGTTTCGCCTGCCACATTATTTTAACAGTTTTAGAAACTTCAGAGTGTTTTCTATCCAATACTATTATTTGCATATCCTAGTTTCTGGGCCTGAGTAACAGGCATTTTACTTTGGGCACGCCAGACTGTCCGAACTTCCGAACACTAAGCTAAGGGATTGATCAAAATGTACAGAATGGTTACCTGGAGGAAAATGGGGAAGGATCATGGTTTTTCAATTTCAGTCAAGGGGAGGGTATAGTATTTTTTCAAATCTAGTCCAGGGGAAGGTCATGTAATTTGTAATGAATAACATGTCTATATTTATCAGAATTAGCTGCTTATTAGGCTATACTGTACAGTATATCAATGGGTGCCAAATGCCACCGCTCATCTCTGATTCTCCGCTGGGCATGCAATATCAAGTGCACCTATAGGCTATTTTGTGCGGTCTCAATCAAATGATCCATAGCCTGTAGGCTAGGCTTATACCGTATATACCGGGGTATTTGGAAATATCAACAGGATGGTTTTTCAATACTGTCAATTCCATTGAAACTCTTTATTTGAGGTTTTTCAATAAATTGTAATATTAATGTAGCTACTTTTTAAGTAAATACCTGACGTCAACTTACACAATACGTTAGGAGAAAATCAGATTGCGTTCTACATTATGATGCTTAGTTCATAGTTCCCCAGATCAGTTGAGCGAGTCTCGTGTTTGTTTGTAAATAGCACAACGGGAGAAAGCGGGAGCGGGTGAGTCCAGCTGTGTATTGACAGGGGTCGCATTTTGTATTGATAGCCCACAGTGTTTTTTTGCTTCAATGGCTCAGTCAGGGACGTGCAGTTATAGTTTTCCTTCCCAGAAAATACATTAGTGTAACACATTCGGCAGAAAATAGCTTCATTTTCATCAGCCACACAAGTAAATTAGCGTACAATGAAAAGTAAAGATATTTTTTTGCAAACATTATGCACGGCAATCATATTTCTAATGTTTATCATAAAAATGATGTACCCAGCTACATTTTCTAATGTTTTGCTTAATGGAGTAAAGTAGGCTGGCTACACCAAGGAAAGTACCAGAGAAAAGCTGTCGGCTGACATAATCCCTGTTTGTCAATTCTCATCCAAGTGGAGAAGTGCAAAAGAAGCGTTTAAGAGGGATGGCAAAAAAAAATCTGTGTTTTTTTATTTTTTTCTGTGTGAAAAATGTCAAATTCTGCGTTAGTGCGATCCCTTAACTTTCTAGTTATCTAAGTAAGTGGCTGAATTAATAAGATGAAGGGGCATCATATTGTGTTAGCTTTGTGCTGTGTTTGAGAAGCCAAAGCCTTTAGGATGAGTTACAGAATCTGTACAGCTGCGACTATCTTTTAATTTATTCGAATTTTTTTGGCCCGCATACTCCCCCGAGCAGAGCAGGCAGACTCCACACAGACACAGTATGTACACATGATGCTCCAGAGCCAGTACTGTTCTTCCTTAAGACAAGTATGCGTCAAAACTCACCAAAAATGACATAGTTCCTACCTATATATGTATAACTTTATGATTGCCTGTCTTTGCAATTCACATAGCTAGCAGCCTCCATGGACATTCGCTATTACTTGTGCTAATTTTGTTAGCATTCTGGTAATAGGCGCCCAAAGGGCTTTTTTTGCGTTTTTGGCGCCCCCGTTGTGTATTAAGCTGGTAATACCGCAAATTCTGGAACGAGAGAAGGACGGTATGATTATACGAACATCAGCATTGCGCCCAACCCTACTATAGGCTATAAAGTGCTTGCTCGGAGAAGCACAGAGCAAAGTTATAGTTCTAAGAAAGCTGCTGGGATGGTGTAAATAAAACTAGGCTGCATTACACACTGCAATGGATATTCCAACACTGAGCCCCGCCTGCTCTGCTCTTGCTGATCAAAAACGTTTTTGTGTGCTGCTTGACCAATAGCCTATGGTCTAGGCCTATGCTGGCAGTTCAGGAGGAGAGTCAAAGGCTTCTTCCGAAAATCATATTTGATTAGGCCTAGTCCAAAAATCTTGCTTGCAGACTAGTTTATAGCCTACTGTATGTTCTGCTCAGTTTGAGAAGGAGAGCGCAAAGATAAGGAGGACCAGACGTCAACTTTGATAGCTTGCTACTACTATAATATATTTTGTTTCTTGCCCATTATGTATTTATCAGTTATTGACCTCCACAATAAGCCAGACTCTAATAACTTACATTACTGGGCTGAAACTTACATTGCGGCGCAGCCACGGCACAATCGGAAAACGGACAGCTCATGGGTGCTGAAAGTAGGCAAATTCGAGTAGGCACAATTCATTTAAACCGTCTTCATTTTAATTAGACATTATTAACAACAAGAGGGTTTTGTGTTGGAACCTATTTCTTCCTATTTAAGAAATGAGGTAGGCCTACCTGTTTGACAGGCGAAATGAGGCTATAGGCTGCTATTTCCATAGATTTGTCGGTCAATTCCTCCACCCATGCACTCTTTAAATAGCCTGCCTCCATGTCAGTAAAGGGCTGTTAAGTTAAATACAAGATTCAAAATGAGGGATATGAGACTGTATGCCAAGCGTACACGTTGTTAGTTTAAGATTTGGATGAAAATAAAACAGATCTGTGTATCTATAACAGCGCTTTGGTCTGCGATGCATTATGCTAGAAACAAGCTGTAAAATACCTGGGAAATATGTGACTCCGATGCATATGGGGATATCATTGTTTAGTTTATTTGACATTCAGAGGCTGAGCTACAACCTCTATAACCAAAGAGAAAAAATGAAAGACTTTGCTTGGGAAGTAATCTGATTCTGTCACTATCAATTGATTATGCTATTCACTTTTTGTAAATAGAAGATGTTTAAACCCAGACAGCTTTCGGGGAAATACTTGTGATCTTCTCTCATTGGGCTAGGCAAGAGAAGAAGAGCAGCCAGCAGTTAAAGCTTACATTTTTCTGTGTCAGTAGGCCTGCTCTGAATGGGGTGGAAAGGTACAGTAGGCCTAACTTTACCATGCTCAGATTCCTAATGCCATCTCAGATTTAACAGGGACCGTTTCATTGCAAAGGCACACTGATTTGGCATTAGAGAAATATGATAAGATGAACACATAGGCCTATCTCTCTGTCCATTCTTAGCCTGTAATTTCTATAATTTGTGTGGTATTAAAAAGGATTCTGCTAATATGTAAATTAATGTAGAATAGCATGAAATGTTTATAAAAGGCAATTTCTTTCTCTGACCTGCAAACACATTGATAGATTTATGCAATGCCTTTACTATAAAGGAGATCTTTCCACTCCTACTCTTGTCCACTGTGGTCTGCAAACCTACAACCTTCTGGCCCATAGCCCTGTACGCTATCAAAATTCCTGCATTGCAATGTAATGCTTACAAAGAACAGTTTCTAAAACTGCATATCTAAGGTTCTTGTCTTTTAAAATAAGCAGGGTGTAAACGGTAGGCATGTTCTCTGCTATCCACTTTATGTTTTAATTATTATTTCTGGTATAGGGGAGGGTCACTTGTTTTTCTTCTCAGGTGTTCAGGGAGGGTTTAGGTGAAATATATTTTGCTGAGGGAGGGCCATCCATTTTCATTTCAGAGAGGTCCGATTTTCTCCATGTAACCCTTATTATAAATTACTTTCACTCATTAATGTTATGTTCGTCTGTAGCCAAACCCCTGCTAGTCTGTAGTCTCGTGCCATGTCATTACCATATTTCCTGCCAGGCAGAGATGAAGCCCCACCACCACAGATCTCATCACTCCTCAGACCAGACCCATACCTCAAACTGTGCTTGGATGAAAAATACCCTCACATCTCACATCTCACAAGCAACCGATCAATTTCAACCAGGATTCAGAGAGAGAGAGGTAGGGGTCGAAGAAGAAGAAAAAGAAAGAGAGATCGAGACAGACTGCACAACAAAATATGACTGAATTTTTATTTGCTTTAAAATAGATTTTTTAAAGTTCAGCGCCCGGTGAGACCTGTCTGGTCCAAACGTCTGTACCTCTAACCATCGGTTGGGGGCTGTATGCTCTCCTCTCCCCTCCCATGCTCTCTCTCTGGCCTGCCTGATGTTTGAATTAACTAGTCTAAATGACAGGGCCTCAGCGGTCCACGTCGCCCACAGGGCCTTGCACTCTCCCAGGGTTTCAAAGGCCCAGCGACCCACCCACCCGGCTGCTGTCACTGTCAGAGCGGAAACAGAGGGGGGAGACAGGGAGAACGTGTAGCAGGGAGATAACCTGTACGGAGCAGAGCTGTCGGCCTTCACGCCACAGCACACTACGGTGCTCTTTGACAGACTTATTAACGGGAAGCCACGATGGAAAGACTTTCCTTTTTGATAATAGACAAAGAGGGCGACACAGAGAAAAGCTGTCATGTCACTTCAGATTCAACCAATAACCTTGGAAACCTACTGGCAATGTCACACCACATATCTCATGACAGAATCATTCAGTCATAATGGGAAAATATATTTGGGATTGTAGTAAACAATATTATCAGGAGGCACAAACAAATCATTTTGGGTCCACTGGAGTCCTATGCTGTTCATCGTCTCTGTCCTGTATTTTCTCTACAAATAAGTAGATAGATTGGAGGCTCTTCTGAGAACAGTGGAATTACAATATAGCCTTCTGGTTAATTCAAACTAATGTCCATTTTAATTATTTAAAGGGAAGACTCTTTCATTTGGGCAATTAATTATGAGATATTGACTGAGGAAAAAGACCAAAGAAAACTCTATCTCTCTCTCTGGATTTAAACAAAGAAAAGAGAGGATTTAGCTTTAGGCTAGTCCTTTAAAATATGAACTTTAATTTACAGTATTTCTTTAAGTATAACTGCTGATTGTAGTTATACAGCCAATTACACTCTGAGTACATTTAATGTGGCTTCTTCAGTGAATGCCTCACATTTCACTCGATATTTCAGAATGGTATAACGTAGCTCAGGTGCGAGGATAATATTACAGCCCACAGTCCATATTATACCTATTGACATAAAAGGCAATCCCAATCCTTTGTGCCACCATTTGCCCTCCCTCTAGAGAGGTGTTGGGTTAAATGCAGAAGACACATTTCAGTTGAATGCAATTGTCTCAATTCTGAGAGAACAGTAAAACACATAGGTCCTCTGCTCGACACGCATAAATGGATACATCAACATTTGACTGTCACAAATACCATTATAGGATGAGTCAACAACATTATTTGGGTATGAGTTAACATAATATGATCTTTAAAAAGTGAGATTTTCACTGGACAGTTACTTTAAAACACATCCCGAAAAGATCAAAGACATGGAAGGAAAGTCACGTGAATATTCCTGTTTATATCCCAGAAAAAGGCTGTTCTTTGAACAACAAAGTTGAGACAACGTGGTCCTAAATGCAGAGACAAGGCCAATTGAAGGTGTCACACACCTGGCCTTTAATGCCCTTGAGGGAGCTGCTTGAAACCTGTCAGCCTGACTCACCTCTCCTCTAGAAAACTGACTGTGGCAGAGCTGCTGCAGCACCAGATCTGGGTTTAAATACTATTTGAAATCTTTCAAATACTTCGAGTGTTTGCTTTAGTCTGCCTGGTGTGCCAGATGGGCAGGATTTTCCATTGTGTGACTATTCTGTTGGTCCCATTAAGCCAGCCAAGCTGAATCCGGCCCAAATAAAGTATTTTAAATTATTTCAAATAATATTTGAACCCAGGTCTTAGCAGCGGTCGGCTATACCTGCCGTGTGATTGGCAGAGCTGGCGAGTCATGGGCTGGCGAGGGCTCCGTTAGCCCCCTCTGCAGTAATAGCAGAGCGGAGAATGCTGGGAATATTAATGTCCCCTCATAATTTATTAATCCCCAAATCCATGGGATATCAGCTTGGTGCTTTATGAAAAGAAAACATCAATCCTGTGGAGGTAATTAGAGAGGGAGGGAGGGAGAGAGAGAGAGAGAGAGAGAGAGAGAGAGAGAGAGAGGTGGGGCGTGAGGGTGAGGATGTGAACCCCTCCAGTTATTGGTGAGAAAACCAATATTTGATTGTGTGCTGTTGGGGCCCATCTGTTAAATGGGTGTGCTTCCGGGGTTGGAACTGAACAGAACAGAACGCTGTGCCTGTCTCTCTGTTGTTGTGCTCCCTTGTCTTTGCTAAACGCGATGATGTTCAATTGACACCCCCACCTCTCACTGCTCCTCTGGATGTTGTTGTTTGGTTCCAGGGCTGAAATATGAAAGCTTTTTTGCGCTCAGAACCTGTCACAGATTGTAACGTGTCAAAGTGACACGTAGCAACTCAACGCCAGCTGCATTAGTACCACCACAGTTCCAGAAAACATATACATATGGAACCGACAATACCTTACATTAATTAATTTCCTGTCACTGTGCAACAAAGTCATAGCAATGTTTGAATACTTTTTATACAACTGGGTGCATAGTGCTGGCACAGTCAGCACATCCTTCATAATGGCAATACGTCTTTGGACCATAACACTTATCATTAACTAAATCAGTGGGAGCAGGTGGTTGTGTGTGCCTGTGTGCGACGAATGCGTTTTTGTGTGCGTGTGCTCGTTTGTGTGTGTGCGTGTGCTCGTTTGTGTGTGTGCGTGTCTCTGTGTGCCTGTGTGCCTGTGTGTGTGTGTGTGTGTGTGTGTGTGTGTGTGTGTGTGTGTGTGTGTGTGTGTGTGTGTGTGTGTGTGTGTGTGTGTGTGTGTGTGTGTGTGTGTGTGTGTGTGTGTGTGTTATTGTTGCCAGATTGAGGCACTGATGTGATTATGTTATGTGAACAGATGGACAACAGGCCTAATCTCCACCACTACCATTTACAACCATTCATTCACCATCATTTTGTTCTATGTGTGGGAATTTACAGGGAGTTCCTGGTACACAGGACCTCTTATTGGATGATAGATGTTTAACAATCCCAGAACACCAATTACGGAACACTTGGCGAAAATGGAAGACTACATTTCTGTGTGAAGAATGCCATTATGTCCAATCATCAAATAATCTGGAAAACATTGGAATTCTCCCCTGTCATCACTGCTATGAGTACATATCTTTCAAACTACATCTGCTCTGGTGGTTGTTGGGATGAAACAGTGACCACGGCTGTCTAAATAGGCCTGTTTTGAAATCTATCAAATTAGATTCTTTCTTTGTAAATCATCACACAGTTTATCTCTCCAGTCTATCTCTTCTAATTTATCTCTCAAATTTAAGAGGAAGCTATGTACGTCATACATTCAAATCTTTTTGAATAAAATGTAACACATCTCAAGCCTATAATAAATTCACAACATGAACTCTGCCACCAACATTGTTACCCACTGGGCACAAACTGGTTGAACCAATGTTGTCTTAATGTAATTTGTAAATGTATTCTGATGTGGAATCTACGTGGAAAATACATCGGATTTTGACAAAAGTAAAATGTAAAATGTTGTTTTGAGGGTCAAATGTCAACCGCAGGATTATGTCATCATGGTAACCAAATTTAAACAAAGACATTTGTACCTTTAAAACAACATCAGATCTTCAATGTTATATCCATTATCAGGGGGGAAACTATAGGCTGGGCAGCACCTCTTACTGGAGAAGTTATCTATCTACACATAAAGCTACTCTTTAGTCTCCCATGTAGGGTTTTAACCAAGCCCAGCCCAGCCTAGTTATGATATTTGTCATTAACTATTACCAATGTGCTATCTAGAGAATGATTGATGAGAGATCTCCACTCAAAAACTAAATAGATTCACTGTTGCTATCAAAGTCATTCCAAAGGGTAGGTTCCTATTAGGGAGCGGCAGCAGAGGTGTCAGTTTTGGAGAGTCTGGCGTGCCCAAAGTAAAATGCCTGCCACTCAGGCCCAAAAACTAGTACTATTGGATAGTGAGGGCATGTCACAAAAAACTCTGAAGTTTCTGTGACCTTTTTTTTGTGACATGCCCTCACTTTCAATGTCTGCCTATGGGATTCTCAGTGAAATAGCTCCCAGATTGCAGTACCTATGGCTTCCACTAGATGTCAACAGTCTTTAGACAAGGTTTCATGCCTTTATCAAGGAAGACAACCGGACAGAAGAAGAATTTGGATAGAGGAAGTGACTTCAGTTTTTGGTGCCCGAGACCGTGTGTGCGCTCCTATGTATTTTCCTTTTATATCGTTTAGGATACTATCCGTGTGAAATATAATCATTAATATACATAAAAGTATACCTAAGGATACATTATAAATGATGTTTAAATGGTTTGGGCAAAGTTGATAGGTATAATTTGAACGCTTTCTCTTCACTGTTCAATGGGCGAGTCGACAGGGGATTTTCTGAACATAACGCGCCAACCAAACAGAGATTTATGGATATAAACAATGACATTTTCTAACAAAAGAAACATGGATTGTCTTGCTTGGACCCTTCGGAATGCCCTCAGCAGAAGATCATCAAAAGGTAAGCGATTTATTTTAGCTCTTATATGTGTTTTGTGAGACCCGCGCTGGTTATGGATTTATGCTAATGCATAAAATATGTGAGGTGCTATCCTCAAACAATCAAATGTTGTGCTTTCGCCGTAAAGCCTTTTTGAAATCTGACAACGCTGTGATATTGCCAAGTCTCTAAGCTTTGGATGACTATGCAACACTTGTATACTGATGAATGTTTAATAATGTAACTTTTGGATTTTGAATTTGGTGCCTTACATTTCACCGGGTAGTGTCGGGAATGGGGCGCTAGCGCCCCAATGATCCTTAAGAGGTTTTTAACAGAGCAAATGAAATGTGACCATACTTTCTCACTCGCATAACATCAATGATGCTATTTAAGCCTATAGCATTTGCAAGTCATCAACAGCTATTGTTTAAATTCTACCCAGAAATCAACAAAAAATAGACAATACAACAGGCCTACGGTTTCAAGCTCTGCTTGATTTAAAATTATATTTTGTGATGTTGAATTGTGTTTGGTTGTCAACGTAACCAAATATCAACATTTGAAGGAGATAACTTTTTCTTGGATAGTTCCATCTGTGCACTTATTGGATATGTTGGATTCACATGGCCATCTCAACCAAAAATCTTTGTTAAAGAATAGGACTAAATCAAATCAAACTTTATTTAAAGTTTGATTTGATTTGATATAGTCCTATTCTTTAACTTAGATTTTTGGTTGAGATGGAGACGTGAATCCAACATATAAATTATTAATTTGTATACAAACTGGAATTATCGAACTATCCAAGCAGAAGATTACATTTTTATTTTTTTAATTTTTATTTCACCTTTATTTAACCAGGTAGGCAAGTTGAGAACAAGTTCTCATTTACAACTGCGACCTGGCCAAGATAAAGCAAAGCAGTTCGACACATACAACAACACAAAGTTACACATTGGAGTAAATTCAATATCGCTTTTAAAATACAGTAAATACACAAATAACTTGTTAACAAGTTAACCAATTATATGTAGGATTCACGTCTCAAACTGAAACAAAAATAAAAATTAAAGAATGGGATTAAGCAGGTGGCTTAGGTGAAACTATCCAAGCAGTCGATAGATGCATAGGTCATCATAGGTCTGTGGAGATCTTCACAATTGCTGTAATAATCTGAAGAATCTAAAACGGCAATTATTACTTGCAACATGTACTTTTAATGTAATCTCGACTGCAATCCAGGTAATTTAGTTCTGCTAATAGATGGAGCACAGTGGTAACACAATCTGTTGTATAAATAAACAAAATATCTGACACTGTATTCCCATTTGAACTTTGCTGTGCTTTTAAATAGTTAAAAGCATAGTGATAGACATTTGGGTGACAACTATATTTGGAATTTGGTTGTGCTTTTAGGTCCCTCAAACTCAACTATGATAACACATTGGACATTCAACTAACTTTTGGCTGTCTTTTTGAGTGGGTGAATAAAGGTTGTTATTTCATTGATCAATGTCTTAACCAAATACATGTACAGTATTTCCCAATTCTCTACATTGAAATGGCGTGGTGTGCCCACTGGTTTACTGTCTGGTAACGTGCAGTCGTACATCTCAAACAGGTAATGTTCCAAGGTCTCCTCTCTGGACTATTTCACAGAATCACAGAATCTAATTCCCTCCAAGGAACCCTACTGTGCAATCAGGACTGTTTTTGACATCCCAGCAGGAAGCAGGCAAAGCCCCCACACACACACAAACTGTCCACCATCTCCATCTGATCCTACCCCCACAGTTATTCACCCACACCCCTTCCTACCTCCCTACCTGACCCTGAACCTACCCACACAGATTTATTCACCCACACCCCTTCCTCCCTACCTGACCCTAAACCTACCCCCACTGTTATTCACCCACGCCCCTTACTCCCTACCTGACCCTAAACCTACCCCCACAGAGTTATTCACCCACACCACTTCCTCCCTACCTGACCCTAAACCTACCCCCACAGAGTTATTCACCATCTGAATAACTTTAAGGAGCTATTGAATCCATTAGTGTCACGGCTGTGACCTGGGCCAGATGTAAGCCTGGGCATTAGTAGCTCTATTATATTCTGAACTGTCGGAGGGAAAAGCCACGGGCGCCTCAGGGCAGCAGGCAGCAGCAGCATCAGGGTCTGAGAGGATGGGAGTCTGGAGGAGATGACTCAGCAAGCCTCGCAATGTTTCTGTAGTTCTTCTGAAGGTCACAGCAGTATTGGTATTAAGGCCTTTCTCCTTCTCGTTGTTCGCTAAAGCCTTTGACAGAGACACGTCCGCACTTGACGGTAATTTGATCCTCTGCCCCTGTCAGAGTGGCTAGGTAACTGGATGTATTGTATTTTTTATATCGTTCCATGATGCTCAATCAATATTGCAATGTCTTGTCCCCTCCTCCTCCAGTATTGAGTAGTTACAGGATTGTCAGCTCAGATAGGCCGATCTGTTGAAACAGCCTGACGCTTTTACTACTCATTTATGTTTAATATATGTCTCTGAATGGAACGCCAAGTTTGACCTTTTTGAACTGAATATAGTTTTGAAAGGTGTCCTGTAGATGCATGCCTAATAAGCATGGGCCATTAAATGGTGGTCTACAGCTGCCTTTTCATTGATTCCTTATTATTAGAAAAGACATGTAGCCTTTGTCATCAAATCAATCTTTGTGACAACTTTAAGCAAATCACCCATTGTCCCTTTATCAATACATAATTACCTCACATCTATTCACCTCACTGTCTGCATCCAAAATGGCACCCTATTCCCTATATAGTGCACTTCTTTTGACGAGGGCCCATTGTACTCTGGTAAAGAAAACTGTGCACTATGTAGGGTATAGGGTGCCATTTGGGATGTAGCACGGTCTCAGAGAGACATCAGGATCAGGTAGAGTTAAGAGAATGCATTCTGGGGGAGAGAGAGGAAAGGCCATGTTCGCTCTATGATACAGTGCCTTCAGTAAGAATTCACACCCCTTCACTTCTTCCACATTTTGTTGTGGTTACAGCCTGAATTTAAAATGGATTAAATTGAGATTTTTGTGTCACTGGCCTACAAACAATACCCCGTAATGTAAAAATTGAATTATGTTTTTTAAATTAAATTATTTACAAATGAAAAACAAATGAAATGTCTTGAGTCAATAAGTATTCAACCCCTTTGTTAAATACGTTCAGAAGTAAAGATTTGCTTAACAAGTCACATAATAAGTTAAGAGAGTTGGGCCAGTAACATAAAGGTTGTTGGTTCAAATCCCAGAACCAACTAGGTGAAAAATATGTTGATGTACCCTTGAGCAAGGCACGTAAATCATAATTACACCTTTAAGTCGCTCTGAATAAGAGCATCTGCGAAATGACAGAAAAATGTAAATGATATGCTTGGGGCAAATCCAACACATCACTGAGTACCAATCTTCATATTTTCAAGCATGGTGGGGGCTGCATTATGTTACGGGTATGCTTGTCATCGGCAAGGACTAGGGAGTTTTTTAGGATAAAAAGAAACAGAATAGAGCTAAGCACAGACAAAATCCTAGAGGAAAACCTGGTTCAGTCTGCTTTCCAACAGACACTGGGAGACAAATTCACCATTCAGCAGAACAATAACCTAAAACACAAGGCCAAATGAACACTGTTGCTTACCAAGATGACATTGAATGTTCCTGAGTGGCCTAGTTACAGTTTTGACTTAAATCGACTTCAAAATATATGGTGACTTGAAAATGGCTGTCTAGCAATGATCAGCAACCAACTTGACAGAGCTTGAATAATTTTTTTAAGAATAATGTACAAATATTGTATAATCCAGGTGTTACCCAGAAATACTCACAGCTGTAATCACTGCCAAAGTGATTCTAACATGCATTGACTCAAGAAACTAACAGGCACAACTTTTTTTCTTTCCAAAACACTTGAGTGTGCTGTCTCTGATCAACTCTCGTTATCTCTCTCAGAACGTTCTTCTTTACCCTAACCAGTCAGGATTCAAGATGGGTCACTCAACCGAGACTGCTCTTCTCTGTGTCACGAGGCTCTCCGACACTGCCAAAGCTGACTTTTTTTCTCTGTTCTCATCCTCTGATCTATCCACTACCTTTGACACCGTGAACCATCAGATCCTCCTTTACACCCTCTCAGGGCTGGGCGTCTCAGGCTCTGCACACTGTTGGATTGCATCCTACCTGGCCGGCCGCTCCTACCAGGTGACGTGGTGAGGATCTGTGTCTGCACCACGTACTCTCACTACTGAGGTCCCCCAAGGCTCAGTTCTAGGCCCTCTTCTCTCTACACACCAAGTCATTCGGCTCCATCATATCCTCACATGGTCTCTCTTATCATTGCTATGCGGATGGCACTCAACTCAACCTCGACAAGACGGAGCTGCTCTTCCTCCAGGGAATGCCTGCCCGTTCCAAGACCATTCCATCACGGATTACATCTCCACGGTGTCCCCCTCCCAGAGTGCAAAGAACCTTAGTGTGACCATGGACAAGACTCTGTTGTTCTCTGCAAACAACAAAACAGTGACTCGCTCCTGAAGGTTCATGCTCTACAACATCCATAGAGTACGACCCTACCTCACACAGGAAGTGGCGCAGGTTCTAATCCAGGCACTTGTCCTCTCCCGTCTGGACTACTGAAAATTGCTGTTGGCTGGGCTCCCCACTTGTGCTATCAAATTCCTGCAACTTATCCAGAACGCTCTGACCTGCCTTCCCAAGTTCTCCTATGTCCCCCCGCTCCTTCGCACACTCCACTGGCTTCCAGTTGAAGCTCGAATCCACTACAAGACCACGGTGCTTCCTACAGAGCAGCAAGATGAAATGCCCCTCCCTACCTTCAGGCTATGCTAAAACCCTACACCCCAACCCGAGTACTCAGTTCTGCCTCCTCTGGTCGCTTGGCTCTCCCACCCCAAGCTTTTCTCTTTCCTGGTACTCCAATAGTAGAACCAGATTCCCCCTGAAGCTAGGACAGCAGAGTCCCTGCCCATCTTCCGAAAGCACCTGAAAATCCTTACCTTTTCAAAGATTTTATTAAATATACCCCTCCCCTCCAAAAAATATAACTTTTCTGAACCAACACTTGCACTTGATTTAATCCCCCCCTCCTTTTTTTTCTGATAGCTACTTTATTGAGGAAAAGTGTACTTACTATGCCTGTGATGTGGTCGTCCCAACTAGCTATCTTAAGATGAATGCACTATCTAGATAAGAGTGTCTACTAAATGACTAAAATATAATGTAAAATGGGTGTGAATACTTATGTAAATTAGATATTTCTGTATTTCATTTTCAATACATTTGCATGTTTTCACTTTGTCACTGTAGGGTATTGTGTCAAGATGAGTGAGATTTAATATATATATATATATTATTCAGGCTGTAACACAACAAAATGTGGAATAACTCAAGGGGTATGAATACTTTCTGAAAGCACTGTATATATTAACGTGGATGATTCATTTTGAGCCAAGGAATAGGTCAACTGGGCTAAACTGCATAGTGAATAATTTAAGATTCTATTAACATTTAAATATGACATTGATTTGACACAGTCAGGCCTCAGTGATATGATAAGGTGCAGGGAGGGAACGGAAAGCTGTGCTATGATAATTGCCCAGATGGCTTTTTGTTTGTTTAATGTCATCTTTCTCAGGTCTGTTATTGTACTCTTCAAGAGTGGATATCGGATAAGTATTCTTGGTCTGCAAGTTATAGAGGTTCACATTTAATCAACTAGCGTTACTTAGTGGCAGGTGAGTAAATGCATTGTATTAGCTACAGTAATCATCCAAAGAAGGATTTTATATATTTTGTTCTATTTCTCCTTGTCCTCTGAAACACTCTGTGGAGCTGGCCGAGGAATAACATTTTAAAAAGGAATGACACTAAGCTGAACAAAGTAGTTCACCCTTTGTGTGTGTGTGCATGCATGCGTGTGTGCAAGTGCGTTGTACGTGTGTGTGTGAGCGTGCTTTTGCATGCGTACTGTATGTATGCGTGTGTGCGTCTGAGTGTGCTTGCACGTGTGTGTGTGACAGGAGATCACAGATCAATAGCCCCGGGCCATCTTCTCCTGACCATCAGGACCTGGGAGATAAGAAGCACAGGCCAAGTGACCTCCTTGCCTTTAAAGATCTGTTTACACAAAGATAAACACTAGGACAAAACCTTTTAATAAGATGCCTGCCATTTGCATTCGGGTCATCTGAATTTAAAGTTTAAATTTACTGGACAGATGCTTGCGTAGTCTTCCTTTTAAACTGTACAATGAAATGACCAAGGTTTGCAGTTGGATAAATATAAAGAAAAGCTAAATGTCTTCCATATCATTTGTAAGCATTTTTTGAATATTTCAGTGAATAGGAAAAATAAACTTAAATAGCCTCCAAGCCATTGTAAGTACAATTACAAATTTGACAAAAGCTTCTTGGATTGAGGACAACCATTTCACTTACTGTTGGACCTTCACAGTGGAATGTAATAAAATGCAACTCTGCAAAACAGCACAGAGTTTAGCAGGAGGAGTCTTATTGTAATGTCCTCTGAGGTCTAATACCAGGTAGCATTCTGCTTCTTCAGCACTGCCGGAGGACACAGGCACAGGTAGCAGGTTATACCTTAGAGCCGGCATCCTGCTGTCTGGCGTACCCAGGTGAAAGAAAAAGGGCAACATTGTTGAGAAACAAACAGGAATATGTAACTATTTATTATAACTAGAACACACTGTGTTCATGAAATGACTGGCTGAATAAAGAAAGAGAATAGCATTGTTTTCTCAATGCCCCATTGTCTGCAGAAACAAGGCTAATGCTACTTGATCCAGGATGGATCTGTCACAAAATATACACTTCAGTCTGCAATCTCAGGTTCTAGCTACATCTGTGGCTGGATAACAGAAACTGCAACATGATAAAAGGTGTAGAATAGCATTATAAAATATTATATTTTTTCTCTCTGCACCATGGCAAAATGTGTTGAAATGCAGTAAGTTAGTTAATTTTTTATTTTTATCCAAAATAAATCCCTGGTGCCCCAAATGCGGTAGTCTGTCCTTGGCTACATCATTCCTTTTATTCCATTAAACACTCAAGCCACTTTCTTCACTCAGCAGCAGTGTGCACTAATGACACAATCCAAGGCAGAATCACTGCATAAATACCACTAACCACCATCCATACTTCTCCTCCATCTACATGCTAATTACTTTGCTAGCCTGAGATTTTTGCCATCTACTCATCTGACAAGTCTTAATAAGTACCTCCATGCACTCAGATGTCATTAGTAAGGGGCCGTCTACTGCTACTAATCATTCAGTGTCTGCTTTGAGTGGTAAATAGGAAACACTAGGAAACACTAACTTTTATTTGGATCCTTAGAATAGGACATTTATGTCTGGTATAAAACACGTATTGAATGTAAAGTACAAGGTAAAGTACTAATGTTATATTGGACATGACATTAAGCCTGTCTCCAATTTCTGCAGATCAGCTGACGATACAAGAACAATAGGCATCAATATAAATCATGTGGATTGGTGCAGATGGTTCTAATGCATACTCTTATCACATTTGATTAGGGAAGGTAATCTGTGTGCATGCATGTGAGATCCTCTCTCTCCCTGAAGATCTGAGAGGCTAGACAATCCTCATTATGCAGACTCACATGCTGTTTGGTACAGCAGAAATACCTTTACCCCTCTTAAAGCTGGTCCCCAGTGGGACTCAACAGCTGTCATTTACCATCGGCTCCATCCTCTGTAATCCTGTATAGCTCTGACTTCAGCTGACCGCAGCCTGCCACCAGCTCTCCCCTGGGACCCCGCACTACGCCCAGAGCCAATCAGCATCTGATTAGAGGAAGCAGCCCATGGAGAGGAGAGGTGTCCATCTACCATTACCTGAAGACAATCAAACACGCGGATGCACTCACACACACACACACACGCACGCACGCACGCACACGGAAACACACACAGACACACACACGGACACGCACGGAAGCACACAGAATCACACACACAGACACACATTTCCGGACACAAGTTGTACAAGCCCAGAGGGAGATCTTCAGTCTGATCACAGTAGCATGCAGCTGCTCTATCCTGTATGCAATGAGATCACAAGGCTTTGTATTACAGTATAGCCCAGATGGTGTTATGTTATTTTGGGGACATTGGGCATGAGAGGATGCATGCACAGCGTACACAACTTTAGTCACCAACACACAAACAGAAGCCTGCAATACACTTAGTAGCATGGCCGTTGGTCATCAATCCTTTCTAAGGAACATCATTTGTTTAGTCACCCATTTATAAAATACATGATTGGGTTATTACAACAATTGCCTAATTTATGTCCTCCTCTTTAGCTGCATGGTCCCGTGTCGACCGCTCTCAGATTGTCCTCTAACTTTGTTGACTATCTTCATGGCCCCCAGCACAACTGTTACAACAGAACACCTTACAGAGAAGCTGTACGGCTGGATGTGAACAATTTCATGCAATGACCTCTGATGCCTCTTGACCTCTGTGCTTTTAATCCATCAAAGTAAAAAAAACAACACCAAAAAAACAGAGCTGCAGCAGTGTAGTGGCTTCATCATAACCAGAGCCTGAAAAGGAGCTGGCAATACACAACACATTACAGCTGCTGTCGCATAGATCCATCAAAATGGGGCCTGGAAGTGATGCTCTGCTCCCCGCATCATAGCGAAATGTACCCGCCATAATTCAACAAGAAAAAGATGGGGATTGCTCTGACACACAACTATGAATATATTATGAGGGGAAAACGGGGTAGAATGACACTTTGTCGCCTGTCATTTTTATGAGGTTATCACATATACTATGTCTATGCAGTCAGCCAGCAGATGAAAGTCATTTGATGTATACATGTCCAGAAATGATGTTGTCTGAGATTATGGCTCTCGGGCTAAAAATAGGTAGTTAAACAATCACTGCCGAGAGGTGGGTGCTATTGTGGGGCCTGGAACGCATCAAATAACATAGGAGAAAATAAAAATAGAAACAGATATTAAATCTCAATACATCTTTGAAAGAGAGCACTCTAAATTAGGTTTGTCAATTCCTATATAACGGTCACCTAGTCACAGAAAGCCTGGGGGTTGTTATATAAATAACATTAAAGATTTAAAGACGGTTTGACCCGTCTTGTAGTTCAGATCTCAGTAGGGCATCACTCAACATCTTCTTATCAAACTTCAGGTTTCCAGCATTTACTAAAGTATGAGCACAAGCACATGCTTGCATAAGGAAAGCCGGAAAAATTGCCAAAGACTCCAGCAACCCATACTCTGCTACTGCCCGGCAAACAATACCGGAGCATTGGCTCCAAGGAAAGCTTCATAAGACTGCTAAATAGCCAGACTTCTAAATAGTCAATTAATGACTATCTGCCCTGACTCTATATTGCACTGACCCTACATACACTCAGAGATGGAGATGGGTGGGGGGGTGTGGGGGGAAGGGGGTTTGGATGGTTGAGGGGCAGCTTGAGAGGGGAACTGTGGTGGGATCTTGGATGGTTGGTGGCCTGGCGGTTGGGAGCTTGTGTAACATGTGTGTAACATGTGTAACATGAAATACACTGAGTATACAAAGCATTAGGAACAACTTGGATTCAATGTTGCTGGCCCATGTTGACTCCAATGCTTCCCACAGTTGTGTCAAGTTGGCTGGATGTCCTTTGGGTGGTGGCCCATTCTTGATACACACAAGAAACTGTTGAAAACCCCAACAGCGTTACAGTTCTTGACTCAAACCGGTGCGCCTGGTACCTACTATGCCATACCCCGTTCAAAGACGCAAATCTTTTGTTTTTCCCATTTACCCTCTGAATGGCACACATACACAATCTGTCTCAATTGTCTCAAGGCTTAAAAATCCTTCTTTAATCTGTCTCCTCCCCTTCATCTACAGTGATTGAAGTGACATCAATAAGGATTTATAGCTTTCACCTGGATTCACCTGGTCAGTCTATGTCATGGAAAGAGCAGGTGTTCTTAATGTTTTGTACACTCAGTGTATAAACAATGTGGCTAACATACTATCTATTAGAAACTGTGTGCGTGTGTGTTGGTGTACATGCGTGTGTCTCACGTGTGTCTGCCTGTCTGTCAGAGCGACCAGGGTTGCAGACTGTTATTAGAAATATCTATTAACCTGATTATGACAGGGTGTGTGTAATGCATCAGTGTGAGAAGACAGGACATTACCTATTACCCATGTCACGGCAGTCAGATCAGTGTGTGTGTGTGTGTGTGCGTGTGTGTGCGTGTGTGTGTGTCTGTGCCCTGGGTTCTCTCATCATTACAGCAGGAGACAGCCGGCAGGACCAGGAGAGGAAAAATCACACCAACACAGCTTCCATCCCACCATCTAGTGTGTGGATAGGCTTGGGGGTTGGTGGATAGGTGGATGGATGGTGAGATTTATTTTTCATTTTGTGCAAGGTTGAACCCTAATATCACACTCAATCAACGTTATTTAAACGTAATCTCCCTGGAGGAAGAAATATTTTGCATTCGAAGTGAAATAAGGAAATAATGTAAAGCCTTAGCAATTATCTGTTGATGGATGAATCAACGTAAAGTGATGTAATTTGTCGCTGTATGTATGGGGATTCGGGCTATCAGTCCTTAATGAATGTATAAAAGGCTGGACCACATCTGTGAGAACAAAGGAGGGGGAGTGGGGGATGAAGGGATGGATGGAGGGATGGTGGAGAGAGAGGGCTGTGTTAATGATATGGTCATATGTACATGGTGGAGTTCTGCTGTGATTAAGGCCCTGATATGATGAGGGATGTCAAACTGAGCAGCTAGCCTTAATGAGTAATACTCTGAGACAGGATTGGAGGAGACAACGGTGTCACTATGAGGTGGAATTATGCCTGGAGTCACTTCAGTGAGAGACACAGGTTGTGTCACAAATGGAACCCTATTCCCTATGGAGTGCACTACTTTTGACCTGGGCTCTGGTCAAAAGTAGTGCACTCTATAAGGAGCTATTTGGAAGGCGCAATACTGTAGAGAAATGCTGCCACAATGACCAGCTTCATCAGCACAATCATCTGCACTGAGTGGCTGCACATTTTGACATGCATTATTCCATTGTATTACGGATGGAGAATTCAGTGTAGCTAATATTTGACATCCTGTCAAGGCATCGACAAATAATTACAGAAGTATAATGAGCATGACTAGCAAATCCATATCTGGAGCATGTTCCGTCCCTGGAAGCAGGTTTAAATGTACGACAGAATTGCATCCATTACATGAGAAGTATTTGGTTTAAATAATTCCACATGCACCCTGTACCCATAGAGCAGTGAACTGAAATGACCTTGCATGGGGAAAAGTTTCAGTCTCATCTGGAGTAAATTAAAGAGGCAGGTAGTCTAGCAGGTAGGGTGGCAGGTAGCCTTGCGTTTAGAGCGTTTGGCTAGTAACCGAAAGGTTACAGGTTCAAATACCTGAGCCGACAAGGCAAAACATCGGTCAATGTGTCCTTGAGCAAGGCACTTAATCCTAATTTCCTCCAAGGGCGCAGTACCACCATGGCTGACCCTGTGAAACAACACATTTCACTGCACCTATCTGGTGTATGTGGCAATACATTTGTATTATTTTGTAAGACAAGCAGAAGGTGGATGTATGATATGGTATCAATTAGGCCAAGAGAATGTGCATGTCGTGTCTCATCTGGCTAGCTAAAGAGGGACTAAAGTAAATATTCACATCCAGCCATGTTCAATCTAAGATGAGAAGAGAGAGTAAGATAACAAAAAAAATGATTTAGAGCATCTGGAAGACCCTGGATATGATCTCTTTCCAGCTTTATAACCACGCTCCCTTCAGGAACAGAAGTGATTGCCATTGCACATCTCCAGTAAGAGGAGGATTGGGGTCTGGGTGTGGGAGCTAAGCTTAGATAGACAGGAAAGCCTAGAATAGTTTATGGTTGTAATAAAGATTTTATATAGCTTCCAGGAAGAGAAAATGACATCCTTAATGACAAAGTTGTCAGCAGCAGCAGGGGGAGTTATATGGACCAGGGGAATGAGGGGTTCTGGTGTGACTACTGGGCTACAGTAGTGAGGGGGACACTGGGGAGCTACAGTACATATTTCACTATGGGGGCTGAATATAGACAGCTGACCTATGCAGAGTCAGCAGTTACAATGCACAATATTCATCATATGGTACATTTCACACCACTGCCTGCTGAAACAATAGCCCAAATGAAACAAGTGTCTGTGCTAAGCACAAAGTTCATAAAGCTACACACAAATACACATTCTGCTGGCCATTAGATTATGGGCCCTAGAAATGTTGAAGCCAAGCTAAGATATACTTCAACAGAGGAGAGTGGAGAGACAATGCTGTGGAAATATGAAGGATCAGATTAATGGAAGGTTCTCAAATACTGACTATCTTCTAAAGGAGTGTCCACTTGAATTACAAATGTATTAAGAGGATGCTTTACAAAGAGTGGATGCTGGCTGTTCACTGTTAGAGTAGGCACTTCACCTTTCAATTGAGAGAGAGACAATCTCTCAGAGCGTTGGAATGGCAGCAGCCATTTGGGAAAGACTAATCAGCTAATTCAGAAGCAAACAAGAACATGAAGGACAGCATCACTCATGTGGCCTTTATCATCCGGCTAGCAACAGTAAAATCAAGCCTAGCGGAATTGCTTCTCTTCTCTCTGGTAATTAACACAGTAAAAAAAAAAGCTCAGTCTAGCATCTTCATCACTCTTGACTGCGCTGGGATTGAGTCGCCCTGAGCAGATGACAGAACAAAAACACTGAGGATGAGAGGTAGCAGCTCCTTTCTGTCCATGCACAAGGCTATTGATTGGCATGCTATACTAAACATTGGCAGGCTATATTGTTATCGTTATAGTGTATCGATGCACAACATTGAAGGTAATTGTCAATGGGAATCCTGTCAGATATCTGTCAATGGATAACCTCTTAATCATATACTGTAGCCAAATCACCCAGTCAAGGCTATAATGGTGGCTTTAGGTTCAGAGGACACCACAAAGAGGTCTGAGTTTGACATGAGAAAATTGAGGAAGTAAAGTGTATTTCTCCACTGCTATGCGTCTGTCTGACTGAGTCTATGAATAGCTCTGTCCTGTCCCGGTACGCCACTGTCATCGTCTCCATCTCTCCATCTGAGGACGGCAGGATATTTATCACTGAGCCCACCCCATTTGTAAGATGACACACTCCTAACTGGCCCTGATCCAGCCAAGACAGGAGAAATGCCGCCTGTGTGTGTGTGTGTGTTTGTGCGCATGAGCATGTGCGTGCATTTGTGTGTGTGTGTAGCCTCAGCTGCAGCCAAGGGAATGTGTGTGTGTCTGTGTGTGTTTGTGCGCATGAGCATGTGTGTGCATTTGTGTGTGTGTGTGTGTGTGTGTGTGTGTGTGTGCATGCGTGTGTGTGTAGCCTCAGCCTCAACCAAGGGAGTGTGTGTGTGTGTGTGTGTGTGTGTGTGTGTGTGTGTGTGTGTGTGTGTGTGTGTGTGTGTGTGTGTGTGTGTGTGTGTGTGTGTGTGTGTTTGTGTGTGTCTGGAGAAAGAACACTTCTTCTGTATGATCCTCAACTCTTCTTAAAGGTTACAGGATAATTTCTGGGCTAAGTCCACCCTGGGAAATAAAGAGAAAGTTCACATCTTATTTCAGTCAATATAATCACATTCTGCATTCAGACCATGTATTTTACTGCAACCTATATCCTCAAAATAATAATAATAATAATACATTTAATTTAAAGCGCCTTTCAAAAAACGCTGGACGCTGCAATATGATGTCTAGTCTTGACTGTCTGTTATAGCTGTTACAGAGAAGACGTGCTGTCCAATAAGTCATTCAGCAAAACAGGGAGCATGACATTTACATTGTTATATTTACCAAGACAGTGGAATGTATTCATTATTAATGTATAAGCTATTGAATTATGTAATATAAAAGCATGTTTTCTGGGAAATGTTTATGCTGTTGTGATGTGTAAACATCTACTGCGGAATCAATGAATAAATCACATTTGTTCACTGTGGTGAAGGGCAATGCCTAGAATGGCAATTAAGCTGAAACACAGACAGAAAAAAACGGACATGATGGCATGCATTTTGTTCTCAGCACTTCTGAAGAAATGCGATGTACTTAACAGAATCACACAGAACTGCAGGCACTAATGCTTGAAATGTAACTACTAATTATGTCTATACACTCGTTACACATTGCTGGCCTGAATACTAGAGTTTGTGAAAATGTGTGGAGTTCCAAAAAACACTAAAGGTCAATGCGTGTGATAAGTGGAGGAAATCTAAATCTGTTCCTCATCCTCCCTTACAGATGGTTAAATATGTATGCATGTCTACACACTGAGCAGCACTGAGCTGAAGGACTGTGTGCCCCCAGACATATCAGCGAGGTCAAACGGCCCTGTGTCCTCCAACCCTCTATTGAGGTTAATAATTCAGAGACCAATTAAGTTCTGGGTAGAATGTGGAATATTGGAATGTTCTGGAGGGAGTGTGTGGCTGACGACAGTGCCTCCCTCGCTCCCTAGTTCATTCCCTCCCCTCCCTCTCCCGCTATGTGTGATGAGGGTGAGGGACCTTTTTCCCCTCCCCTCCCCTCCCCTCCCTCCCTCCCTCCCTCCCTCCCTCCCTCCCTCCCTCCCTCCCTCCCTCCCTCGCTCACGGCCCTTGATCATGGGGCCTGCCAGGGGATGGACTTAGTGACAGTGACATTAACAAGGCCATGCTGAGGGAGCCAGGCCAGCTTAGTGCCCAATAGCAGACACTCGTTAGCCCCATTAGGCGACATATGCTTTAAATCACAGTTCCAGGACCAAAGGGCCAATCAACCATTGATTTTAGAGGGTTTTTTTCTATTTCCAGCCACTCAGCACTGGCAAGCAAAAACAAACCTGGCAGTTTGAAAAAGAACACTAACAACTGGAACTCTAGAAAATACTGTTAGACCTCTGACAGGATCAATGCTTTTACCATTAGAGAGAGAATGTTTCAAAGTATATGCTCTGAGAACAGCTTTATACACACTATCAAACTAATAAATGCAGTGGAGACTATCAGCACACTTTTTGAACAACCAATGCATTTTGCATTGTGTTCTATTTGCCTCCAATGGTTTAGGTTGCCATGTAGGTTGCTATGCAAATTTCCCCTGTGATATCACTCTGTCTCCCTTCCCAAACCCTGTCAACTTTCCTAATGAGTGTTCTCTCCAGGAATATTGACCACTGCTAATCGGACACATTCTATCCCAATCCTCTGAGAAAACAACAATTTTATGGGATTACAGGATCTGATATTTTCTGCCACTTCTGAGGTAATCAAGTGCAGTCTTCATCAATCATGAGCAGACATGAATTAATGCATAAATCATTTTAGAAAAATGCACGTTTCCGCTATTTACCAACGTTTCCATAGTTGGAACAGGTTAACAAACTACTCCCAATGTGTGCAAACGTTTGATAGATCTCGTGTGGGATTTGTATATCGGTTTTTAATACCAAACAAAAATACACATTTATATGCGTATGTTAATACATTGCGAGAGTAAGGAGGAGAGTAAGCTGGTGTTAACACACCTGACCATTTGATGTGATGTCATATGACCTTTGAGTAAGTGACTCTTCTATGACATTTGACTCCTTGGAAAAATACTGTGATACTGAAACTCTTTGATACAGCAACAAGCCACAGTGAGATTAAATACATCACAGGAGTTTAGGTTTGACTGAGAGGAATTGAAGTTTATCCAAACCTAGGGCTCGTCGGCAGGGCAATCAATCATTCTTGAACCTTCCGCCAATTGCAATTGGCTTAAGCCCCTGAAGCCTGATTATGAGGCATTAGTGTCCACACACTGCCTGAATAGAACTGACTGCCGCCTGGCTACTAATGGTTATCTCAACCCATCCTGCATTAGAACTTTCTCATTTTACCTACAGAGCAATAATGATAAAGTAATAGAAAAGCTAATATTATATTATGATATATATTAATAATGTAAACCGGGGATTAAAGCACTCTGCAGTGCAACTGCAGTAGATTTACCTCAGCTTTGTTTCCCTCCTGTTTATGTTCTGACTGAGCGAGGAGGAGAAGGTCGATACTTTTTTTCTTTAGCAAATTACTGTTTTAATCAATACTGCTGCTGTGCCTGTGCCCTGCGCTAAGCATGGCATGCCATCTTGGACAAGAGGAGATGGGCTGAGCTATTTTTGAGCACTGACTCACATTAGCCTCCCTCTTTGTATGTACAGAGGGAGTTAGACAGGGAGGCGAGGAAGAGGAGAGGGAGGCGAGGAAGAGGAGAGGGAGGCGAGGAGGCATAGCATAGGGAGAGACACAGGCAACACTTAGCATCCCTTTTGTACGTAGGCTACGGGGGAAGGTGAGGAGGCACCCTGGGGGGAAGGCACACTGGGGGCAAGAAGAGGAGGCACGCTGGGGGAAGGTGAGGAGGCACGCTGGGGGAAGGCGAGGAGGCACGCTGGGGAAGGCGAGGAGGCACGCTGGGGGAAGGCACACTGGGGGCAAGGCGAGGAGGCACCCTGGGGGCAAGGTGAGGAGGCACGCTGGGGGAAGGCGAGGAGGCACCCTGGGGAAGGCGAGGAGGCACGCTGGGGAAGGCGAGGAGGCACGCTGGGGGAAGGTGAGGAGGCACGCTGGGGGAAGGCACACTGGGGGCAAGGCGAGGAGGCACGCTGGGGGAAGGCGAGGAGGCACGCTGGGGAAGGCGAGGAGGCACACTGGGGGAAGGTGAGGAGGCACACTGGGGGGCGTTGAGGGAGGCACACTGGGGAAGGTGAGGAGGCACGCTGGGGGAAGGCACACTGGGGGCAAGGCGAGGAGGCACGCTGGGGGAAGGCGAGGAGGCACGCTGGGGGAAGGCGAGGAGGCACGCTGGGGGAAGGCGAGGAGGCACGCTGGGGAAGGCGAGGAGGCACACTGGGGGGAAGGTGAGGAGGCACACTGGGGGGACGTTGAGGAGGCACGCTGGGGGAAGGCGAGGATGCAATGCAGAGGCACAGACAGACGACACGTCCATCCCAGTTCACGCCATGCATGCCCCTTTTCACGGAACACTGAGTGAAGAGCGGACGAAGGCGGAGTGGAGCTGCTACTGCACTGATTAGTCCTCTGTCCAATTTGTGCTCCAGACCTCCTCCTGCTTCTATTTCCAGACACAGACACACTTGAGGAGGGAGTTGAGGAAATTGTATAGCCGGCAGACAGACAGTGAACAGCTGAATCACACACCATCAGTCAGTCTGATGATAGAAATCACATGGCCACGTTTACTTTTCAAAGATATGGATACAACCCCTCATTTGATTGAGACTCTTTCCCCTTATATTACTGTGGGCCTACAAAGTACACCACAGCCTAGATACAGTGCACCTGACCTATATAGGCAGGCCAGCAATATGGTATGGTGTTCTGGGTTGCTAACACAATAAGGACAACTGTGTGTGTGAAACAATCCCTTTCAGGGGTTAATCTATTTTCACATTAACCTCTCAGCTATGACACTTGACCTGCAAGGCTCCCATAAAACCTCCTACATGTCAACAAATAGATTCAGGTGTCAATCGGCTGCAGTGAAGCAGAGCAGAGCAATATCGTCCCTGCTGATTGTAGGAGTGATGTGGCCACATGCCGTGACTAGAGAAGCACCAGGTACCAAGGGACTGGGGACATTGGCATGGCCATGCTACAAGGCTCCTCACTGGGTAATAAATCACTGACATGACAGCCCTGGTGGCCTTTATATCATGATACACTGACACACACTGGCTGTAGGCCTACACCTGAGCTACACTGGCTAACCAGAGCACATAAGAGTTGCATGGCCTATAGTGATCATCCTCATTCCACTGTGAAAAGGTGTACATGTATAGTACTTAATGTAACAAATTACATTTCCATCCGAGTGTGTAGAATACAGAGTTTGAGAAGCAGTAAAATATTCAAATGTACCTAGATCCTGTTCATACGACCTTACACCTGCTGGAGATGTGGCTTAAGGTTGCAATATCTGGCTGCTGTTGATATGATTGATGTCGCAGACAAAACAAATCAATACTCCATACCATTTGATCCACGGAGATGCCATATCTAATCAAAACAATCAATCCTAGACGTTCCAGCTGGACTCCTCCAATTACCAACCAGGGCAGGGAAGCCTTAGAGCCATTAGAGTTAGTGAGCTAGGAGAGCAGATTGCCTTTAACACTGTATAGCGGTTTGGCCAAACCTAACGGCACGGCTGGATGAATCTGTGTGAGTGTCTGAGAGAGTGTGTGTGTGTGGTCAAATGACACGCCACAGCAGGATGAATGGCAGGGCTGTGGCGCCAGTAAAACATGAACACACTAATGGGCCTTGGCAAATGGGCCAGGTCTGTGGGCTGGCGTACTGCGTGAGGTGGGTCAGGGCGGGCCTGTGCTCTGAACCACGGCCGGGCCCATTTCACGGTGTCTGCCTGGGACCCCAGCACACTCACTCACCCAGATGGAGAGCTCCTGGTGGAGTTAGGACTGATGTGAGGAGCAGGGAGCACCATTTGAGGAGTAGTCTGCAGCATCGACTGTCCGGGAACAGTAGACAGGGAACAGGGGTCTCCTGATGTGAAGCGAGGGCCATTAGGGGAACATTCTGGAGCAGAGAATCCAGGATACAGGACAGGGGGGATGGTGGATGAGGGCAGCTCCCTCCGCTGAGCCTTTAAAAGCCAGATGATTTCGTCTCTCCATCACCAACGGACACGTCGTTCCCCAAGGGTGGGTCGTGTTAGAGCACAGGGCTGTGTTTTTAAGATACACACGGATTATAGGAAGAGATAATATCAGGATTCATTTTCCACACAGTAAATACAAGTGCATTTCAACAGTTTTGAGGAATTTCAAAATTGTATTAATAAGAATTGGCCTTTATGTTCATATAAAAGAAGAGACATCTTGAGAATGTTCTTTCTACTTTCTGTTTACCAGAATGCTCAGCATATATACTGTTTTTGAGAGTATACTTCTATCCCAGCTGAACTTTGTTAACATGTTATGTTTTTCAGATTCATAACTCTGATTTTCTCTAATATCGCTTAGTAGATGTTCGAAAACCCATTTCAACTTGGATGTACATTTCCCCAGTTGAAAGTCAGAATAAGGGCCTTCCGAGTGGCGCAGTGGTCTAAGGCACTGCATCGCAGCACTTGAGGCGTCACTATAGACCCGGGTTTGATCCCAGGTCGTGTCACAGCCAGCCGTGACTGGGAGACCCTTGAGGCGGCGCACAATTGCCCCAGTGTCGTCCGAGTTAGGGGAGGGTTTGGCCACCCGGGATTTTGCTCTAATGACTCCTTGTGGTGGGCCGGGTGCCTGCCTGCAAGCGGACTTTGGTTGCTAGCTGGATGGTGTTCTGACACATTGGTGCGGCTGGCTTCCGGGTTAAGCGATCAGTGTGTCAAGAAGCAGTGCGGCTTGGCAGGGTTGTGTTTCGAAAGATGCATGGCTCTTGAACTTCGCCTCTCCCGAGTCCATAGGGGAGTTGCAGCGATGGGACAAGACTGTAACTACCAATTCGATATCACAACATTTTCAAGAGAAAAGGCAAATGTTGTTATTCAGGTCAAAGAAAGATAATCTTGTCAGTATAATCTTGCCTGTATAGCTATTGTTAATTCATTTATTCATATTATAATGTATTTGTGTGTGTTAACAAAACATATCAAAATATTACATCCAAGTGTCTAGTTCCAATATCAGTAGAGTTAAATGCTGGACCATGATTATACTCACGTTAAGTGTCTAAACTCATAGATCAAACCCTGAGTCAGCCACAATGAGCCATAGTTCAGAATGCAGAGTCATTCAGCTGTCCTGCCAATAGACCAGAACCCTAATCATATTCCTTCTTCCAAAGTTCTCCCTCCTTTTGTGTCTCTTTGCATTCTTTTTTTCTTGCCGTTCCCTCCTTCATACCTGCGAGGAAAGGCAGCAGGCTAGTTCCTCCCAAGCCCCCAATGGTAAACCTGAGGGACTGAGTACCAATCAAACCAAGAAGCAGAGGGGGCTTGCAGGGGCAGGAAAAGGCCAGGCTCTGAGCCCTATAAATGACAAATATCAATGTAGGGAAGATTCATGTACAAAGAAACACTAAGTTATTGTACTGTGAAGTCCATAAATCTATCAGAAAGAGCAGAGGGCCCTTTGCCTGGCATTAATCACTCTGGGAGGAGAGAGAGAGAGGCAGCACAACAAAGCAGTGAAAGCAGAGCATTGGGCGGCAAAATAGATATTTCTCTTTCTACCCTCTGATCTGTGTTCCCAGGACTGATTACTCTGGGAAATTACACACATCTGTCCCATGCCGTAACTACGTATAGCATGTGCCGTTTCTAATTTGAAAAACAAATATGCGAAGCTTGATTAGTAATGCCTAGGAATACAAATGTGAACTCTATGTAATTTGAGAAAAGAGATATGTATGTGAAGAGTTGATCATTTGCAATGACATGCAATTCCTCAGCAGTCGCTGCTGCTACGTGCCAGTGTGAATCCTTTCTCATATTCCCCCCCTGTCAGGGGTATAACGTTACAATTGTATAGCTAATAGGCTATGTGTTTGTAGATGAATCAACCTACAGCAGCCAAGGTGATAATGGATGGGGTCTTTTTTGCTTGTATTTAATTGTATAGAAACACCATCCCCCCCTTCCGGACCTCACTAATGCTCAAACCCTGGTTACGGCTCTGATCTGTCCCTGTTATTTCTCTGAATATATTTATTTCACAGCACTGGGGACGTCGGTCGGTCACAGGGATGTTGCTCTGCAGTCACACTTTGCCTTTCCATTTCCTCCTGGCTAAGGGGAGAGAGAGCGAAAGGAGAGAGAGAGATTGTTCTTGTTCTATGTCTCTGTCATGGTGTTGTTCATGGCCAATTTTCTCCCTCTTAAATTAAATAACGAATCCCATTAAAAAGTAAATTGAAGTTGAGTATTGTTTGTCCTCTGTGATAATGTTTTGATATTCTGGTCTTCTTTAAATCATTCCATTAGTGCCGGGGTTTCAGTCAATGTAATGCTGATGGGATTTACTGTAACATTGGCTGGAAATACATCTAGCCAGACGCAGTGCTGTATCTGTCAAGGGTACTCAACATCATCAAATAACTCTTTTTTTGGACAAGCTGAGCTCTTCTCTCCCCTCCCCTCCCCAGCTGTTCTGCAGTAAACACATGGGTCCATGGAAATACTGCCTCGTGCGGTGTGAAAGCGTTTGCTTACTTATCGCCTTCTGTCTGGGGACTTCCTGGTATAGCATGTGTTCACATTCACATTTAATCTGACTGAACACCGGCTTTATGTGACATGATCCACAATGCTGTTCAAATACAACTCCCCCCCTCTACCACACACATATACACACACCTCAACCCCATAGAAAAACAGTGCACACTATGCATTTCAAAACATATCCCAGAACCTCAGTGGATGGCTGTGTTTTTATCCCTGGTGCTGCCTTCTGCATGGCTACATGTCTAGCCCGCTTCGATTTGTTCTTAAGGAGGTGTAAACCAACCCAATTACAGCTGGTCCACCGCTGCGAGGGGAGGGGAGGGGTTAGGGGAGGGGAGGGGAGGGGAGACACTTTCTTTCTGTAGAATGAATAAACCTCTTAGCATGTACAGTGCCTTCAGAAAGTATTGATACCGTTTGACTTATTCCACATTTTGTTGTTACAGCCTGAGTTGAAAATGGATTACATCGATTTTTCTCTCACCCATCTACACATAATCTTCCATAATGACAGGTGAAAACATCTTACTATAAATGTCAGCAAATGTATTGAAAACTGAATACAGAAATATCTCATTTGCATATCATTCACAGTGTATTTAATAACTTCACCATGCTCAAAGCGATATTTAATGTCTGCTTTTTTAGTTTTTTACCCCATCGACTAATAGGTGCCCTTCTTTTCGAGGCATTGGAAAACCTCCCTGGTCTTTGTGATTGAATCTGTGTTTGAAATTCACTGCTCGACAGAGGGACCTTGCAGATAATTGTATGTGTGGGGTACTGAGATGAGGTAGTCATTCATGTTAAACACTATTAACGCACACAGAGTGAGTCCATGCAACTTATTATGTGACTTGTTAAGCACATTTGTACTCCTGCACTTATTTGGCTTGCCATAATAAAGGGGTTGAATACTTATTGACTCAAGACATTTTGTTTTACATTTTATATTATTTTGTAAACATTTCTAAAAACAAAATTCCACTTTGACATTATGGGGTATTGTGTGTAGGCCAGTGAAACAATCAATTTTAAATTCAGGTTGTAACACAACAAAATGTGGTAAAAGTCAAGGTGTGTGAATACTTACTGAAGGCACTGTAATGGCTAACAGTGGTGCTGCCGTGACAGTGGAGTGTAAATGTAGTATCATAATGGAGGGGTGCAGGTGGGTGTCAGGCTCAGGAAAAGGGCACCGGCTCCCATCAGATCTGCTATCCATCATTGATCTGTCAAACAAATGATGCACCTTGGCTCCTCATTGTTCTGGCTGCACTATTGAAACAATGGTTGGCTCCTGTTATCTGCGTTGCGCCGGGGGAAGAGGAGGAGTGGCCCACTAGAAGACAAAAGCCAGAGCAGAGCAGAGGATAATGATCCAGCCAATCCCTTGAATCTGGATCTATAGACCCATAGAACACTGAAATTCCATTCCCAGCATGGAATCATCTGCTAATCAGATAGAATCAGTTAATTCATTCAGAAGTCCTGAGAAAGGTGGGCCATTCATCTGAACACTCAGATGGCTCAAAGCATTCAGAAAATGATTATCCAAGATATGAAAATGATTAAAATGCTTTAGCATAGAAGCATTTCTTAATAAAACTTCAACATTTTGCTATAGTTATTTGGATTTGGACAAAATGTTAGAGATGTGCTTTCTGTGCAAAACTACACATTAGGCGTAAAGACTAGCTATAGAGTAGACATCCAGTGATGTTTCATTCACATAACTAAAGGGAATGTATGTATCAGAAAGCCATGATCCATCTTGTATTCGTTTTTTTGGCTTGGAGCAAATCCATATCCCGGCAGGTTTTTGTGGTAATTACATACATAGCCTTAATAATCTGTTTCTTACAGCGAACACCATAAAATTGATTCATGTGAAAACACTGTGCCAAGCTGTTGTTGTGTCTGGACTATCATTAAATGTGAAGACTGTTATTTTATCAAATCAATTCTCTATGTGTAATTATTATTACGTGATTAAACTAGTCGTGTAAACTTTAATTAACTAGGAAGTCGGGGCACCACGGGATAATTTTTATAGAGTCTGTATTTCCTGAATCGACTCTTCAGATATTTTAATATCTTATCAAAAAAGTTGCTTACAAAAAAGTTGCCAAACCCTTGGATATCTGCATGAACCCTAGCCTCCATAATGAATCAGCGATATACAAATTGGCTTAATTATTTATTTACTAACTAACTAATCAAATCACAGATATACATAAACAAACAATATAGTTATTGGTTACTAACACAATGCATTGATAAGTCCCTAGTGAGCTAAACCGGTACAACGGCTTGGTAGACAATGGAAAGAATTGGGGGCAGATAAAAAGCAGGAAAGACAAAATGGATTCACTACACACAGTTGATAATTATATTAATTGAAATGCTAATCGTTTGCACATGAACGGCTGCTCATTTGAAAATAATTGCAATGTTTATATTTAAGGCCGTATGTCGTTGTTGTCTTCTTTGTTGTAATCGCCGGTCCATCTGCTGGAGAGTCAGTTCATCAGAGAGTCTCTGGTTAACCTGTTACGGATCCAATCCGTTCAATAAAGTTCCTCTTTATATCCATATAGCTCCGTTTGGTTGGCACGTTTTGTTCATTAATCCACCTACCCAAAGGCTTTCATCCATGCAGACAAACGATATCCCAAAAGTACCCATAAAGTTAGTTGAAAAAAGTCAAACAGCATTTGTAATCAATACTCAGATACCCTAAAATGAATATAAACTATAATATTTCAGACGGAATAAAACGTTCAAACCTTTTTCTAAAGACTGTTGACATCTAGTGGAAGCCATAGGAACTGCAATCTGGGGGTTAAACTTTGAGGCTTTGAATAGCTGTCCTATTGAAAACAGTGTGACATGACTGATTCAGACATCCCGGATGGATTTTGCTCGGGTTTTTGCCTGCCATATCAGTGCTGTTATACTCACAGACATTATTTTAACAGTTTTAGAAACTTCAGAGTGTTTAATTCTATGCATATCCTAGATTCCAAACTTCGAAATACTGCCCCCCTAGCCCTAAGAAGTTAACCTGTTACGGATCCAATCCCGTGAACGGGATCGATTTTGACAACATCCGGTGAAATGCAGAGCGCCAAATTCAAATTACAAAAATACTAATTTCAAACATTCATGAAAATACAACTGCTGCACACCCTTCAAAAGCTTAGACTCTTGTTAATCTAACAGCATTGTCAGATTTCAAACAGGCTTTACCGCAAAAGCAGAACATTTGATTGTCTGAGGACAGCACCCCCACTCAAACTCAATTAGCATAATAATATAACCAGCAGAAGTGTCACAAAACTCAAAAATAGCATAAAATTAATTGTTTACCTTTGATGATCTTCCTCTGATGGCATATCAAAGCGTCCAGGTTACACAATAAAAGGTACTTTTTGTTCGATAAAGTTCCTCTTTATATCCATATAGCTCCGTTTGGTTGGCGCGTTTTGTATGCATATCCTAGCTTCTGGGCCTGAGTAACAGGCAGTTTACTTTGGGCACGTTTTTCATCCGAACTTCAAAATATTGCCCCCTAGGCCTAAGAAGTTAACATCCCCAGAAGTCATAATGTCTTTCGTAGTTGTCGCTTTCTCAGCGGCTTTGGATAGTGTCTGTTGTAATGGTTATGTCAGGCTTACAGATGGTCGTTGCATAGAATAGATGCTTCCGCGGTTGTCGGTATTCTCATTCTAGACTTAGTCTCAGAGTTTAACCATTTCCAGCCGTGTAGCCAACACTACACGCTGTCTGGTCTCCTGGGCCTATAGAGTCATAGTTTTTAACCATTTCAACGTAGCGTCAGCTCCATCTTTTCTAGTTTAATGTAAATTTCATCAGGAGTGGGTTTTATACACTTCTGAGAAAAAGGCGGTCCATGACGCCGACGTAATGTCTATGCTCACGTGGGTGTGGCCACTGATTTGGTTAACTTCATATGAAAACCCATATTTTCTCATTTCGAAGGCTAACATCACATCTTTCCACAAATAGTGAAAATCACTAATCACATACGTTTCACAATATTTAGATGTAAACCCCATAATTATGAAGTGTACACAACCAAAGACACAGTAATGAGTGTTTCCTGTCCTTCATGAGATCACCAAATGAAACACACCCGACATGACTGTCCCTTAAGTGTCCACGGACCATTCCCACATCCTCAAAAATTTAAATATTGTTTAATTCCCCATTTTGGGGATTAGGAGTTTTGGCAAGAGAAGCTCTTTGATCTCCATAGTCTCTCTCCCTCAATACTGCAAGGCAGTTTCGACCAGGTATTTATGACTGTTGTAAAACCTGATGTGGGAGAGAGAGTGAGAGAGGGGGGGAGCCAGGATATACACCCAAAAAGGGCCATGTGGTGACACTTTCAAGACATAGGCCTACAAATTAAATCCATGTGATCAATCCGGCCTTTATCCCTGTGGTCTTTCAATATTAATAAGGACTGGGTTTGATATAAAATACAACTGACAGTGTGTATTTGTTATTCCACAGAATGATTTTAGAAATGGATGAAAGTAGGTAGGCTACATTTGTTTTAGTTTAGGGGGGAAAGAATGTTGGATGTCCATAAGATGACATTTAGAAATGGGGTTGGCACTACGGTCCAGAGGAGCTCCACAAAACAAAACATTGGAGAATTTGAATAATACAGTTCTGACCTTTACAGTCTGTTTTCTATTTCTTTACTTTCTTTATTATCTCCTTCAAATAGAGCTTGAAACCAGAATACTCCAATTTTTTGTTTTTAGAATGGAAATGGAATTTAAAATTTTAAAGACCCACAGTACCTTGGAAATATTGAAACACTGTACCTTGGAATTAAGGAACCACAATACCTTGGAATTATGGAAACACTGTACCTTGGAATTATGGAAACACTGTTCCTTGGAATTAAGGAACCACAGTACCTTGAAATTATGGAAACACTGTACCTTGGAATCATGGAAACAGTACCTTGGAATCATGGAAACAGTACCTTGGAATTATGGTAACACAGTATCTTGGAATTATGAAAACACTGTACCTTGGAATGGGTTATTGTCCTGTAGAATGGTGAATTTGTCTCCCAGTACCTTGGAATTAAGGAAACACTGTACATTGGAAATATAGAAACACAGTATCTTGGAAAATGACATTTAAAAACAGGTTATTTTCCTGCTGAATGGTAAATCTGTCTCCCCAGTACCTTGGAATTAAGGAAACACAAATACCTCGAGGTTATGTTGTGAAACCAACAGGCAAATTATGTTCTAACAACAGTAATACTTAGAGGTTGAAACAAGAATAATTACAAATTTTGTTTTTAGAATGGAAATGGAATTTAGAATTAAGGACCTACAGTACTTTGGAATTATGGAAACACTGTACCTTGGAATTATGGAAACACAGTATCTTGGAAAATATGGAATCTCAGTTCCTTGGAATAGGTTATTGTCCTGGTGAATGGTGAATCTGTCTCTCAGTACCTTGGAATTAAGGAATCATTGTACCTTGTACATATGGAACCACAGTACCTTGGAATTATGGAAACAGTACTTTGGAAATAAGGAAACACAGTACTTTGGAATTATGGAAACACAGTACCTTGGAATTATGGAAACACAGTACCTTGGAATTATGGAACCACAGTTCCTTGGAATTATGGAACCACAGTACCTTGGAATTATGGAACCACAGTACCTTGGAATTATGGAACCATGGTACCTTGGAATTATAGAAACACGGTACCTTGGAATTATGGAACCACAGTACCTTGGAATGATGGAACCACAGTACCTTGGAATTATGGAACCACAGTACCTTGGAATTATGGAACCACGGTAACTTGGAATTATGGAAACACGGTACCTTTGAATTATGGAACCACAGTACCTGGGAATTATGGAACCACAGTACCTTGGAATTATGGAACCACAGTACCTTAGAATTATGGAACCACGGTACCTTGGAATTATGGAAACACGGTACCTTGGAATTATGGAACCACAGTACCTTGAGGTTACATTGAGAAACCAACGGGCAAATTGGGTTCTAACAACACTAATACTGCTATTCTGTAGCTATTATTTCTAATACCCATGGCTAAATAACATAAATAATTTAGCCTGCTTGTCTTCTGTAGCATAATAAAGCTGATGTCTCTACTTAGCGCTGATCTGGTTGGCTGTGCTGCTCTCTCTAAGTGAGATGGATGAGGCAGGGCCCAAACTGCTGAGGGGTGAAGAGAATTAGGCCCACATTACTGGCCTACACTTTACCATTACACACAATGTAGAGGGGGCGGAATTTATTCCCCAGCTGAATAGCCTAAATCCCATACCTTAGTAGTGACAAAATGCATAAGGATAAAACTGTTTTAATGACACCAGTGAGGGAAGTTTTTTTTTAATATATTTAAAAATGATAAAAAGTTTGATGGGGTTGGGTGGGAGGAATCAAGTCTAGGAATAAATGAAGCAACATTATATATAACAAATTCTCTCAAATTCTCTTGTTAGATGTAGGCTTTTAACTTAATGAAACAATCTACAACACTTTTTACTTAAATCAGGAATGTCATCGTTCATTTCTTTGCCGTCAGCTAATTAATATGTAGTTAATGTGCTAACTGTACATATTTGACTTAACCAGAATTAATTAACTACCGTAAAGTAAATTAAACATCTTGGAGATACAGCAATTCATTTTCTGCCTTGTCCGAGATAGTATTGTCTTCTCCAAGCTGTGTGATTACCTCTTGTCGTAGAGCGAAGAAATTTAGATGTAATCTATCAAATGTATTGCTGATTACGTTGCGTCTAGATTTAGTGTGAATTCAACGTGTCATAGTGCGAACAGAAACGTTGAGATATTGAGCAAACATGCGGACACGTGGACCTCCACTTCATATCTCGAAATCACGCTAACACTTGTACACACGTACACACTCTTACACACACGTGCTAGTGTACTCTGCACACACACAATAATTGTGGCAATTGGCTTGGATACATATCTTGCATAAGAAGATACACAACTAGTGGTGACTAATGTGTGTAGAGTGAGCAGCAGCTTCTTCCCTCACCAAGTGAATTTTCCTTATCAAACACTGTGGATTAGAAGAGATATGACAGAAAAAACTGAAAGTCATATGACACTAAACCAACTTTGGTGAGAAAATGTCACAATGTCAACAGCGTTCTAAAAGTCATCCCTTTTCTAAAAGCCTACTTTGATACTTTCTAAACGTAGAAGGACATTTCAGTGGAACAGCGACGTGAAAGCATTGGCCAGCATTTTAAAAACATCTCCTGACCTTTCGACTGCAGCGGTAATTGCTAATGCCAGACAAGGAGAGAATATAAGTATCTTATGAGTCACTACTTAGATTTGGTCCTGGTGGTCTGTTTGAAGGGTGTGTGTGTGTGTGTGTGTGTGTGTGTGTGTGTGTGTGTGTGTGTGTGTGTGTGTGTGTGTGTGTGTGTGTGTGTGTGTGTGTGTGTGTGTGTGTGTGTGTGTGTGTGTGTGTGTGTGTGTGTGTGTGTGTGTGTGTGCGTACGTACGTCTAGAGTACTTATACCAGTATGGTGACAACAGCTAGCTGTCTCTGGAGAGAGTCTCTCTGACTCACTCCACCCTCATTCAGCTGAAGGAAACAGATTATTTTAAGTAATAAACTCATCATAATCACCCACACAGAACAAACTGATACCTTAGAACTGATAAGGAAAATAAACTCCCCATCATATAATATTAAAAAAGAAACAACGGCTCCCTGAGGTCTCCTAAGGATTCAAGTATAATTTTCTTTACATTATTTTGGGACGTCTCGGGGCTCAAAGGTGATGGTGACGATGTGACAACAAATCCTTTCCTCTTCTTTCATTTTCATCTCTAAGATGCCCCGTGAGGCATTGCGGTAGTAGAGAGACAGATCAGAGCCGAAATTAAAGAAACACAGAGATAACTCAAAGAGTTGAGAAAACCCACTTTGAGGAAGAACAAAAAATTGCTCACTCCAGAGTACTGTCAGGAAGGAAACTTCTAAAGCATTTCACCAGTGAACATGTCAGAAACAATTCATCACTGAGAATAGAAATAAAGCTCCTTTCATATCGAATTATTAAGACTTAAGATTTCCCTCACAGCATGTACCTCTTCATGATGAAACATCAAAGTGTATATGACATGGAGAACACTTACATTTCATGGTTGTTCCCCATACATTTAAACCTTTAACCCTTCACCACTACTATCAGTCATCATTAAAGCTCAAACAAACTCTATGCAGAAAGTAATGATTCTTAGAAAGGGTAGTACAATCACTAAAGAGTTGGGGTTTCCATTCCATCTAGCCATACCAAATGAAAGAGTCAGCTAGGCCCACAATATACACCACAGGAGATTGCAGGTTTTGAAGTTTAATAGTCAACTACATCTGGGGTATTCTATTTACAAAAGCAACGATTTTACAAGTGCCCAATGGTCAATTTGAAGTCATTTTCATGGGTTGTGAAAAGCAGCAAGACTCAGAGCTAAGTATAAACAGGTGTAGGCTATGTTTCACTAGCAGCACAGCACCATGTGTTTGCTAAACATCTCATGACATTACCTATTGTGTGAGATCCTACCGCTGCCACCGATCACCAGTGTTCAACTGCAGCCCTTCTGGCTTTACAGAGGAGGGGGACATTCATTTCATCATCCCATTCCATTGTTGGCTCCACTAATCACAACCGGAGGAGGAGACGTTATGTGGTGTGGAGGGAAACGGATGCATTTATGGTCCCTGGAACAGAGCTTAAGCAGGTGTTCCGTATCTGTGCCATCGCCCCAGCAGCCCGTAGCACACAGTCAGTGCCCATTCACATTAGCCGCAGGCCAAAGAGACAGCTTGAGAGGCGCTGGCCCCTGATCCCAGCACATTAGTTTAATGCAGAGATCTGTGGAACGGTTTCTCACTCACTCTGCCTGGCCTTGGCCCTGACCGACCAAGGGTGGCTGCAGCCAGAGAGACAGACATCCAGACAGCCCTCATTCTCTGTACCATGCCATGCTGCCATTCAGATATGCAAAACAGCATGTTTAGAATTGTATATCTGCTTTGAGTTCAAATTCATTTTTTCTAGTTTCTGTGAATGGCAACAGCAACCTCCAGCTGTGTAGCAAGGCAAAGAAACAATCATTTTAGTACATATTTTATAAGAGAGCTAAATGTATACACTGCACTCGGTGTACTGTGTTTCAGATACATTTGGAGATGTCGTGAGTTATACTCTATCAAGTACTACACAGATGATAATGCAAGTGTGTACAGTATGCCAAAATATAGGATGTGCACACCATTCGGAGACATGTCCTGAAAGAATAAACATTATCTATCCACACAGAGTAAATCACTGAGTAGATATAAAGCAGGTTCTGGGGATGACCAATCGCCTATCCTCGTCTGCATCATCAGACGGAGACCAAGGGGGCAACCCGCACCCCATCTGTCTGTCTGTCAGTGACCATGTGTCAGTGCTTAGGATAGGAAAGACAGTCTGCTAAGGTGAAACTCTGCCAGGAGAGAGAGAGAGAGAGAGAGAGAGAGAGAGAGAGAGAGAGAGAGAGGTGAGTGAGTGAGTGAGTGAGTGACCAAATAAACAGCTGCATGTGTGTTTATATATCGTAGCTCCAAAGTAATGAGCTCACTGCACATCTTGAGCCGTTGAATTTGAGTCTGAGCCAACGTCAAAGCCCATCACCTGGTTGTGGTGAAATGTTCCCCCATCTCTGTTTTCTTCTCTCCTATTTCTCTCGGTTCCTACTGGTGAGAGTCAAAGACATATTGACAGGTGTGGGGGCCTCTGGAGGGGGACCTGGGAGCAAACATATGGGCTGTCTGTCACTGGAGAGAGAGAGAGAGAGAGAGAGAGAGAGAGAGAGAGAGAGAGAGAGAGAGAGAGAGAGAGAGAGAGAGAGAGGAGACAATCTCTTGTCTGGCATTTTTTATTTTAAGTCGACAGTTGGCAAAGATAGTCTGACATTTGTGAGATGAGTGGTGATGGGTGTACAGTATGCTGTCTCTGACTGGCAGTAGTGGACGTGGTGAACTCTATATAACCTTCCTACAAATCATCAAATGGAGGTAAATAATGGCAAGCTGTAGAGTAATAATAGGTGTTAGGACCAGCTAACTACCAAAATAAAGAAAACACCAACTTAAAGTGTCTTAATAGGCGTTGGGCCACCACAAGAACAACCTCAATGCACCTCGGCCTAGATTCTACAAGTGTCTGGTGCTATTGGAGGGATGCAACACCATTCTTCCACCAGAAATTCCATCATTTGGTGTTTTGCTGATGGTGATGGAAAACGTTGTCTCAGGCGCCGCTCCAGAATCTCCCATAAGTGTTCAACTGGGTTGAGATCTGGTGACTGAGACACACACACACTTTAAATCCCCTATGCTCCATTGAGACCTCTTTTAAACTCACTCAGATCTATTCTTCTAGACATGTTAGCCAAAATAATGGGCAACTGGGCGTTTTTATACATCACCCTAAGCATGGGATTTTAATTGCTTAATTGCTCAGGAACCACACCTGTGTGGAAGCACAGCTTTCGATATACACTGAGTTTACCAAACATTAGGAACAACCTCAATTCGTCGGGGGCATGGACTCTACAAGGGGTAGAAAGCGTTCCACGGGGATGCTGGCCCATGTTGACTCCAAGTTGGCTGGATTTCCTTTGGGTGGTGGACCATTCTTGATACAAACAGGAAACAGTTGAGTGTGATAAACCCAGCAGCGTTACAGTTCTTGAAACAAACCTATGCGCTTGGCACCTACTACCATACCCCCGTTCAAAGGCACTTAATTGTTTTGTGTTGCCTCATTCCCTCTGAATGGCACGAAAACTTTCTTTAAACTGTCTCCACCCCTTCATCCACACTGATTGAAGTGCATTTTACAAGTGGCATTAATAAAGGAGCATAGCTTTCACCTGGATTCGCCTGGTCAGTCTGTGTCATGGAAAGAGCAGGTGTTCCTGATGTTTTGTATACTCAGTGTACTGTATGTATCTGTCATTTACTCAAGTGTTTCCTTTATTTTGGCAGTTACCTGTATTGTTGAATTGTCCAACCACAGTCATTTTGTTTTTGGCAATAACACCACAACAATAACAGCTTGCTGCACTGGCCATTACTGCATACATTTTTAGAAATGTATAAACATTTTCAGAAATGTATGTTAGATGGATACATTGTGTACAAAATTGCATAATATTGCAATAGTCAATTGAATTTACTTATTGACAATGTTTTGAAAATATGAATTCATCTCACATCATTTATCATATCTGGCTGTCATGCCATAACATTTACCTGGGAATGGAATGAGTTGTCTGGCTGTCTAGATTAGGGACTTAAACATTTAGCAAGTGGAAGAGTACCATGATGGATATCATGCATTTGTGATACATTGACATTTTATTATATTTTTTATTAATAATTTATTTTCATTGAGGAAACCATGTAAGTTTACCATTAAAGTTGCACCAAAGAAAACAAGTGATATTTATTTATTTTATTTATTTCACCTTTATTTAACCAGGTAGGCAAGTTGAGAACAAGTTCTCATTTACAACTGCGACCTGGCCAAGATAAAGCAAAGCAGTTCGACACATACAACAACACAGAGTTACACATAGAGTAAAACAAACATACAGTCAATAACACAGTAGAAAATAAAAACAAATCTATATACAAAGAGTGCAAATGAGGTAGGATAAGGAAAGTAAGACAATAAATAGGCCATGGTGGCAGAGTAATTACAATATAGCAATTTAACACTGGAATGGTAAAAATGTGCAGTAGATGAATGTGCAATGTAGAAAAACTGGGGTGCAAAGGAACAAGATAAATAAATAAATACGGTAGGGGATGAGGTAGTTGGTTGGTCTATTTACAGATGGGCTATAAACAGGTACAGTGGTCTGTGAGCTGCTCTGACAGCTGGTGCTTAAAGCTGTTGAGGGAGATAAGTGTTTCCAGTTTCAGAGATTTTTGAAGTTCGTTCCAGTCATTGGCAGCAGAGAACTGGAAGGAGAGTCGGCCAAAGGAGGAATTGGCTTTGGGGGTGACCAGTGAGATATACCTGCTGGAGCGCGTACTACGGGTTGGTGCTGCTAAGGTGACCAGCGAGCTGAGATAAGGCGGGACTTTACCTAGCAGGGACTTGTAGATGAACAGGAGCCAGTGGATATGGCGACGAGTGTAAAGCTTAAAGCCAGCCTCTGGCGTACAGGTCGCAGTGGTGGGTGGTATATGGGGCTTTGGTAACAAAACGGATGGCACTGTGATAGACTGCATCCAGTTTGTTGAGTAGAGTATTGGAGGCTATTTTGTAAATTACATCACCGAAGTCGAGGATCGGTAGGATGGTCAGTTTTACGAGGGTATGTTTGGCAGCATGAGTGAAGGAAGCTTTGTTGCGAAATAGGAAGCCAATTCTAGATTTAATTTTAGATTGGAGATGTTTGATGTGAGTCTGGAAGGAGAGTTTACAGTCTAACCAGACACCTAGGTATTTGTAGTTTTCCACATAATCTAAGACAGAACCGTCCAGAGTAGTGATGCTGGACGGGGACAGGTGCGAACAGCGATCGGTTGAAGAGCATACATTTAGTTTTACTTGCGTTTAAGAGCAGTTGTAGGCCACGGAAGGAGAGTTGTATGGCATTGAAGCTCGTCTGGAGGAAGTTAACACAGTGTCCAAAGAGGGCCGGAAGTATACAGAATGGTGTCGTCTGCATAGAGGTGAATCAGAGACTCACCTGCAGCAAGAGCGACATCATTGATGTATACAGAGAAAAGAGTCGGCCCAAGAATTGAACCCTGTGGCACCCCCATGGAGACTGCCAGAGGCCCGGACAACAGGCCCTCTGATTTGACACACTGAACTCTATCAGAGAAGTAATTGGTGAACCATGCTAGGCAGTCATTTGAGAAACCAAGGCTGTCGAGTCTGCCGATAAGGATGAGGTGATTGACAGAGTCGAAAGCCTTGGCCAGATCAATGAAAACGGCTGCACAGTAATGTCTCTTATCGATGGCGGTTATGATGTCATTTAGGACCTTGAGCGTGGCTGAGGTGCACCCATGACCAGCCCTGAAACCAGATTGCATAGCGGAGAAGGTACGGTGAGATTCTAAATGGTCGGTAATTTGTTTGTTAACTTGGCTTTCAAAGACCTTAGAAAGGCAGGGTAGGATGGATATAGGTCTGTAGCAATTTGGGTCAAGAGTGTCTCCCCCTTTGAAGAGGGGGATGACCGCAGCTGCTTTCCAGTCTTTGGGAATCTCAGACGTCACAAAAGAGAGGTTAAACAGGCTAGTAATAGGGGTTGCAACAATTTCGGCAGATAATTTTAAAAAGAAAGGGTCCAGATTGTCTAGCCCGGCTGATTTGTAGGGTCCAGATTTCGCAGCTCTTTTAGAACATCAGCTGACTGGATTTGGGAGAAGGAGAAGTGGGGGAGGCTTGGGCGAGTTACTGAGGGGGTGCAGGGCTGTTGACCGGGGTAGGGGTAGCCAGGTGGAAAGCATGGCCAGCCGTAGAAAAATGCTTTTTGAAATTCTCAATTATTGTGGTGGGTTTATCGGTGGTGACAGTATTTCCTATCCTCAATGCAGTGGGCAGCTGGGAGGAGGTGCTCTTATTCTCCATGGACTTAACAGTGTCCCAGAACTTTTGGGAGTTTGTGTTACAGGAGGCAAATTTCTGCTTGAAAAAGCTAGCCTTGGCTTTCCTAACTGCCAGCGTATATTGGTTCCTGACTTCCCTGAAAAGTTGCATATCACGGGGGCTGTAGACAACAATACAGATAAAAACAACAACGGTGTGCAATACATAAATACAAAAAAAGTTTGTCAAAACAGATAACTAAACCTACTAATTATGAATGTATAAATTCAATGATTAGTAATCACAACAAAAATATATATACAGTTGAAGTCAGAAGTTTACATACACTTAGGTTGGAGTTGTTAAAACTCAATTTTCAACCACTCCACACATTTCTTGTTAACAAACTATAGTTTTGGCAAGTCCGTTAGGACATCTGCTTTGTGCATGACACAAGTAGTTTTTCCAACAATTGTTTACAGACATATTTTTTCACTTATAATTCGCTGTATCACAATTCCAGTGGGTCAGAAGTTTACATACTGTGCCTTTTGACTGTGCCTTTAAACAGCTTGGAAAATTCCAGAAAATGATGTCATGGCTTTAGAAGCTTCTGATGGGCTAATTGACATCATTTGAATCAATTGGAGGTGTACCTGTGGATGTATTTCAAGGCCTACCTTCAAACTCAGTGCCTCTTTGCTTGACATCATGGGAAAATCAAAAGAAATCAGCCAAGACCTCAGAAAAACAATTGTAGACCTCCACAAGTCTGGTTCATCCTTGGGAGCAATTTCCAAACGCCTGAAGGTACCACGTTCATCTGTACAAACAATAGTACGCAAGTATTAACACCATGGGACCACGCAGCCGTCATACCGCTCAGGAAGGAGACGCGTTCTGCCTCCTAGAGATGAACGTACTTTGGTGTGAAAAGTGCAAATCAATCCCAAAGGACCTTGTGAAGATGCTGGAGGAAACAGGTACAAAAGTATATACATCCACAGTAAAACGAGTCCTATATCGACATAACCTCAGCAAGTAAGAAGCTCCAAAACCACCATAAAAAAAGCCAGACTACGGTTTGCAACTGCACATTGGGACAAAGATCGTACTTTTTGGATAAATGTCCTCTGGTCTGATGAAACAAAAATAGAACTGTTTGGCCATAATGACCATCGTTATGTTTGGAGGAAAAAGGGGGAGGATTGCAAGCCGAAGAACACCATCACAACCGTGAAGCATGGGGGTGGCAGCATCATGTTGTGGGGTGCTTTGCTGCAGGAGGGACTGATGCACTTCACAAAATAGATGGCATCATGAGGTTGGAAAATTATGTGGATATATTGAAGCAACATCTCAAGAAATCAGTCAGGATGTTAAAGCTTGGTCGCAAATCGGTCTTCCAAATGGACAATGACCCCAAGCATACTTCCGAAGTTGTGGCAAAATAGCTTAATGACAACAAAGTCAAGGTATTGGAGTGGCCATCACAAAGCCCTGACCTCAATCCCATAAAAAAATTTGTGGGCAGAACTGAAAAAGCGTGTGCGAGCAAGGAGGCCTACAAACCTGACTCAGTTACACCAGCTCTGTCAGGAGGAATGGGCCAAAATTCGCCCAACTTATTGTGGGAAGCTTGTGAAAGGCTACCCGAAACATTCGACCCAAGTTAAACAATTTAAAGGCAATGCTACCATGTACTAATTGAGTGTATGTAAACTTCTGACCCACTGTGAATTTGATGAAAGAAATAAAAGCTGAAATAAATAATTCTCTCTACTATTATTCTGACATTTCACATTCTTAAAATACAGTGGTGATGCTAACTGACATAAAACTAGGATTACTAGGATTAAATGTCAGGAATTGTGAAAATCTGAGTTTAAATGTTTTTGGCTAAGCTGTATGGAAACTTACGACGTCAACTGTACATGTTTTATTTAAATGTGTGTATGCATGTGTGGATGTAAGTGTGTGAGAGTTAGGCTATATGGAGGAGATACTGAGTAGTTTGGTTCATCAGGCTGACTCCCAGTCTTCACTTGAAGTTATTGAGGGACGATGAGGTTTTGGCAATGTGAAGACAAGAATTCCAGAGTATGGTACCTCTGTATCTGATAGAGAATTGACTATGTGAAGAGGGTGAAGGTTATCGCAGTGTCTTGTGTTACATAGATGGATTTCAGAATTAACCTAGAATAATCCATTGAAGGGTTTAGGTAAACTGTCTGGGAGGTACAGTGTGAGTATTTATATATGAAAGTGCATAATTGGCAAACATCAATGTCGTAAATAGACAAGATATTGAGTCTCTTAAGCAAAGGTGCAGATAGAGCAATGTAATTAGAGGAGGTGGCTAGTCTTACAAATGTATTTTGTATGATGAGTAATTTGTGTAGGTAGGAGGCACACAGTGAGATAAATTATATGGGTAAATTAAGCTATAGTATAGAGTTAGGAAGCAAGCCTGATGAACCAAACCACTAATCTTTCTGATGATACCAACAGATTTCATCACTTTGCTGCAGACAAATTGAATACAATCTTTCCTGAATAACGTTTCATCACTTAGAACTCCAAGGAATCTAGGGGGAGTTCATTCGCACCAATTGAGATTCTGTCTCTTTTCCGTTTTTACAATATTTCTTATTGTTATTAGTGAATACAATGAAGTTGGATTTTTTTTCACATTTAAAGATCATTTGTTTATCTGGAACCATTCAGAAAATGTGGCCATGTCTGAGTTGGCTTCATTAATTACTGAATCAAAACTATTGTGTGCTAAAATCTAATTGATACTGTATCATCAGCAAAGAGAATGGGAAGTACGGTAGAAGACACAGCAGCAGAGTCATTGATATAAATTAGGCATAACAAAGGTCCAATTATCGAAACCATGTGGCACGCCACAGGATATCTTGGCCCAGGAAGATGTGTATCCGTTTTCTAAGAAAAAAATTGTTCTCTATCATAAACATAACTATATAACCAGTTATACTGAAAAAGTCTATAAACGCAACATGTAAAGTGTTGGTCATATGTTTCATAAGCTTAGGCAAAAGTTACCAGAAATGTTTTGCAAATGCACAAAAAGCTTCTGTGCACAAATTTGTTTATATCCCTGTTAGTGAGCATTTCTCATTTGCCAAGATAATCCATCCACCTGACAGATGTGGCATATCAAGAAGCTGATTAAAAAGCATTATCATTACACAGATGCATCTTGTGCTGGGGACAATAAAAGGCTACTTTAAATTGTGCTGTTTTGTCACACAGGCATAAGCTACGGACAACGAACACAATTGCAATTTGTCAATGGCAATTTGAATGCACAGAAATGCAGTGACAAGATCCTTTGGCCCATTGTGAGGCCCACTTTGTTAAGGTATCTGTGACCAACAGATGCATATCTGTATTCCCAGTCATGTGAAATCCATAGATTAGGGCCTAATGAATTGATTTAAATTGACTTATTTCCTCAAAGGAACTGTAACTCAGTATAATCTTTCTAATTGTTGCATTTTGCATTTATATTTTTGTTCAGTATATAGAGTATGTATAATAATGAAAACCGTAATAATGCAATTTAGAAAGTAATATTTAATGATCAACCGTGTCAAACGCTTTAGATAAATCTTTAGGAACAATACCAGTTTGCATAGATTTGGTGAACATATACATTAGAGGCTCAGTAATCGAGGAATACACCGATTTCACCAAAGAGACACCAATCTCATCATTACCTGCTGCTGATATCTTTAAGTTACCAATTACCTCCAACACCTCCATTACATCAGCGGGATCAAATTGAAGCAGAGAAGGGAAATGTCCCTTGACGTAATCCAAGGGATTCCCATTCGTTTTCTCTATTTTCTCTGACAGAGAGGAACCCACATTCACAAAAAAAATTATTAAATTCACATGTGATTACATCAGGATCACTATAGGTCTTATTTCCAACAATAAATTGAGATGGAATAGCTGTAGAGGCCTTTATCTTATTCAATAGTTGAATGATGATTTTACAAGTTGACTGTATATTACTTCAGGATTCTTGGAATGTATTAGTAAAAACATTTTTGGGAGATATCCGAAGTAGGTGAGTAAATTTGTTCTTACAATTTTGGTAATTTGAAGAATTCAGGGGAAAGGGATTGGTGATAAACTTTTTATCCAACTTGTTTTTTTACCCGGTTGTAAACCAAAGTTTCCAGAACCATTCTGCTGCTCTCTTACATACATAACTTAACTAAGGGAAAGCAGTGGTAAAATACAGAATTGAAAGATGTGAGAAAAGTCTGGTAAGCAGACTCCACATAGGCCTGATTATAAAAACTTTCCTATGAAATATCATCAATCAACTTCTTAAAGTGCTCACAATTACTTTTGTTAAATATTCTACCTTTAACGCTACTAATCATTCCCACCTGTTCATTTCCAGCTGCCAAAGAGAAGTGGAAAACTGGAAAGTGGTGGGAAATGTCATTATAAAGTATACCTGTATTAGCCATATTAGTCCAATAATTATCAATATTATCAATAAGGGTGGTTGATGAACTGATCACTCTTGTGGGCTTATAGATACAGATAGCTGAAGTATAAAGAATTCAAAAAGTCAGATGTCAGTAATGTAATAAAGATCTCTTTAAAATTCCTCCTTCTAATTCCAATCATACAAACCATTACATGCTATGAATGCGTAATAACAGATTGATGAACAGTAACAAATTCAAAGCGCGTCTTTTAAAAGTCCTCTAACAAAAGACATTAGTTAGAGAAGTGCTTGACCAGTAAAGCTGACTGTCCTTTCGACATGAGCCACATTGTTAGTAATGTGTGTTCTCTGTGAAAGAGTGGCAGCAGGAACTGCACTATGGAGGGACAAAGCAACCCAAGATAAGGGAAAAATAGAACAGAACAGACAGTTGTAGAAGGGTGAGGTAAGGGTTCATTAACATTCTAGCCGGTGCTCTCCAACACTGTGTGTGTGTGTGTGTGTGTGTGTGTGTGTGTGTGTGTGTGTGTGTGTGTGTGTGTGTGTGTGTGTGTGTGTGTGTGTGTGTGTGTGTGTGTGTGTGTGTGTGTGTGTGTGTGTGTGCGCATGTCTTTATATCTCAGAGGGCCTTTGTCACACCCATTCTGTCAGTACGTAGGTGATTTAACATCCAAATCCATCCTCTATATACACACCTCCAATATTTATTGTAGCGAGCGTTTCAGAGGCGTTTCTGTGAGCCACTGTTGTCTCTTGTCCAATTGATCACACCACATTGTTTGTGGTTGAAAAATAAAGTGACAAGGTCCCTTGGCCATCAGTTTAGTTGGCCAGGCCTTCCCGTAGGGTCCCACTGAGGACAACTGGCTTCACGCACCACCTGCCAATAACATTAACCAGGAAGCAGAGCAGCGTGATGATGTGGCTCTTTCAGCACTGAGGGATAGCTGGCGGTAATGGTGATTTCTCTCTTTCTCACATATGGACTGATTGGCCCTGCAGCTCAGAGCACAGCTTGGGTTCTAGAGTACAGCCTGGAGAGTCAACAGCCATCCCACGCATCATGTCCTCCGACCGTTTAGCTTTGTTGTGTGTTGGAGCACCTGGACCATTCTGCATTCACCGCTGAAGAGGTGGGTAAAACCAACAATAACAAAGGCTGTAATAATCAAATCAAATCAAATTCAATATTATTTGTCACACAGTACAACAGGTGTAGACCTTACAGTGAAATGCTTACTTACAAGCCCTTAACCAACAACGCAGTTTTAAGAAAATACAAAAAAAAAGTATGTGAAAAAAGTTACAAATAATTATAGAGCAGCAGTGAAATAACAATAGCGAGGCTATATACAGGGGGTACCGGTACAGAGTCAATGTGCGGGGGCACCGGTGTTGAGGTAATTGAGGTAATATGTACATCTAGGTAGACTTATTAAAGTGACGGTGCATAGATAATAACAGAGAGTAGCAGCAGCGTAGAAGGGGGCAATGCAAATAGTCTTGGTAGCCATTTGATTAGATGTTCAGGAGTCTTATGGCTTGTGGGTAGAAGCTGTTAAGAAGCCTCTTGGACCTAGACTTGGCGGTCCGGTACCGCTTGCCATGCGGTAGCAGAGAGAACAGTCTATGACTAGGCCGGCTGGAGTCTTTGACCATTTTTAGGGCCTTCTTCTGACACCGCCTGGTATAGAGGTCCTGGATGGCAGGAAGCTTGGCACCAGTGATGTACTGGGCCATATGCACTACCCTCTGTAGTGCTTTCCGGTCGGAGGACGAGCAGCTGCTATACCAGGCAATGATGCAACCTGTTAGGATCCTCTTGATGGTGCAGCTGTAAAACCTTTTCAGGATCTGAGGACAAATGCCAAATCTTTTCAGTCTCCTGAGGGGGAATAGGTTTTGTCGTGCCCTCTTCACGGCTGTCTTGGTGTGCTTGGACCATGTTAGATTGTTGGTGATGTGAACGCCAAGGAACTTGAAGCTCTCAACCTGCTCCATTACAGCTCCGTTGATGAGAATGGGGGCGTGCTCGGTCCTTCTTTTCCTATAGTCCACAATCATCTCCTTTGTCTTGATCACGTTGAGGGAGAGGGTGTTGTCCTTACACCTCACTGTCAGGTCTCTGACCTCCCTATAGGCTGTCTCATTGTTGTCGGTGATCAGGCCTACCACTGTTGTGTCATTGGAAAACTTAATGATGGTGTTGTAGTCGTGCCTGCCAGTGCAGTCATGAGTGAACAGGGAGTACAGGAGGGGACTGAGCATGCACCCCTGAGGGGCCCCCGTGTGTTGTTACCTACCCTTACCACCTGGGGGCGGCCCGTCAGGAAGTCCAGGATCCAGTTGCAGAGGGAGTTGTTTAGTCCCAGGGTCCTTAGCTTAGTGATGAGCTTTGAGGGCACTATGGTGTTGAACGCTGAGCTGTAGTCAATGAATAGCATTCTCACAAAGGTGTTCCTTTTGTCCTGGTGTGAAAAGGCAGTGTGGAGTGCAATAGAGATTGCGTCGTCTGTGGATCTGTTGGGGTGGTATGCAAATTGGAGTAGGTCTAGGGTTTCTGGGATAATGGTGTAGATGTGAGCCATGACCAGCCTTTCAAAGCTCTTCATGGCTACAGACGTGTGCTACGGGTCTGTAGTCATTTAGGCAGGTTACCTTAGTGTTCTTGGGCACAGGGATTATGGTGGTATGCTTGAAACATGTTTGTATTACAGAATCAGACAGGGAGAGGTTGAAAATGCCAGTGAAGACACTTGCCAGTTGGCCAGCGCATGCTTGGAGTTCTCATCCTGGTAATCCATCTGGCCCTGCGGCCTTGTGAATGTTGAGCTGTTTAAAACTTCTCAGGGATCACTGGGGCGCTAGCTGGCTGCACCCGACACTACCAGGTGAAATGCAAGACAAAATTCCAAAATTGAATTATTAAAAATGCACCAATATACAAGTGTCCCATACTCATCAAAAGCTCTGCTTCTTGGCAATATCACAGCGTTGTCGGATTTCAAAAAGGCTTTACGGCGAAAGCACTACATTTGATTGTTTGAGGCTAGCACCTCACATATTTTCCATAACCATACCAGCGGTCGATAGAAAATGCATTTCACAGGGAAAACCTGTGCCTTACCTTTTGTAGAACGTCTGCAGAGGGCTTCCTAAGTGTCCAACGAAGACAATCCATGGGTATTTGGTTAGAAAAAGTAATTTATTATATCCTTAAATCTCAGTTTGGTTGGCGCCTTGTGTTCAGAAAATCCAATGTGACGAGAACGCGTTCAACTATACCTATAAACTTTCCCTCAACAAAACAAAAAACAATTAAAATGCTTCCTTAGCTTATCTTTTATGAATAGAAGTGATAATCTTTCACTTGGATGGTCACCTAAACGTTATATAAGTCAAATAAAGTGGACCGCTCAACAAAATGTGTGTTCAAAAACGTGCAACTGAAAAAGAGGTCCCCCGGCTAGAACTTCTCCCAATAGAACACATTAGTTCCGATTTCCATTAAACTTTGCCTATACACTGCTGACATCCAGTGGAAGCAGTAAGTACTACATTCAGGGTCCTGGTATAAACACTTTTTTATAGGCACTGTTTCAAAGTGAGCTATAAACCACAAGAATGAGATTTCCAGATGGAAAAATCTCTGTTTTTTGCCTGCCAAATGACTTCTGTTACACTCACAGACAAAATGATAACACTTTTGGAAACCTCAGAGTGTTTCCTATCCAATAGTACTAATTATGTCCATATCCTAGTTTCTGAGCCTGGGTGGCAAGCATTTTACTTTGGGCACGCCAGACTCTCCAAAACCGACCCCTCAGCTTCCACTCCCTAACAAGTTTTAAAGGTCTTACTCACATTGGCTGTGGAGAGCGTGATCACACAGTCGTCCGGAACAGCTGATGCTCTCATGCATGTTTCAGTGTTACTTGCTTTGAAGCGAGCATAGACGTTATTTAGCTTGTCTGGTAGGCTCGTGTCACTGGGCAGCTCTTGGCTGTGCTTCCCTTTCTAGTCTGTAATAGTTTGCAAGCCCTGCCACATCCGATAATAGTCGGAGCCGGTGTCGTCGATCTTAGTCCTGTATTGATGCTTTGTCCTGTATTGATGGTTCGTCAGAGGGCATAGCAGGATTTCTTATTAGCTTCCGGGTTAGAGTCCCGCTCCTTGAAAGCGGCAGCTCTACCCTTTAGCTCAGTGCGAATGCTGCCTGTAATCCATGGCTTCTGGGGTATGTATGTACAGTCACTGTGGGGACGACGTCATCAACACACTTATTGATGAAGCCAGTGACTGATGTGGTGTTCTCCTCAATGCCATCGGAAGAATCCCTGAACATATTCCAGTCTGTGCTAGCAAAACCAGCATCTTCTTCATCTGACCACTTTTTTATATGCCGAGTCACTGGTGCTTCCTGCTTTAATATTTGCTTGTAAGCAGGAACCAGGAGCATAGAATTATGGTCAGATTTGTAAAATTCAGGGCGAGGGAGAGCTTTGTACGCGTCTCTGTATGTGGAGTAAAGGTGGTCTAGTTTTTTTCCCTCTGGTTGCACATTTAACATGCTGATAGAAATGAGGTAAAACTGATTTAAGTTTTTAATGTCCCCGGCCACTAGGAGCACCGCCTCTGGATGACTGTGGCGGTATACAGCTTATGGCGGTATACAGCTCACTTGAGTGCGGTCTTGGTGCCAGCATCGGTCTGTGGTGGTACAGTGGGGAAAAAAAGTATTTAGTCAGCCACCAATTGTGCAAGTTCTCTCACTTAAAAAGATGAGAGAGGCCTGTAATTTTCATCATAGGTACACTTCAACTATGACAGACAAAATGAGGAAAAAAAATCCAGAAAATCACATTTTTTTATGAATTTATTTGCAAATGATGGTGGAAAATAAGTATTTGGTCAATAACAAAAGTCTATCTCAATACTTTGTTATATACCCTTTGTTGGCAATGACAGAGGTCAAATGTTTTCTGTAAGTCTTCACAAGGTTTTCACACACTGTTGCGGGTATTTTGGCCCATTCCTCCATGCAGATCTCCTCTAGAGCAGTGATGTTTTGGGGCTGTCGCTGGGCAACACGGACTTTCAACTCCCTCCAAAGATTTTCTATGGGGTTGAGATCTGGAGACTGGCTAGGCCACTCCAGGACCTTGAAATGCTTCTTACGGCCACTCCTTCGTTGCCCAGGCGGTGTGTTTGGGATCATTGTCATGCTGAAAGACCCAGCCACGTTTCATCTTCAATGCCCTTGCTGATGGAAGGAGGTTTTCACTCAAAATCTCACGATACATGGCCCCATTCATTCTTTCCTTTACACGGATCAGTCGTCCTGGTCTCTTTGCAGAAAACAGCCCCAAAGCATGATGTTTCCACCCCATGCTTCACAGTAGGTATGGTGTTCTTTGGATGCAACTCAGCATTCTTTGTCCTCCAAACACGACGAGTTGAGTTTTTACCAAAAAGTTCTATTTTGGTTTCATCTGACATTCTCCCAATCCTCATCTGGATCATCCAAATGCTCTCTAGCAAACTTTAGACGGGCCTGAACATGTACTGGCTTAAGCAGGGGGACACGTCTGGCACTGCAGGATTTGAGTCCCTGGCGGCGTAGTGTGTTACTGATGGTAGGCTTTGTTACTTTGGTCCCAGCTCTCTGCAGGTCATTCACTAGGTCCCCCCGTGTGGTTCTGGGATTTTTGCTCACCGTTCTTGTGATCATTTTGACCCCACGGGGTGAGATCTTGCGTGGAGCCCCAGATCGAGGAAGGTTATCAGTGGTCTTGTATGTCTTTCATTTCCTAATAATTGCTCCCACAGTTGATTTCTTCAAACCAAGCTGCTTACCTATTGCAGATTCAGTCTTCCCAACCTGGTGCAGGTCTACAATTTTGTTTCTGGTGTCCTTTGACAGCTCTTTGGTCTTGGCCATAGTGGAGTTTGGAGTGTGACTGTTTGAGGTTGTGGACAGGTGTCTTTTATACTGATAACAAGTTCAAACAGGTGCCATTAATACAGATAATGAGTGGAGGACAGAGGAGCCTCTTAAAGAAGAAGTTACAGGTCTGTGAGAGCCAGAATTCTTGCTTGTTTGTATGTGACCAAATACTTATTTTCCACCATAATTTGCAAATAAATTCATAAAAAATCCTACAATGTGAATTTCTGGATTTTTTTTCCTCATTTTGTTTGTCATAGTTGAAGTGTACCTATGATGAAAATTACAGGCCTCTCTCATCTTTTTAAGTGAGAGAACTTGCACAATTGGTGGCTGACTAAATACTTTTTTTCCCCACTGTATGTACACAGCTACGTAAAATACAGATGAAAACTCTCTAGGTAGATAGTGTGGTCTACAGCTTATCATCAGATACTCTACCTCAGGCAAGCTAAACCTCAAGACTTCGTTAGATATCGTGCACCAACAAATATACATAGGTCGCCACCGCGTGTCTTACCAGAGGCTGCTGTTTTATCCTGCCGATAGAGTGTATTACCCGCCAGCTGTATGTTATTAATGTCATCATTCAGCCACGACTCGGTGAAACACAAGATTTTACAGTTTTTAATGTCCCGTTGGTAGGATATACGTGCTTTCAGTTCATCCCATTTATTTTCCAGCGATTGAACGTTGGCTAACAGTACGGATGGCAAAGGCAGATTAGCCACTCGTCGCATGATCCTCACAAGGCACCCCGAAATCTCAATTTCTTTCTCCAGCGAATGACGGGGATGAGGGCCTGTTCGGGTGTTTGGAGTATATCCTTCCCGTCCGACTCATTAAATAAAAATGATTAGTCCAATTCGAGGTGAGTAATCGCTGTTCTGATGTCCAGAAGCTCTTTTCGGTCATGAGAGACGGTAGAAGCAACAGTATGTACAAAACAAGTTTCAAACAATGTGAAAAAAACAAACAAAACAGCACGGTTGGTTTAGAGCCAATAAAACGGCAGCCATCCTCTCTGGCGCCATCACACTGGATATTGATGGTGAATAGTTCACTCAAATATAATTTTTCAAATGCAAAGGACAACTACAGTCAAGTGGGATTTTAAAGCTGGAAATATAATTCAGATAGCATTGGAAAACAATCCAACAGCAATGCATTCAACAGTCTACTATATGAAATAGCATCAAGTATCAGCTTTCTGTCTCATCAACATAACAACATCCTGGCTTGATTATCTGTACTTAGAGATGGGCTAGACGAGAGGAGAAAACAATCTGACACAGCAGCACATGTGCCATAACCAATTGTTCAGAGCGGCAGAGAGAGAGAGAGCGAGCGTCTGGGTTATGTTGTATATTAGCAGCAGTATCATTTCATGGTGCTCAGGCGATTTAAACACATCCACTTCCCTCCCTAACTATTATGGTATGCATAATAAAGGGCCAGCGTAATCATTCCGTCTGGCTTTGATGGAAGTTGTTTTGGCCCTGTGGGACGACGTTGGGTCGGTTTTTATCCGCTCACAGTTTGATTGAGAAAGGGAAGCATTAGAGGCAGGTAAACAAAGGCGATTAGGAGAGGCGAGAGGTGGGAGGCGGGAGCCATAAGCCCCACTCCAGAAAAGCCCTCAACATGTAATACTTTAATTAGAACAAAACTATTACCAAAGCATTTCTTAGACCCAGGCCTCCCCTTGCAATGAGAGCTAATCAGATAGAGTTTTAATGAGAATGTGTGGTGTAATAATGGATCCAGCGCAGTCCCAGTGCTTAGGGCCTATTACACTCTGTAAAATATTAATGACTATCCAGTAAAACACATTTAAAAGCTTGTCCCAGGAGGCAGGGGAGCCAGCCCGGCTGACACACACAGTTTCCCCTCCCTACTGCACATTCGTAGACGACTTGGCTTTGAATCATTGGCCTCTCTAACTGTGCATTAAAGGATTGGTTTACTACTTTAGATGTTGGTACACATGAAGTTGTGTAATTCCTAAGTTTATTTGCAATGTTATATTCCATGTGCACAGAAATGTATTGCTCGAGTCCAACAAAAAGGAATATAACGTGTATTAAGTTCGGAATAACCCAACTTCATGTGTACAACAGCTAAAGACCTGCATCACTATACTGAAAGCTTGCCATTTCTAAAATGACTTATTTTGGTATTTTTGGAGCCTTTGTTTATGTTTTCCGTGGTTCCATACTGCAGAATGACCAATTAGAAAGTCTATTAAGGGTGAGGTAAGTTTCTCAAAACCAAGTGAAATCTCTAAAAAGTGTCTAGACCTTTCTGTAACATGCCATTTACAACAAAAATAGAGATCCAATTCTTTAACCTTGATGGAAGAATGCACAATAGTTTCACTGTTCCTGGAAAATTGTACCACACCTCCATTATCTTATTGGCATGACCTTCAGTGGAGCATTTTGAGGATTCTGTACTGCCAAGCCATCATGCTTAATAAAGTACATTTTAAAATAGTGTTCAGTTTAGTCCCAGAGAGTACAATTGGGGCAGAAAACAAGTTATGAGCTGCCAAAATGACTTTGGTATTCCACCGCCTCATCTGGTAGTGAATGGGCCGTCGTATTGCCCTGTCTGTTCTGCTCTGTAGGCAGCAGCCAGCTGTGACTTCCATCCCACTCTGTGCTAACTGAGTGGTGGCTGGATGTGCTGGGCTGCTGGGCAGTTGAGGCACGGCTGGGCTGCTGACCAGGTCCCGTATTTATAAAGCGTCTAAGATTAAGAGTGCTGATCTAGAATCAGGTCCCCCATGTCCATATGATCTTATCTAAAAGGCATAACTGATCAGCATTCCTACTCTGAGACACTTTATGGATACAGGCCCAGACCTCTTGTGAAAAAGCTACTTGGCCTTCATAAGGCAGAGGGATATGACTGTGATATGCCCCCCTCTGTTTTCTCTCATCTCAAATCCCCATGGTTCTACGGCCGCTCCATTAGCCTCACTCAATAGGTGTGAAGAACGCCCCCACAACCACCCTCAGAGCAAAGGCAGTCAGACGGACAACCCGACAGTTGACAGAGGACCAAACACTGAGATGATTATGTTACAGAGAATAACTAATCCTGCCAACTACGCCTAACGTAGTATTACATGAGTTTTACCTGCTTTACTATACACACAAGAGTTGTGAGGTAGAATAGAGCGTTTGTTTGAGAAGAAATGTACCTATCAGGAAGCATAACATTCAAATGTAACGGGCATGTTTTCCAACACTCATATTCCTCATTCAATCTTTAACAACCATGGAAAATAAAGGGTTGATTGTTGAAAGTTTACCTAAAGGAACAATGAAGATACTGGAACACACGGGAGACGGTTGCTAGCACAGGCGAACAGATGGTAATAGAAAAGTGAAGCTACAGCTCCATGACACCTCTTCTACCATAAAGCCTTCTGATTCTCCTGCTATCGTGTTCATAACATAGGAAACAGCAAGTACCACAGGGATCTAGTCTCTCAAATTCAAAACCATCACTGTTGTAATGTAGCATAAAAATCACAGAGGGGTACAACCTTCAAAACGACAAAAGTAATAGTCCATAACATCAATGACAGAGAAATAAAACAGTCAAAAACCTGAGTGCCAATACAGTGCCATTAGATGAAAAACAATGGTAACAGAAGCTATGTATAAGCTGTGATACAGCAAGCACTTGCACCACCTTACATGACACATACTGATCATTCTAAATATATAGAACATGTATATACTAGTTATGAGCACTGAGTTGATGCACTGATAGCCATTGATGGAAATTGTGGGAAATTAGACTAAATGCAGATAGCCATCATTCATGTCTGGACCCGCAAGGGCCTTTAAACCATATTGTAATTACTAAAAAAGAATCTAATTCATTTTCAGGCTTCATGTACCATTAGCATCTGGCTATGAGGGTTACAGCTAATTGAAAATGTTATTAAGCTAATAATGTTTACTCTATCTGGTGTGGTTGCAAGTCAACCGGGGATGCGCTGGTGGGTAAGTGAGTGAGTGCATTCTCTACCCTCTTGCGCCCTCCCTCGTGCCCACGAGCTGTTTGCTTATTGTAATTGAAGATGGGGGAGTATTTTATCCTCTTGGGCAATGGAAGTTCCTCTAATCCATATTGACATGGTGGCTTCAGGAGATGGGACTGAATGTTAACCTGCAGTGTTGCTGTGTCTCTAAAAATGGAGTGGTAGCCAGTGAGCAAGGCACACGCACACAGGCACGCACACACGCAGGCACGCACACACGCAGTCACGCACGCGAATGCACACACAAACACACAGACACACACACACACACACACACACACACACACACACAGGGATTGCCTCCTCTCCTCCAGACCCCAAAACACCCTTGGCTGCTTTGCTCTACTTTATACCGTCGCCTCTCATCGACAGAGAAAGTGGCTGTCTCTGTCTTCGGAGAAATTAATGTAGTTTATCCATGTGTTAAAACATAATGAATGCATACATGCATGGCATGCCCTCACCCTTCAGTGCCTGAAGTAATATTATGACACACGTTCATGTGTGGTGAATATAGCTTTGGCTTCAGTAAAAATAACATGTATTGTTTGGAAATGAAGTTACATTTTCTTCAAATATATATTTTTGTCTTTCTTATTTGTATAATGAAAGAAAACAGTTGGTAACTCAATAGACCAGTTGATGTCCAGAAATGCTCATTTCTTTTATGAAAGATGAATCTAGTATGGTGCCTAATTGCTTAGCTTCCATTTCTACTTTTTAATGTATTGTTTGGTGTTTGTTATAAACGCATATTGCGATGTAACCGTGAACAACACATCATCATGAATCTAATCTTCCACCCACCCCACTCTGTGTAACTTCATTAATTATCAGTACATATTAATGAAACATATAACCATTTGGAGATGTTATTAACACAGGGTGACATTTTTAGAACAGTTTGCAAACAAAATATTCACACAGCAATATAGATTAGTCATTAGCATTGAAACCCAACCCATGAAATGGAACCCAAAGGCACTCTTAGATGTAAACAGATCTACAGTGTGACGATAATATGGGATACAATCGAATTAGGCTGCACAGTCAAGCAGTGTGCAGAGACACTGAACTAATTTCTGCTTGATATACCCTTGCTACTTCTTATGATTAGGTTTAAAGCATTTCATGAAGGCATTAGTAGTTCCCATTGATGGGTATGCACTGTACTGTTTCTGGGCCTACATAACAAGATTGATACAAACACTATGAAAATCATCATTATTGAAGATGTATCAATGACTCAGTTGGACAAATCCAAGCATCTGTATAATCTCTAGAATATTTGGCCCGTTTGTGTTTACAGTGTTCCAACTAAGACAGTATTACAATGTGTACATATACAGTACAAGTCAAATCTTTGGACACACCTACTCATTCCAGGGTTTTTCTTTATTTACTATTTACTTCTTTATTTACTTTACTATTTTCTACATTGCAGAATAATAGTGACGACATCAAAACTATGAAATAACACGTATGGAATCATGTAGTAACCAGAAAAGTGTTAAACAAACCAAAATATATTTTATATTTGAGATTCTTCAAAGTAGGCACCCTTTGCCTTGATGACAGCTTTGCACACTCCTGGCATTCTCTCAATCAGCTTCATGAGGTAGTCCCCTGGAATGCATTTCAATTAACAGGTGTGCCTTGTTAAAAGTTAATTTGTGGAATTTAGTTCCTTCTTAATGCGTTTGAGCTAATCAGTTTTGTTGTGACAAGGTAGGGTTGGTATACAGAAGAAAGCCCTATTTGGTAAAAGACCAAGTCCATGTAATGGCAAGAACAGCTCAACTAAGCAAAGGGAAACAACAGTCCATCATTACTTTAAGACATGAAGGTCAGTCTATCTGGAAAATGTCAAGTGCAGTCGCAAAAACCATGAAGAGCTATGATGAAACTGGCTCTCATGAGGACCGCCACAGGAAAGGAAGACCCAGAGTTACCTCTGCTGCAGAGGATGAGTTCATCAGAGTTAACTGCACCTCAGAATTTGCAGCCCAAATAAATGTTTCACAGAGTTCAAGTAACATACACATCTCAACATCAACTCTTCAGAGGAGACTGTGTGAATCAGGCCTTCATGGTCGAATTGCTGCAAAGAAACCACTACTAAAGGACACCAATAAGAAGAAGAGACTTGCTTGGGCCAAGAAACACGAGCAATTAGACCAGTGGAAATCTGTCCTTTGGTCTGATGAGTCCAACTTTGAGATTTTTGGTTCCAACCGCCATGTGTTTTTGAGACGTAGAGTAGGTGAACAGATGATCTCCGCATTTGTGTTTCCCACTGTGAAGTATGGAGGAGGTGTAATGATGTGGGGGTGCTTTGCTGGTGACACCATCTATTATTTATGTAGAATTCAAGGCACGCTTAACCATCATGGCTACCACAGCATTCTGCAGCGATACCCCATCCCATCTGGTTTGCGCTTAGTGGGACTATTATTTGTTTTTCAACAGGACAATGACTCAACACACCTCCAGGCTGTGTAAGGGCTATTTGACCGAGAAGGAGAGTGATGGAGCGCTCCATCAGATGACCTGGCACAATCACCCGACCTCAACTCAATTGAGATGGTTTGGGATGAGTTGGAACGCAGAGCATTAGAAAAGCATTCCAGGTGAAGCTGGTTGAGAGAATGCCAAGCGTGTGCAAAGCTGTCATCAAGGCAAAGTGTGGCTACTTTGAAGAATATAAAATATAACACTTTTGTGGTTACTACATGATTCTGTATGTGTTATTTCATAGTTTTGATGTCTTCAATATTATACAATGTAGAAAATAGTAAAAATAAAGAAAAACCCTTTCTGAGGGTTTGAGTAGGTGTCCAAACGTTTGACTGGTACTGTATATGTATGTATATACAGAACACATGTGAGTGTGTGCACGCGTGACTGTTTACACACCAAATCCCATTCGTTGTAAAATCCACAAGCTGATTGTGAAAATTTGACAGGAGGACATCGAAGAACCTCATACTGAAAATAAAGCAAGACAACAAGATTAACATACAACAATGGAATATTAGTCATGTGGGCAGAGCAGAAATCCCTGCCATTGTTAAAGTGATTATCCTCTCGCCTACACTTCTGCCCAAGACAGGCAAGGCCTCTATTGAGCAGTGACACATTATTATTAGTGGTGTTTGGGTGGCCCACTATACAAACCAAGATGGTGGAATAAAAACTACCCAGCCTCATCCATATCCCACCACTATAATCTTCAATTTTCTTAAACTGGAAAATTCCAGGTGTTACGAGTTGATGGATACAAAATGGGTTCTCTCAAATCCAAATGCTGCTGGCTCTCCACAAACTTTGTCCCAGTCTATTTAACCTCTCTGTGCTTTCTCCACCTTTCTCCTACCTCTAACCCAGCTCAGCGATGGAGGCAGCCAATTTCCTCCCTGTCTGCTGGAGACAGATTTGCATTAATGAGACCTGAGGTGTTAAGCCCGGGGTGGGTTTTCCAGAGTTACCCCATGGCCATGCAAGAAAATAGACCTAAGCCACAAACTTTCTACTGACACAAGCATTAAAAAAGACTGTCCACTCAGGAGGAACCAGGGTGGAGGAGACTTAGAGAAGAGTTCCTTGATTATAGCTTTATAACCGTGTGCAGTACGTTATCATACTGTAAATGTATCAAACCCATTTATCCTCATTCACACCATCATGGCAACCCTCATCTTAACCCTTAAAATAAGCCAAGTTGTGCTATGACATGATCTTTTACACTTCAATACAAAGGGGTATGCATTTCCATTATTTTCTCCATATTGTGCTGACATACAGTAACAACATGAGAAGAATGTGACTAATTTAGACGTCTATGCTAGGGACTGAAAAAGCACAGCAGCGACACCCCCCTACGATGAGCTGACGTAGTACCCTGAGTGGTAGTATAGCAGTGACAGCTGCACTGAAGGGAACCAGCGTGCATCATCCCACGGGGTCATGAGACGGGAGGGGGAAAGGAGGGTGTTTGTCATTCCCCAGAATGTAATCTACTGGAAACGATTAGCCATCATTAAGAAAAATAAATCTGCATGTTTTCCTCAGCAGGAGACACAGCAGGGGCATCCGTCTACTCCCCCGCCTCCCCTATAGCCAGGCTCCTGGCCCAACAGTCAGCTAGTCAGCCGTCATGAGAGCCCTAGCAGGCAAGCAGAGCTGAGCAGAGCAGAGCAAATTAGCAGACTGTTTGTGTTCCTCATTTTTTATTTACGCCAGGCTGCTCCTATCAATGGTGCGTTCCACAGGCCCCACGGGGAGTCTGACTGAATCGGAGAGGCCTAGCCTAGATAACCCTGTTTCTCACCTCAAATGGAAAACAGAGCATTTCTATTTGTTGTCTTCGCTGCTAAGTGCAGTAGTGTGATGGAACATATGACAATAGGCCTACAGTATTACTGTTAGTGTTACCAGACGGTTTGACATCAAACTGATGAATAACACAATCATGATAGCCAGTTGAATTTGAATAGATAAGATTATTATCCCTCTCGACATGTTATCCCTATTCAGACCTGGAGTGTGATCAAGCAACATTCACATTATTACAAAACCATCTCCAACAATGGAGACGTGATCGGAGGTACTACGGTGAGGCACAGTGACTTCTAGAAATTAAACTCTAATGGATTGCTGCGGGAGACTGCCAAAAATAATGATTCATTAGCACCTACACCGTGAGTTTGAAAGCTCTCCTCTCCGTCTCATCAGAACAAAAAGCCACCTCTACCGTTTTGAGCTACAAAACGTATTATCCTTTCAGAAGCATTGAAAACTGATCTTCTCTACTTGAGCATCCTGCTGTCTATCTGACATTAAGACTTCATTGTGGTTGCAGCTTGTTGCTACAGCAGAGATGGGTGACATTTAGCTGAAGCATGCAAAGCGTCCCGAGGTGGTGGCCTCTCTCAGAGGAGCACAGTGGGACTTCCTATCCTCTGAGATTAACGGAGACCTGATATTATACGTAGTGTCACCAGACTTTGTGGTTTCAACAACAGGAGGTGAGGACCCCTTGTCGTCCCTGAAAGATAATGATAATGTGTTGAATATTAGGACTAATTGCCTCTGCATGTTCAGTATGCTCCAAGCACAGACGGATTCATTCACACTCACATTCAGATTCAGTGGAATCTGACAACGCATGACCACTTATTCTGCACATTAGCACAACTAAATTACAGTCTGGAGTAGTTCTCCCCACAGTATACACACCTACAGTACTAATGAGAGCTACACAGAGGCCACAGATATTGGTTTGTATGATAGACATTCTTGTGGTACTGTAGGTAGAGCAAAACATCTCTATAAAAACTAATCTACAAGGTGTGATCACCAATAATAATAATAATAATATAATAATAATAATATATTTTTCCTTAAAAACTGTATAGAAGATTAATACATTCATATTATTATTATTATGATCACCATGCCTGGAAGATCATCAAGGACTCCAGTCACCCGGGCCACAGACTGTTCATTTTGTTACCATCTGGCAAACGGTATCGGAGCATCGGGTGTCGGACCAACAGGCTCCGAGTCAGCTTCTACACCCAGGCCATCAGACTGTTGTAAGAGCTAACCCTAGCTGTCTACCTGCTCAGACCTGCACCTTAGAGACTATTTGTACTGACAGGCAACGGTCAAAACCAGGACGGCGAGAAAGAGACCGACTGGGAAAAGCAGGAGCTGAGAACAAAACCACTGGTTGACTTGACAAACAAGACAAACTGGCACCAGACAAACAGAAAACACAGGTATAAATACACAGGGGATAATGGGGGAGATGGGCAACACCTGGAGGGGGTGGAGACAAGCACAAGGAAAGGTGAAACAGATCAGGTTGTGACAGCTTGATTATTATTGTACTGCACCGTTGATGGAGCTTGATTATTATTGTTATTGTACTGCACCGTTGAGAGAGCTTGATTATTATTGTTATTGTACTGCGCCGTTGAGGGAGCTTGATTATTATTGTTATTGTACTGCACCGTTGATGGAGCTTGATTATTATTGTTATTGTACTGCACCGTTGATGGAGCTTGATTATTATTGTTATTGTACTGCACTGTTGAGGGAGCTTGATTATTATTGTTATTGTACTGCACTGTTGAGGGAGCTTGATTACTATTGTTATTGTACTGCACCGTTGATGGAGCTTGATTATTATTGTTATTGTACTGCACAGTTGATGGAGCTTGATTATTATTGTTATTGTACTGCACTGTTGAGGGAGCTTGATTATTATTGTTATTGTACTGCACTGTTGAGGGAGCTTGCAATTAAGCATTTTGCTGCACTGTTAATACCTGATGTAAATTGTATATGGGGTGAATAAAATTTGATTTGATGACTTACTGTATGTCATTCAATGTCAGTGGACATTTCAAGGTAGGATGGATGCAGGACACTGGCATCAAGGTTGGTGTTAGTGGAAATCTACTGGCCCACTGCCAACCTGGGACAGCAACATCTGCTCAAATTAATAATAATTCAATTATATGTCACACATGTGCCAGGCCTGGAGGACTGGAGAGGGGCGCGGGGAAGAGGTGGAGGAGAGGCTCTCCACCTTTGGCATGATGTGACCTGCGTTTGGGGTGGCCATAGGGAGATCTCCACAGGTGAGTCAGGCTCATCCTTCACATATGAAAAGCAAAGTCTATGAGGAATGGAGTTGTGGGAGGCTAATCCCCCTTTGGCTGGATGTGGCTTGGGTTTGGGGTGGCCATAGGAACAGGCCCTTTAGTCACGGTGACTACCTCTCCATCCCCTCAGATGAGTCTGGCTCTTCCTGTCAGTGTCTCAGAAGTGACATCATGCTCTACAAAGATGAAGAGAAGTATATGAAACAAAACTTTGAACAGAAATGCAATGGTTCATTGGATCAGTCTGAAACTTTGAACATACACTGATGCCATCTAGTGGCCAAAATCTAAATTGCACCTGGGCTGGAATAATACATTATAGCCATTCTCTTGCATTTCAAAGATGAAAAAATACAAAAGAACGGTTGGTTTTTTCTATGTGTTATCTTTTACCAGATCTATTGTGTTATATTCTACTACATTCCTTTCATATTTACATAAACATCCTTTCAAATAGTACCAAGAATATGCATATCCTTGCTTCAGGGCCTGAGCTGCAGGCAGTTAGATTTGGGTATGTCATTTTAGGCAAAAATGTAAAAAAAGGGGGCTAATCCTTAAGAGGTTAATAATACTCCCATGGTAAGAATACCAGCTGTGATGTAATGAATAATTAAATGAAAACAACATAGCCTGGACCCACTGGGATTCCCAAAACAAAGATACGCTGTGGAAAGACTGACATTCCATTGAAAGTCAGCTTTTATGCACATGCATTTTTTAGCTCGCTCACTCTTTGAACAATTTGTACTTTAATAGGGTGTTAGAAGGTTAATGCTTACTCTACATTCTGTTTGGAGAGCAATGATCCCATGGAGAGAGAGACAGAGTGTTAGTGACAGACAGAGAGATGGAAGAGGGAGAATGGGTAGACTATTAGGTAAGGGTTGTGAATGGCTGTGGATGCCAGTAAGACAGGTAGTGCTTATACCCACACTGTAGTGGGAAAACTAGGCCTGTACCTCCCTCATTAGAGGAGAGGTGAGTGCATCTTTCCCACCGTTAACTGGTTCTTGCATGTTTCATTCCCCCTAGAGAAGAGCTGTGTGGTGGGCAGTGCACATGAATGTGAATCCGTACGCTGGCAGGTTTACTTTAAGCCAAACTAACACCAGACAAATACCTTCTCATAAAAGACATGAGAATGGTGGGTGGTTGGGAAACCAAAGTAAACAAATACATACATCACATGCATATGGTAACACATACCCGCTGGTATGAAACTTTTGATTGGTTGCTGTATCTTATTTAACAGCATTTATACATTGTAACCTACTGCGTGCTATCCTCCGCATACAGCTGTTGAAAGGAAGGATTACAGCAGTGTATCATGAGGCACAACAACAAACAAGCACACTACAGCATGCAGCTAGGCTGCTGTTTTTTGCGGTATTATGTTCTATCAGAACACAGACGATGCATTTAGGATAAGACCTCTGTATGGCTCATCCCATTTCTTCTCTCTGGAATGCCCTTTCCTAAAAGCATAAAAAATCCCCCATACAGGAAAACACATGACAACAAGGAAACTCAAGATCCTATATGCACACCTACTATGCGTCATTCCATCCATACTCTTCATGTAATGCTGGCATCAGGTAGCGAGGAGAAAATATATTAGAAAGGGCTTCTGCTGGCTGGGCCTTATTATACAGCTGCTGCTGAAATTACAGAACATATCTCAGAGGAATGAAGAGAGGCAAATCCTTAAAATCCAGACCTAAGCATGCCACGGAATAAAATCAATCAGGGTTGAAGGCTTATTCTTCTTTGGGTAAATGTCGGCCCTGTGATAAGAGTAAATGGAGATCTCCTGTCCCCGCAGGAGGCCTTTTGCCTTTTGGTAGGCCATCATTGTAAATAAGAATGTGTTCTTAACTGACTTGCCTAGATAAATAAAGGTTAAATAAAATAAATACATTAAAAAAAAATTCTAACACAGTATTGCGAATTGTGAATGTAAATACTACAGGTGTGTCAAAGAGTATTTATAACGGCTTACATAAGCGACTGAATACAAGGGTTTCAAAAGGTTTAGAGATGAGAATAAATCAAATCAATGATTCTGGGAATATGTGATCACAGTCCCTTCACTCTTAAGGCATAACTCCTGCAATGATCTGTAAACAGTAGAAAATGGCAGCTCAACCACAACACACAATTTGGACAGTTTATTTCCTTGTGTGATCTCCAGCTATTCATTCAATTTCTGTGATTTATTTTCAGAGAACACAGCTCCTTCACAACTGTCAAAATAAGTTAACACTAGGGGATGGCAGACTGGTTTTTCCTGTTGCAGCCACCCACCACAGCATAGCACGGCTCTTTCCCTGGGTCTGTGTGTGATGGAGGTTTCAAAACACATATTCAGCAAGAGACCAGAGAGTCAAGTCTGTCCGGTTGACTTTAACTTTTGGGGTTCAGAAAGAAATGTAATGAAACAAACAAAGAGCTGAATGAAGTTCTGCTAAGGCTTCAAATAAATAACAAGGCAAAGTCAAAATGTGCACCTGGAAAATGATGTTCTGAACAGACACAATAACATTCGCAATCTTCTAATAAGGCAGTGGTATTATACACAATTTTTTCTTCCAGAATGTCTGGGGACCCCATATTCCTCCCACCCCACCCCACCCCAAATCGAATGACACAACCTTAAAAATCGGTACATTTCGATTTTTATGTCAAACAAATATCAATAAATTATCAAAATGAAAAGAAACCAATAAAAACATTTACTCAATAAAATTGTATCTTTCAAATTATCTTTCTCAAAACATTTGTATATTGTCCGATACAATAGCCTGTACTTTAACATTTTTTTGTAAAAAATAAATACAAAAAAACAATAGTAAGGTATGTTCTAATTAAAACAAATGCCAAAGACGTTCAGTATAATATGCAATTAGTCTTTAAACAGGGCTCTTTGAACTGGAATAAGTAGGTATGAATGCAATCATCTTCAGGGACTTAGGTACTTTTGTCCTTGGTATTTCTTTATTGATATGTGTATATAATTAAAGTATAAGAAAATTAAACAAATTGAAGAAGATTATATCAATTGCATTTACGAGCTGAAAGCATACATGGAAAAGTACTGAGTGCTTACAGATCACATGATGAGAGCATATCCCACTGTTCTTCAACCTCACAATTTGTTCAATTTAATCAGAAAATGTCTAAAAACCAGTCCTCTATTGCCTGCAGATCACTTAGCAAGCTTTGAAAAAGACCTCTGTCAGTAGGTCTACAGACGGAGGAAAGGAGAAATCAGTTTGAATAAAATTCAGGTTATTCACACATTTTCTATTTTGCCTGGGTTTTGGATCGCTCAGCGCTTTTTCACAAAAGAACTGTCCTTCTGCATTAAAATGAACGGGCCCCTCCTCTGTCATCCCAAGTTCCACGCAGAGCTATATTTTTGTTGATGCAGTTAGCTGTGCTTCAGGCGAAATAACAACTTGCTTTTTTGACCAGAGCTGATGGCTTTTTCCCCCGTTTCTTTGTCGAAACAAGAAAAAAAAAATGACTTCCATTCCAGTGCCCATTTGTTGCCCTTCCAGTGATGTGTGACCCTATTTTATTAGATTTCATTTGTTCACTTTCATTACCGTTATGCCTTTTGATTTGCAGAAATGGCAGAGCTGAGAACTAAGACATCTATTTGTCATGACAATGGGGGGACTTTCTCTGGTCTGGGCCTCCTCTACTTTACCAGAAAGATTTAATTTTTATCCAAATATACAGAACAATCAAGACGATCTTAGTGAAAAATGCTATTATTTGTGCTTGATAATACAGTTATGTTGATTTCTTTAGAGTTTGTACTCTGTGACCTCTATTGTGTTTAATCTCACTGCTGGAGATTGCTAACCCTCTCTTTTACATAATTTCATGCTCTGAATACATTGATTTATTTCTGTATCAGTTCACAATTGTGTCAGTATAATACTACTTATACTACTACAGAATAATTCCTGTTAATTTTATTCTCATAATATTTTTGTTTCAAACCATTACAATGTGAGCAGTTCTATGAGATCAATCCTTAGAAGCCTCGGTTTGGGGCCAGAGAGAGAGGGTTAACCTGATTGGAAGTTGTATACTATTTCCTTTTTTTATGTGTAATTCTACAGTTGATCCAAACCTCTATTTAAACTGTTGTCTAGCTTAGAATAAAACTTAAAATAGAAATCCAGTATTGGCATGTTAACTTACCCAACATTCATATTTTTGTTTGGGGACAATACAAACAACATGGGGATGCCTACAGTACAACGCTGCCATGCAGTTTTAGTCAGTGATAGAGTTATTGATAGCAGGGATACAGAGAGGGAAAGAGGTGGGGCAGCTGGCATGGTACTGTGGCCCAGGAGCTAACGAGCATGGGGCACTTTGCATTGGCATAATTAAACACATAGGCAGCCTTCTATGCTCTGTGTGCGCCCTTCACACTAGGGCACCCCCGGAAATGTGGCACTGCTGCCCACAGCCCCCAATGCTCAACGAGCAATTACCTACTGGCACATACAATGCCTTCAGAAAGTATTCATACCCCTTGACTTATTCCACATCTTGTTGTGTTACAGTCTGAATTCAAAATGGATTACATGTATTTTATTTCTCACCCATCTACACACAATACCCCAAAAGGACAAACTGAAAACAGGTTTTTAGACATTTTTGCTAATTTATTGAAAATGAAATACAGAAATATCTAATTTACATAAGTATTCACACCCCTAAGTTAATATTTTGTAGAAGCACCTTTGGCAGTGATTACAGGTTTGAGTCTTTCTGGGTAAGTCTCTAAGAGCTTTCCACACTTGGATTGTGCAACATTTGCCCATTATTATTCTCAAAATTCTTCAAGCTCTGTCAAATTGGTTGTTGATCATTGCTAGGCAACCATTTTCACATCTTGCCATATATTTTCAAATATATTTAAGTCCAAACTGTAACTTGGACACTCAGGAACATTCACTGTCTTCTTGGTAAGCAATTACAGTGTAGATTTGGCCTTGTGTTTTAGGTTATTGTCCTGCTGAAAGGTAAATTCATTTCCCAGTGTCTGGTGGAAAGCAGATTAAACCAGGTTTTCCTCTAGGATTTTTTTCCCATTCCATCCTGAAAAACTCCCCAGTCCTTAAAGATTATAAGCATAACAATAACATTGCAGCCACCACTATGCTTGAAAATATGGATGGTGGTACTCAGTAATCTGTTGTACTGGATTTGCCCCAGACATAACACTTTGTATTCAGGACAAAAAGTGAATTGCTATGCCAATTTTTTTGCAGTATTACTTTAGTCAGTGGTGTAAAAAGTTCACAATTGTCATACTTGAATTAAAGTAAAGATAACTTAAAAGAAAATTACTCAAGTAAAAGTCAACTGGTAAAATACTACTTGAGTAAAAGTCTAAAAGTATTTGGTTTTAAATATACTTAAGTATCAAAAGTAAAAGTACAAGTATAAATAATTTCAAATTGCTTATATTAAGCAAACAAAACAACACAATGTTCTTGTTTTTTTAACTACAGATAGCCAGGGGCACACTCCAACACTCAGACATAATTTACAAATGAAGCATTTGTGTTTAGTTAGTCCGTCAGATCAGAGGCAGTAGGGATGACAAGTGATGTTCTCTTGATAAACGTGTGAATTGGACCATTTTCCTGTCCTGCTAAGCGTTCAAAACGTAACGAGTACTTTTTGGTGTCAGGGAAAATGTATGGAATAAAAAGTACATTCATTTTCTTTAGGAATGTAGTGAAGTAAAAGTAAAAGTTGTCCAAAATATATATAGTAAAGTAAAGTCTGTCTTTTCACTCTTTCTTTTAGGTTAGCATTGTGGAGTAACTGCAATGTTATTGATCCATCCTCAGTTTCCTTCTGTCTGTCATGTATACTCCCTCTTCGGGCTCTAGGTCATCAGGCTGCTGATTATCCCGCACACCTGTCACCATCGTCTCGCACACCTGCGCCTCATGACACTCACCTGGACTCCATCACCTCCTTAATTATCTTCCCTATATCTGTCACTCCCCTTGGTTCTTTCCTCAGGTGTTATTGACACTGTTTTCTTGTCGGTGTGTTGTTTGTGTTAAGTGTTTATTGTTTCATTTATTTATTAAAACACTCACTCCCTGAACTTGCTTTCCGACTCTCAGCACGCTCGTTACACTGTCACAGCCAATAAGCTCTGTAACTGTTTTAAAGTCACCATTGGTCTATTGGTGAAATCCATGAGTGGTTTATATTGATAACCCATCCAAAATGTAATTAATAACTTCACTATGCTCAAAGGGACATTCAATGCCTGCTTAAATCTACCAATAGGTTATCTACCAATGGCACACAGAGTGAGTCCATGCAACTCATTATGTGACTTGTTAAGCAAATATTTATTCCTGATTTGTAAACATTTTTTAAAACATAATTCCCCTTTGACATTATAGGGTATTGTGTGCAAGCCAGTGACCAAAAAATCTAAATGTTATAAATTTTAAAAGCTGTATCACAACAAAATGTGGAAAAAGTAAAGGGGTGTGAAAACTTTCTGAAGGCACTGCAAGCCAGTGACAGAGAGGAGGGTGCATAGTATGGGAAGGTAGAATCAGATAAGAACCAAAATGTGGAGAAAATAAGATAGGGGTTGGGTTAAGGGTAAGTATTTATGTGGCTCCAGTCTTCATTTTCAGAGATAGATAGGATATAATCCCTCTTAATAAAAACATATGCTGATGTATCTATTTGTGTGTTCATCAGTCAATTTCAGAGAGTATGGGCATGTCTTTTATGAACCCCCAGACATAATAAGAATCACACTATAACCTGTTTTCTATCAAAATTGTAAAACTACATCTTGAGCATGAATAAATGTTTTTGCCACTTAAATTATATTTAATTTTCCAGGGGCCACTTTATTAATCTCCATCTTATCGTTCTACCAGAACTGAATGCCCATGCATTTACACATTATCTTGAAAAGTGTGTAGCAAACATTTCTGTGATGTGTCCTCAATTCAACAGAAAGGACAGCCAATTTGTTAGTTTTTTTCTCCCGCTTTGGCAAAATTTGTGCGGATGCGTTCAAAGAGTTAAATTGAGCATGTTGTTAAAAATGCCTTTAAGGGGAACCAGGAAGATAGCCTAGTCTGCACACGATGCTGGACTGGAATTCAATGCAAAACAACAACCACTGCAATCACAGCTAGCCATGGTTATCAGAAATATTGGCTGGCAGCCTTCATCATCTCGGGTTGGGTAAATAAGAAAAGGAGAGCCTATTAGGTCCAGGGTGACTGTGTTGACCCTGGCAACACGCTAAGGGCATGACCATCACATGAGGATATTTCATCCGAATGACTGCGAGGAACGTTGATATTCACCAGTACTTAGTGTAGCGTGAAATCTGCCCTACTTTAAACAGCTCACATAAACAGTGAGAAATATAATAACGTCAGTGTTAGATGAAGCCTACTGTGGGGGAAAATGTGGAAATGAGAAATCTCCAGAAACCTTTTCCAAGCCTTCCCTTACTTTGTTCCATATAATCAGACAGGGAGTGTATCTTTCAAAGTGGACATTGCGTCTGGAGAAAGAGAGAGAGCGGATGGCACTGATGTGGGGGGACACATGGCCCCTTCTGCCCCTCTCTGGCCACTGCTCTGACCAGGCTGATCTGGCTGAACCAGATGGGAGTGACTTTCCCCCCCTCTCCGCTGTCCCCTCTCTCCAGGCCTGTCACTTGCGGCTGCGGGGGCCTTCTCTGTCAGAGGGGACAATGACCCCACGGAGAGCTGGGCCATGCTGCTCTACCCCACATGAGAGAGAGGATGATACTAGTGTACCCACAGGAGACGTAGAGCTGGGACATGCTGGTCTACCTACCCACAGGACACAGAGAAGGAAGATGAGAACAACAGCCAAGAGGAAACACTCTGATCTCGACTGTGCATCCACCACTTCCCCTGTCCCTTCTTTATTCTCCACGACAAACTCTTCTTCTTCTTCTTCTTTTTCTTCAGTGCACAGTATAGCTCCTATTAGTAGACTTATACAAGGCAATTGTCTGTACTGTAACCAACTCCTTGCTTATACAACAAAGCTAATAATACAGCTCCTGCGGGCTAACTCTAATATTACTAATAGTGTGAGTTCATTTATGGACTTAGTTAAGAGTTGCTGCTTGTGTAGCGGAACCCTGGAAAGTCATATAGGAAATCATTTTCTATATTATTCCTGTTCCCCCCGTCAGTCATCCCTCATACACTCCACTATCCCTACTCTAATACATATTTACAAATGAATCAGAGTTAATGTTTTAAAGTAACTTTCCAGTGTTTCCAGATATATGACCTATAATTACAATATGAGTGAAATAGTTTTCCTTCCAAACCATTGTAATTAAGTAGCTTTTCTGTGTTGGAATGGTGTGGATGTACCCCAACAACAGAATGGTGTGGGTGTACCCCAACAACAGAATGGTCATAAAAAATATTGTTGCGAGTAGACTGCTGATTTGGCAGCTCATCCTCCTCTAGATCGCTGATAGGCCAGCTCATCCTCCCCAGGAGTATGACATCATATTCTATGAGGAAATAGCAAGCAATTTTGAAATAGTCTGGGCTCCTGAGTGGCGCAGCAGTCTAAGGCACTGCATCCCGGGTTTGGCTGGTGTAGGCCGTCATTGTAAATAAGAATTTGTTCTTAACTGACTTGCCTAGTTAAATAAAGGTTACATTTAAAATGTAAAAAAATATACACGTTTGAGGTGTGGTTTTTGAAGTTTTTTCTCCAACGTATGCTTGGCCACAATTATTAGTATAGGATGAGTCAACAACATTATTTCAGTATGAGTTAACATACCCTTACTTTTAAAAGTAAGATTGTCACTGGACAGTTACTTCAAAATTAAGTGTCTGTGACCAGTCATTATTAATAAGTACTATGGAGTTCCTGGCTCTCTCCTTTCAGGTCGAGGCTCATTACAGTATTGTTCATTATTTATGACTGATGACTCCCTAATGGTTTCTTAAAGGGACAGTATGAAAGGAGCTCCTATATAATGACCATTAACCAATCTAGTGGATTAGAGAAATTGGGGAGCCAAACACAGAATGTTCTGGGAAGTCCAAACACATTTCCTGTAAAGGAGAGTTGATTCTGGGCAGGACAACATGCTACTAGGTACACACCCAGACACCATTACATTAAAGTATCTGGACTAGACATCAAGAGCAGAATTTGAGCATTACCTCCTTTCTCAAGCAGCACCTGAAGGTATACTGTAGTAGACTGACATGTCAAGAGACAAAACATCAAAATGTGCCAAATGAATTACCTTACAAACACGCATGCAGGCACTGATGGACGGACATACGCACACACGCTTAGTCCACCATGGATTAAAACTAAACAATAAAAGCTAGATCAGCAGTCTCGTTTTGAAACAGTAGTCTCATTTATCATGGCTGGCATTTCATGGAAAGACCTTAAAGGAAAACTGCTGAGAAAATTCACCCTGTCCTGTTTCAGCAATCTCTCTGTCGACCATGGAGAAAGAAAGTAGAGCAAGCAGGAGGATAAGTGAAGGTGAGGGTTTGTCCTAGCCTTCACAGTCAATGAGGGAAGCTGCTTTAGATCACCACAGGGGAATAGGCTTAGCAGAGCTCACAGAACACTGAGCCAATGAATATTCATAATGTTTGCAGAGCTTTTTAACACATTGCGGATTTAAAAGCACAGAGAGAAGCCGTGTGCTCCACTTAAGGATTAGATCATATCTAAATGCCACCTTTGGCCTTGGAATTATGTTACAGATTCTATAAAAAAATGTATCTCTGTTTTTCATAATATACTGAACAAAAATATGAATGCAACATGTAGTGTTGGTCCCATGTTTCATGAGCTGAAATATAAGATCCCAGAAATTTTCCATCCGCACAAAAAGCTTAGTTCTCTCAACTTTTGTCAAAAAAATTGGTTTACATCCCTGTTAGTGAGAATTTCTCCTTTGCCAAGATAATCCATCCACTTGACAGGTGTGACATATCAAGAAGCTGATTAAACAGCATGATCATTACACAGGCACACCTTGTGCTGAGGACAATAAAATGGCACTCTAAAATGTGCAGTTTTGTCACACAACACAATGCCACAGATGTCTCAGATTTGAAAGAGCGTGCAAGTGGCATGTTGACTGCAGGAATGTCCACCAGAGCTGTTGCCAGAGAATTAATCGGCCGCCTCCAATGTCGTTTTAGAGAATTTGGCAGTAAGCCCAACTGGCCTCACAACCGCAGATCACGTGTAACCATGCCAGACCAGGACCTACACATCCGGCTGCTTCTTCTGCGGGATCATCTGAGACCAGCCACCCGGACAGCTGATGAAACTGTTGGTTTGCAAAACCAAAGAATTTCTACAAAAACTGTCACAAACCGTCTAAGAGAAGCTCATGTGCGTGCTCATCGTCCTCACCAGGGTCTTGACCTGACTGCAGTTCGGTGTCGTAACCAACTTCAGTGGGCAAATGCTCACCTTCGATGGCCACTGGCATGCTGGAGAAGTGTGCTCTTCATGGATGAATCCCGGGCAGATGACAGATAGCGTGTAAGGTGTTGTGTACATGAGCGGTTTGCTGTTGTCAATGTTGTGACAACATGGAGGTGGGGTTATGGTATGGGCAGGCAAAAACTACAGACAAACAAAATTGCCCTTTTCGATGGCAATTTGAATGCACATAGATACCGTGACGAGGTCCCATTGTTGTGCCATTCATCCGCCGCATCACCTCATAATGCACGGCCCCATGTTGCAAGGATCTGTACACAGTTCCTGGAAGCTGAAAATGTCCCCGGTTTTCCATGGCCTGCATACTCAACAGACATGTCGCCCATTGAGCATGTTTGGGATGCTCTGAATTGACGTGTACAACAGACTGTTCCAGTTACCGCCAATATCCAGCAACTTAGCACAGCCATTGAAGAGGATTGGGACAACATACCACAGGCCACAATCAGCCTGATCAACTCTATGCGAAGGAGATGTGTCGTGCTGCATGAGGTCACTCCAGATACTGACTGGTTTTCTGGCACTAACCAAAAACAATAGCCCACAAACCATGTGGGGGAATGAACAAACTAAGTATGGTCCCCAATTAGAGACAACGGCAATCAGCTGCCTCTAATTGGGAACCATCCAAAAGCAAACATAGAAAATACAACATAGAACAAAAAACCCCTGGTCACGTCCTGACCAAAACACCATAGAGAAGCCAGAGGGCTATCTATGGCCAGGACGTGACAGTAACCCCCCAAAAGCGCAGACTCCGACCGCAACCAAAAGTCAATGGGGTGTTCGTGGGCCTTCGGTGTCGGTGGCGGCTCCAGTGCGGGAAGACGCACTGGAGGCCCGGTGCGTGGAGCCGGAACAGGATTCACCGGACTGGACAGGCGAACTGGACGCCTGGTGCAAAGAACTGGCACAGGTCCCACCGGACTAATCTCCCGCACCTCTGGGCGAGTGCTGGGAGCTGGCACTGGATGCACCGGGCTGGGGATGCGCACTGGACGTACCGGGCTGGAGCGACACCCTGGAGGCCTGGTGGGTGGAGCCGGAACAGGACGTCCTGGGCTGGGACAACACCCTGGAGGCCTGGTGCGTAGAGCCGGAACTGGACGTACTGGGCTGGGACGACAACCTGGAGGCCTGGTGCGTGGAGCCGGAACAGGATGTACTGGGCTGGGACTACGCACTGGAGGCCTGATGCGTGGAGCCGGAACAGGACATTCCGGGCTGGTCTCATGCACCTCTGGGCGAGTGCGGGGAGCTGGCACTGGACGCACCGGGCTGGGGATGTGCACTGGACACCTGGTGCGTGGAGCCGGAATTGGACGTACCGGGCTGGTCTCACACACCTCTGGGCGAGTGCTGGGAGCTGGTACTGGACGTACTGGGCTGGAGATGCGCACTGGAGGCCTGATGCGCGGAGCCGGAACAGGACGTGCCTGGCTGGGCAGACGCTCCTCTCGGCGCTGCAGCTCCTTCCTTGCCACGACCTCTCTCTCGTATCCTTCCTGGAACTCCTCGTACATTCTCCATTTGGGCTGTGGCTCTGGCCTAGTTTCGGGCCCTTCGCCACATGTGCCCCCCCCAAAAAAAAAATCTTGGGGCTGTTGTGGCCTCAGACCCCGGCGTCCTGGCTGACCTCCCCTCTTCCTTGGCGACTTCCGCCAAGGAAGGATCTCACAGCCGCCCATGATCTCCTCCCAGGTCCAGAATACCTTCTCCTCCCCCTCCCCCTCAGGGGCACGTTGCTTGGTCCTGGAGTGGTGGGTTATTCTGTCATGTTCTTCCAAATAATCGGACCAAGGCGCAACGTGCATAGCGTTCCACATATTTTTTTATCAATGTGAAACGCACAAAAACAACAAAATGAGGACCGGACAAATAGGTGTGCTCACAGGCACTAACCAAAAACAATAACCCACAAACCATGTGGGGGAATGAACAAACTAAGTATGGTCCCCAATTAGAGACAACGACAATCAGCTGCCTCTAATTGGGAACCATCCAAAACCAAACATAGAAAATACAACATAGAACAACACCCCCCCCCCTGGTCACGTCCTGACCAAAACACCATAGAGAAGCCAGAGGGCTATCTATGGCCAGGACGTGACAGCATATCTGTATTCCCAGTCGTGAAATCCATGGATTAGGGCCTAATGAATTTATTTCAATTGACTTAATTTCTCATGCAGCTGTTTATCACAGAACCCCCACAGTAATGCTACAAAGTGTCTTCACTGCATCATGCGTCAACTAGGCGTGTTGACGCATTATCTGCCGCTGCTATGGGCTGTTATTATTTATAATTACACAACGTCCGCCTCTTCCTCGTCCACGAGGTACACCAACAGGTAAACAATGATGTGAGATGGCTACAGTGCTACCAGGGAGTTATAGCTCTTAGACAGACAGAGCACACCCCACTCTCTGACAATATATCTGATGAGTAGCAAGCTTGAGCTCACTGACAGTTTGTCATGAGTGACATCTTCATTTCACCGTCAATTTCACCGTGCTTAACTAAGGCATTTTAGGTGCCGCTCTTTCGTGACTACAAAGAAGCAGCTCAGCTCCTTACGTTACTAGGCTACAGTTTTAAGGCCTTAAATGAGTGGCTCTACTGTGTTTTCCTATCTTGTTTAGAATAGGCTTTCCTGAAAGCATTCAAGTAGTAAGTTTACATTATTTTTTATCTTTCGCAGAGAGACAGGGAAGTGGCAGTGATTGAATCCAAATCAATCAGTCAGATGCTTGTGCTTTGAAAGTCAGGTAAGACTTTTTTGAATAGTCCATCTGTAGATGCTCTCTTTCAGCAACATTTCAACTAACTATCTACTAACCCTAATCCTAGCTCTTAGCCTAACCTTTACCCTTATCCTAACCTTAAACTTAACCCTTAACCCTTATTCAAAACCTAACCGTAACCTTAGCAACCAGTTTCTTATCAACAGATAGTCCACATATCAACAAACTATCTAAATAAAGTGTGACCAAAAGTCAATTGCATTTTCGGGGACGAAGCCCAGCAGTGCACGCACACACTATCAGAGTAAATTTGAGCCTTGAGGAGATTATAAATTGGAGGAAGCCAATCGAGTTTGGAGTGAGATTTTCATTCAATTCCCCCTTAATTAGATCTCCAGCACTCTAATTGACTTTCTAATTTTTCAATTAGAAATTAGCATTAGGAAATCATTTTTAGAGAGACTAAACTGCATCACAGGGCACAGTCAGACATGCTAATCACCATGTAAATGAGAGGGACCAAGCATGCAGGACCTGGACAAAGCAAGAAGAGAAAGAAAGCTCACTTTAGAAATGTTTAGAGTGTAATCTTAGCGGGCTAATTATTAAAGTGAGGCTGACAGAGGCAGGAGATTGATGTGTTGGAGAGTGATGTGCCAGGCACCAACCAGCCTCCCCTACCCTCTCTCTCTCCGTCTGTGTGTCTCTCTCTCTCTCTCTCTCTCTCTCTCTCTCTCTCTCTCTCTCTCTCTCTCTCTCTCTCTCTCTCTCTCTCTCGGGTTGAGCAGATCACCTCTTGGTTTTCGGAAGTAACAGAAGGTTTGGCACCAATCAATGAATCTCCATTTAGATTAGGCCTATCTCCTGATGCTTTATGGTTTGCAAATGTTGTCCACACTATTGTCTTTTATCAAGACAAAACATTAGCTGGGTTGGACATGGACAACCATTACAAAGTAAGTAAGTATTTTTCAGATCATGGTGGTATGAAGCAAATGTAATCATATTCATAAGTCATTAAAATGAATCACCATGAATGAGGAAGCAAGCCTCGCCTACATTCTAATACATTCCCAAGCAACAACATGCCCTGTAGTGACACAGAATACATTTTATATCAAATGAATCTCCTTTAAAGGCCCAATGCAGCCGTATTTATCTCAATATCAAATCATTTGGATAACAATTGTACCTTACTTTGATTGTTTTAAATTAAAATGGTGAAAAATAAACAAATATAGCTTCTTAGCAAGAGCAATTTCTCAAGCAAGAATTGTGCTAGGACCTGGGATAATGATTCTGAGAGGGGAGGGGGAAAGCTGAACATTTGCTGTTATTGGCAGAGAGGTTTGGAACTCTTTCTTATTAGTCTATTAACTATTTGTCACTCGATGATGTCACCATGCAGGCCAAAACTCCATCCCACCAAAACAGGCTGTAATTTCAGGTGGTCTTTTCAAACAGCTCTTACACTAAAACAATTTTACAGTATTATACCAACCTCATAGTGTGGAAATATATATAAAACACAAGAAAATCTAGTTTTTGACTGCCGCAATACATCCAAACACTTCCTAAACTATGATTAATAGGAATCTGTTAGCACATGCTGACATAGAAATTATTAATGACATCATTGCAGCAGAGAAAGTTGGGCATCATCAGAACTGCACAGACTGTAGGGCTATGCCCCAATTATCTATCCTTCCTCCCAACCTTCATGCATTTTAAAGAAATTATTGGTATAAGGAAACTCAATTTACCACATGCCAACACCAATCCAATGCTTTTAAAAGTGTGGGAAGTATTGAGCAAGCATACACTTCAGGAGGAAGGAGAGATTATTGGAACACTCCCCAGGCCTCCTTCAGTGCCATTGAAGGCTCTTCCAGCTGTGCGGGCTGGAGCAGGGCACCTCCTAGGGGAATGGAGGGCCAATTACATCAGATAATGATTCATAGCCGGCCGGTAATGAAGTCCCTTTCCTCATTGGTACTAATTAGAAAGTATGAATCTCTCAATGAACTGACGAATGGAGGAGAGAATGGGAGAGAGGGATAGGAGGGTGAGAGCAACGGATGGATGGGTGATTTGGGATGATTGCAGAGAGAGGGACCCTGATCCCCTCCAGGTTGTGTGCAGTGCTGCTTCCCATTATGGAGCATAATTGATATTCCATGAGAAATTAACACCGGCTGAATTGCGACAGCAATTCCTTTTGTGGCGGCAGACTAATGAGCACAAGGTAGGAAACAAAAAAAAAGATGTGTAGGAAGATAACAATCCATCTAGACATCGTGGTCTTAACAGAGAAGAGAAGACAGTCTTGTATGCAATGTATAATGTGTCCCCACCATACTGAGAATGTTAGAAAAAAGAAAAATATGGATTTCAGGATGGTGCTTAGTTGGTGACAATGCTGATCCATACAGTAAGATAGGTTAACTGGAGAGCAGAGTGTGTACTTACGATGGCTCAGGCCTTCTCCGCTGATAGGCCTGAAGCCTGGCAGGCTGGCTCTGTGCTCCGGACCACCCACAGTGGGTATACTGGCTGACAACCTCCAACTGGGAGCATGGATGGCATCAGGAGAGAGGAGGGTCCCCTCATTTCAATTTATTTATTGGATTACTGGTGCACTACGCTATGAGTTTCCGTGCCGTCGCCAAAAAAGAAGACCATTTTCTATTGGTTTATCCACTTTCAAGGACATACAATTGGATTATGATCTCAGAGTAAGTGGAAAATATGTTAATACAGGGTAGAAGTAGAGCTAAGATGCTAAAACGAGGACCAGGAACAAATAAGTCCCCTCATTAAAATGTTTGCATATCAGTGGTCTATATTTGGAGAAGGCTCCAGTCCCTCAGGGAGAGCCAAACAATGAGAAGCAGATACAGGTGGTGTTAACACCTCAGGGGAATCCAAGTACTCAATAAATATTTTGCTAGTATTTTGGAAATGGTAATGCAAAAAATAATCCTGGAATTACAGTACAATGAGGTTTGTTTAACAATTCCTTTGGGACAGAACAGTATAAATTAAATGGAGAAGGGTTGAGAACAATGATTTCCATTTTGTGGCCACTAAATGTTACAACAAGGTCGAAATCATGTAAAATGCATATCCACAGTGAGTTTTCCCTCTAAATACAGTGTGGCCTCTTCATAGCTCAGAGGAAAAAACACATGTCTGATGCTAGAATAGCCCTTGACAACAGGAGGTCAGAGTTCTGCTAACTGATGGCATCTTACCTGATTACAGTCATTTTAATCATTCAGGTTACGGCTCAGGTTCAAGACCTTACAAATAAAGTTACAATTATCATCAATCTTATGGTGCATTACAATAGTCTGAAGTAGCTTATAGTGAAATACAAAAAAAATATGTTCAATGCTTACACTTTCCTCGCTTAACTTTTGTGATCCTGAGGTAACTGGACCATAACTCTAACAAAGAACTCATAATAAATAGACAGATTTCTGCCCAGATTTCTCTCTGGGCACGCCGCATGCTGTGTAGCCAGATATAGTCGTCAATTCCATTTCTGAACTGTAGCCTCCATTGAATTGTTGTCAAAGAACATGATATACTAAGAAATTAAATGTGAGAGATGGCAATCTAGGCCTAAAACTAATTTATCAAATAACTTTCTATTCAGAGAGGCTTGAATTACATTGAGAGGCCAATAATTTAGCCTCACGGATCATTTATAAGGAGATATTGCACAGCATTATTCAAATGCATAATTATATCTTGGCTCTATAACATGACAGTAATACAGGACAGGAAGGATGGCAATGTCTCCCACTCATATCGTTCTCAACTAACATATTCCCAGTAGGTCTAGTTAGATCCCAGAAAACGGCACTGAAATTGTAATCTCATTGAAAGTAACTGTAATAAGGTGTCGAAGATGAATAAATGTTGCAGAAGTGTGGGTCAAAGTAGTAAACAAAGCCATTCATTCATGTTATAGTGTGAGATGGCCACAACAGAAAAGCGGGGCCAATTTATTGTTCATAAAGAGGGTATACAGAAGTAGACCAGCATACTGGCCACGAATGAGACACATGGTTTCAATTTTGGATTCTTGAGACAATTCCATTTATTTATTTGTATTTGTATTTAGTCACATGCACAGGGTAGTTGCATAGTACAAATACTTAAGCGCCGAGCTCCAACAGTGTAGGTGTGAATGAAACAATAAGAAATAAAAATAATAATAATATATACAGAGAGTAGGTACTAGAAGCTTGTAAAAGTAGAAATTACATTTACCCCTAATGAATAGTTAAATTAGCTGCAAACTAAAATGTTTAAGAAGTATAATCTTGCCACAGACAACCAGATAATTTGCTGAACTGCGATTTTCTTTCACATTAGATGGCCTTTAAGTTTGGACCGCCTGTGGGAAAAGTGTCAAGAACATTCCCATCTCCACAATGTCAGACTAGTTTCTCTAAAAGCACACTGTCTGACTGTTATCTCTCTGCACTAAAGGGCTGATGCCATCAACCATCAACCCCATGTGGTGGTTGATGGCTGAAATAACCACACATGCATAGAAATACAACTCAAAACATAATTTGCCTTTGCAATATAACACATTTCTTCATCTACGGCATATTACACCATCAGGACAGTACATTATTGTCTCAATATAAATGACACCCTGTGTGTGTGTGTAGCAGCAGGATAATATTGGAAACTTGATTCCATTCTGCATAATTAGGAGAGGAGAATAACAGCAGCAGGAGAAAGAATAACAGCTCTTTCTTTTAGGCTGATGATGAGATTTGCGGCTTATTACAGAAGGCGGTTTATATTTCTACCAAAAGAAGGAATGGAGGGAAGGACTGATGTCGGAGGAAAGGAACAATAAAGAAACTTAATGGAATCTGGGATTAGAGAATCCAGGGTTGTTTTGGGGCGACAGTGGTAGGAAAGACCCTCTCCTGTTGACCAGACGCATTATTTTTAAGGGAGGATGGGAAAGACACAAAATAATGTAGAAAAATGTAGGGATTGGTTAAACAATTAGAATTGTATAACCATGGGAAATGTGAAAATAATACAGACAGTGAGCAACATCTTGATGCTCAGGTATTACATTGCAAGAAAATTCTTTATCGACACTTACGTTTACTGCACCTGAGAAATATACAAAGAAATCTGCCTGTACAATTTCTAATCTAACATGATGTATTTCTATTATTCCTGTAGGCCAGTCTGACCTCTACCCTAACAGCATTGTATCAAAAATGGTGTTTAGCACGCAGTTGTACATTACAGATTGCAGAATTGATTCTCCCCTCAGCAGGACTAGAAGGGAAACAGGATAATCTACCGCACACTGTTAATTGTAGATAGTGTACAACATGAGTGATGAATCATCAACATTTCGCTTGCTAAGCCAAACAGTACTGTTATGTGCGAAGAGGGGATATTTTCATACACAGATGATCCAATCCAACACAAACGGCTTATTTTATCTGACACGCTTTTGGGTGATAGGATCTCTATAGTTCTTACTCTATGGGTTGAAGTTGTACCGGGCAATATGCCTTCCGTAGGCACTGCTGCTAACTGCAGGTCACAACACACCTGACCCCAACCCACCTGACGAAAGGGCGAGGAACAGGAATGAGGAACGAGGAGGCGGCAATTCCGCCCCGTGACTTTGATGAATAGATCACACCTCGCTTTCAGCCATATGACCTTTTTCATAAAGCGACGAATCCCACACACGGCACACACGCCACTTTACGAAGACGCCAGGCCTCTTGTACTTTATGATATTCCACCGCCAGCGTGCCATTTTTTCCAGAGGCCATGTTGCCCGGGCCGACAGGCGGTGGGGTGTGTCGTCTAATTAGAATGCAAAACAGGAAACACATGCCTGGAGTCAAGAAGATTCATCTCCCTGTCATTCCCAATCCAGTTTAGCAGTGCAGCCCTCCTCACAGAATCGGGGGGATAACACAAAAAACAAATATTAATGAGGTGTTATGCTGAGAAATAACGATGTGTGCACTCCCTGTTAGCACATGCATTTCTTAATGTCATGTGCAATTACGCTGGCTTACATTAACATCTAGGCAGTGGCTGTCACTAGCTAAGGGCTTCACTTCAATCACCTCTAGTCTATACTGTAGCATGTCTATGCAGCGACAGGGCCTCTATCTGCTGCACAGCACACACTAGTCCCCTAGAGACAGTACTTTATTGACCCGTGTCAAGGCTTTTAATCAGATTACCTGGCATGTTCAAGGAAGGGCCTACACTCTCCATGCAATTTGTCAGTCTAAGTTTTGCCATTTTGCCATTGTAAGAAAATTGAAAGTCCATGATTCCATGACTTGATTGAAGAACATATAAACTGCTAAATCTGTATTTTATCTGCAAACCTCTGCTTATATCTAAAAATGTTATCTCTTATATCTGCGTGTCTCTACACAGGTAGAAACACCACTACCCATTTGAGTTGGTGTTGTTGTCTATTTTATAATGCCATACATTTCTCACAAATCACAGACCCAGGATTCCCCAACAAAAGCTTAGGGAGATGTGGAACGGAAATTATCTCCAGACAATGCTTCCTTACTAAAGACCGGAATTACACCAGTCTCCCCCACAGCCAGAACAAATATTAACATTGATCTGAGTATTAATATTAGCAAATACAGCCAGATATTCTCCAATCCCAGAAGCAGTCTGACGCTGAGCCCAATTGACTACAAAGCCCTTCACATCATCTTTTAACACCTTCTTTTGGCATTGGACTCAAGTTCAGACTACAAAATCATTCACTATCATTCTATTGTCAGTGTAGATTAGTGAAAATCCACAGAGGATGACAGAGAATTAGTGTAGCAGGAATTTGACCATAATATAATCTTCAGTCTGACTTAATCTGAATGCTATAGGCCCATAAGCATATCCAATAGGTCAAGCCAAGTTAGCAATCCTTGCATCACCACTCGGAATACTATGTTACATGTGTCCAATATAACCGCTATGCAATTATACTGAACAAAAATGTTAATGCAACATGTAAAGTGTTGGTCCCATGTTTCATGAGCTGAAAAGGTGTGTGCCTTTCCAAATAATGTCCAATCAATTGAATTTACCACAGGTGGACTCCAATCAAAAAAGATCCCAGAAATGTTCCATACTCACATAAAGCTCATGAGCTGAAAAAAAAGATCCCAGAAATGTTCCATACTCACATGAAGCTTATTTTTCTCAAATTTTGTGCACTAATTTGTTTACATCCCTGTTAGTGAGCATTTCTCCTTTGCCAAGATAATCCATCCACCCGACAGGTGTGGAATATCAAGAAGCTGATTAAACAGCATGATCATTACACAGGTGCACCTTGACCTGGGGACAATAAAAGGCCACTCTAAAATGTGAGTTTTTGTCACACAATGCAATGCCACAGATGTCTCAAGTTTTGCGAGGGGCGTGTAATTGGCATGTTAACTGCAGGAATGTCCACCAGAGCAGTTGCCACAGAACTGAATGTTCATTTCTCTACCATAAGCTGCATCCAACGTCATTTTAGAGAATTTGGCAGTACGTCCAACCGGCCTCACAACTACAGACCACGTGTAACCACATCTGGCTTCTTCACCTGCAGGATCGTCTGAGACCAGCCACCCGGAGAGCTGAAGTGTTGGTTTGCACAACCAAAGAAATTCTGCACAAACTGTCAGAAAACGGTCTCAGGGAAGCTCATCTGCGTGCTCGTCGTCCTCACCAGGGTCTCGACATTGTAACCGACTTCAGTGAGAGAATGCTCACCTTCAATGGCCACTGACACGCTGGAGAAATCTTCACAGATTAATCCCAGTTTCATCTGTACCAGGCAAGATGGCAGATGTGTGCGCGTCGTGTTGGCGAGCGGTTTGCTGATGTCAAAGTTGTGGACAGAGTGCCCCATGATGACGGTGGGGTTATGGTGTGAGAAGGCATAAGCTACAGACAACGAACACAATTGCATATTATATATGGCAATTTGAATGCACAGAGATACCGTGACGAGATCCTGAGGACCATTATCGTGCCATTCATCCATAGCCATCACCTCATGTTTCAGAATGATAAAGCACGGCACTATGTCGCAAGGATCTGAACACAATTCCTGGAAGCTGAAAATGTCACCAGACATGTCACCCATTGAGCATGTTTGGGATGCTCTGGATTGACGTGTACAACAGTGTGTTCCAGGTCCCGCTAATATCCAGCAACTTCACACAGCCATTGAAGAGGGAATGGGACAACATTCCACAGGCCACAATCAACAGCCTGATCAAGGAGATGTGTTGCGCTGCATGAGGCAAATGGTGGTCACACCAGGCACTGACTGATTTTCTGATCCCCGCCAATGCTTTATTTTTTTAAGATATCTGTGACCTACAGATGCATATCTGTATTTCCAGTTATGTGAAATTCCTAGATTAGGGCTGAATTAATTTACTTAATTTGACAGATTTCCTTACATGAACTGTAACTGAGTAAAATATTTGAAATTGTTGCATGTTGTGTTAATATTTTAAATTTTTGTTGTTAATATCTTGAAATCAACGTCCCAGCATTAAATGATTGAATTAACCTTCGCTCAGAGCTGCATAGTTACACCCCTTGACTTTTTCCACATTATGCTACGTTACAGCCTTCTTATAAAATGGATGAAATATATTTATTTCTCCGTCAATCTACATACAATACCCCATAAGGACAAAGCAAAAACAGGTTGAATTGTTTTTGTGCAGTTTGACTGAAAAAAAATTATATGAAATTACATTTACATTAGTATTCAGACCCTTTACTCAGTACTTTGTTGAAGCACCTTTGGTAGCAATTACAGCTTTGAGTCTTCTTGGGTATGACGCTACAAGCTTGTCACACCTGTATTTGGGGAGTTTCACAGATTCTTCTCTGCAGATCCTCTCAAGCTCTGTCAGGTTGGATGGGGAGTGTCGCTGCACAGCTATTTTCAGGTCATGCAAGGTTGTTGTCCTGTTGGAAGGTGGACCTTCACCCCAGTCTGAGGTACTGAGCACTCTGGATCAGGTTTTCATCATAGTGCTTGCCCGTGGCCCTGTCCCCCCTGTAATTTGCTCCATTCACCTTTCCCTCAATCCTGACTAGTCTCCCAGTCCCTGCCGCTGAAAAACATCCCCACAGTACCCCATGCTTCACCGTGGGGATGGTGCCAGGTTTCCTGAGGCCCTTCTCCCCCGATTGCTCAGTTTGGTCGGGCGGCCAGCTCTAAGAATAGTCTTGGTGGTTCCAAACTTCTTCTATTTAAGAATGATGGAGGCCACTGTGTTCTTAGGGAGCTTCAATGCTACAGAAATCGTTTGGTACCCTACCCCAGATCTGTGCCTCGACACAATCCTGTCTCGGAGCTCTACGAACAATTCCTTCAACCTCATGGCTTGGTTTTTGCTCTGACATGCACTGTCAACTGTGAGGCCTTATACAGACAGGTGTGTGCCTTTCAAAATCATGTCCCATCAATTGAATTTACCACAGGTGGACTCCAATCAAGTTGTAGAAATATCTCAAGGATGATACATTGAAACAGGATGCACCTGAGGTCAACTTTGAGTCTCATTGCAAAGGTTCTGAACACGTATATAAATAAGGTATTTATGTTTGTAATTTTTAATACATTTATGAATTTTAACTGTTTTCACTTTGTCACTATGGGGTACTGTGTGTAGATTGATGAGGAAAATGTTTTATTTAATAAATTTTAGAATAAGGCTGTAAGGTAACAAAATGTGGAAAAGGGGAAGGGATCTGAATACTTTCCGAATGCAATGTATATGCTATGTATATTCTGAATAACATCTACCGTTAGACCATTCACCAAATAATAATCCAAAACAATCTTTCCTAGAAGTTTCAACCCAGATTTTATTATTCCAAGAGTGCAAATCCCAGTATCTCCTATCGTCTAATTAGCATCACTTTGCATGGCCCAAAACATTAAAACAAAAGGCATAAAACTTCACACAAATTCTCTAAAGTAATCAGCACACCCCAAAACTGTATGATACTGTAGGAGCACACCTGTGTCGTTCTTCTTCGAACTGACCGCCGTCCGACAAAAAGAATAACACAGCTTCCCTGTAACAATAAATAGCACTTACAGTACAATAAAACATATCAACAATCGTAGCTCTTTATGAACTCTTGAAACAATCCAAACATGAAAACGTAAGTCACACAGTAACATACATTTTGTTGATTAAAGTTTTCATCAGTCTTTACACCTCTCCTGGCGTCAGTGACCACAGGACTTCCGTGGGAACGTCTCATCCTGGAGATTGCCACGGCAAAGGTGTGGTTCTCTCCTGTGAGATGCAAACATGCAGTCATCCATCCGGACAACGCCACATTGAATCAGCACTCCAGGCTGGCATTAGTAAGTTGCTAGACGTAACTGGCCTTCATCATCATTCACATTTGTTCACTCTCTCCATTTTTTGGAAATTGTTATAATTCCCCACACCATTCTTCCGTTCTAACAATGAATAATAATATTAAGATCAAGATATAAATCATGATTGCGATACATTTATTTGAAATGGAGAAAATAATATTTCCTCACAAAATGCCACTTTCACCTACTATTATGTACTGTTTCAGATGGCCGATGAAGGCTTAAGGAACCACAACATTTACAAGCAACGACACAGAAACGGACCCTTACCATGATCTTAATTAACTTCCTTTCTCCCACGAGGGATCTAGGTGAATACATCTCAAGGACAATAGGCAGGATTAATTCATTTATTTACCCAGCAAGAGCAGCTAATCAAATTCTGACGTGCCGAGTTGTCCTTCATGCACACAGCTCTTGAATTTAGCTCCTTAACTCAACCATGGAGATGGATTGTTTTTTCAATTACCATGTTCAATGACCACCTGTGAAATATTCCTGTGTGAATACTGGAGGACACTGGTTATGGTTTGATTATTCTCACTTGAATTCTGGACCACAGAACACAGTAAAGTAGTTGTACTCTCTAGCTAGCCGACTACACCAGCTAAAATCACAATAAAGCTCACACTATAAAGTAGGTTCACCATAAAACCATAATCAAAAGACTTGTCAGAATTGATCAACAAGGCAAACGACCAAAGTTTATTTGAACAAATATTCCTGGAACCATGAATATACTAACAAACCAGTCCAGGACGTTGCCATCAATATGATTACATACTCCAGGGGCGTTAACCAAATTAGAGAGTGATAAAAAACCTCCTGTCACACCCCCTAATTTAATACCAGGCCAAACCCCTCTCTGCAAGCTTCAGTATCAGCAGACTCGCCATTATTCCATGCGCAGAAACATCAGAGAAATTAGTTTTTTTTCCACATGGCGAAATATACATGGGCATGATGGGAATTGCCTCCTCACAGACCTCTGTGAAGAACATTTTTATATTTCCATGCCTTAATAATTTTGTTTGAAACCCGGAAGGGAAAGGGGTCTGGATCCTGCGTGACACGTGGCGTTTGATGCTTCCACCGCCGGCCGAGTTGTTCAAATGGATCCGGAACAAGAAAAGAAAGAAGCCATTGGCAGACAGCTCAGCTCAGAGCCCCAGAGCCAAATGGCAGTTGGGTGGGCCAATAGGACAGGGGGTGGGGGTTTGTGTGGGCTGTGGTGGGGGGTTTCGAGTCAGACCGTTGACTGTGGTAGCTAGACAACATTTATCTCATTCCTTTCCCCTCCCTCTGGTTCTTTGATTTCAACTGACCAAAAACCGACCTGGGGAAATTTCTCATCTAAGGATCTTTTTTTCCCCTCACTTTGCTCCAAAGTGAGATATGAGGAGTATAGCCTCCAGGCCATGGATTTGCTTTGATTATGTGACACCAGTTATCATTGCACACAGTTGTCTGGGGGCCAGCCTATAGGATGCAGGCAAAATATGGAGGATAGATGGCCTAGCACGTAGCATACTAATAGCTCACTGTTACAGTCATTGCAGTGATTTTTTAAATGGAACAAAATACTTTGAATACCAGATCATCATATACCAAGTAATACCAGTTTTTGAAATACTAAAACATACAGTATATATACAAAAGTATGTGAATACCCCTTTAAATTAGTGGATTCAGCTATTTCAGCCACACCCGTTGCTGACAGGTGTATAAAATCGAGCACACAGCCATGCAATCTCCATATACAAACATTAGCAGTAGAATGGCCTTACTGAAGAGCTCAGTGACTTTCAACTTGACACCGTCATAGGATGCCACCTTTCCAACAGTTCATCAAATTTCTGCCCTGCTAGAGCTGCCCTGGTCAACTGTAAGTGCTGTTATCGTGAAGTGGAAATGTTTAGGAGCAACAACAGCTCAGGCGCGAAGTGGTAGGCCACACAAGCACACAGAACGGGACTGCGAGTACTGAAGCAAGTAGCGTGTAAAAATCGTCTGTCCTCGGTTGCAACACTCACTACCGAGTTCCAAACTGCCTCTGGAAGCACAACAACTGTTCGTAAGGAGCTTCATGAAATGGATTTCCATGGCCGAGCAGCCGCACACCAGCCTAAGATCACCATGTGCATTGCCAAGCATTGGCTGGAGTGGTGTAAAGCGTGTTGCAATTGGACTGGAGCAGTTGAAATGCGTTCTCTGGAGTGATGAATCATGCTTCACCATCTGGCAGTCCGACAGACGAATCTGGGTTTGGCGGATGCCAGGAGAACTCTTAATTCCCAAAAGCATAGTGCCAACTGTAAAGTTTGTTGGAGGAGGAATAATGATGTGGGGCTGTTTTTCATGGTTTGAGCCAGGACCCTTAGTTCCAGTGAAGGGTAATTTTAAAGCTACAGCATACAATGACATTCTAGACGATACTGTTCTACCAACTTTGTGTCAAAAGTTTGGGGAAGACCCTTTCCTGTTTCACCATGACAATGCCCCCGTGCACAACGTGAGGTCCATACAGAAATGGTTTGTTGAGATCGGTGTGGAATAACTTGACTGGCCTGCACAGAGCCCTGACCTCAACCCCATCAAACACCTTTGGGATGAATTGGAACGCTGACTGCGAGCCAGGTCTAATCACCCCTACATCAGTGCCCGACTTCACTAATGCTCTTGTGGCTGAATGGAAGCAAGTCCCCACAGCAATGTTCCAACATCTAGTGGAAAGCCTTCCAAAACGAGTGGAGGCTGTTATAGCAGCAAAGGGGGACCAACTCCATATTAATTCCCATGATTTTGGAACGAGATGCTCTTGAGATTACTAAATCTCTAGTAATTGCAAGGCAACTTTTAATCTTTTAGTCGAAAAAATCTAGGTTTTCAAAGTAGAAAAACATAGATTCGACAGCACCATAGCTGTTCACAAACCTTGATAAAATTGAGAGACCCACAACAGTCAACATTATATAAAGAAAAACACTAATATACTGACACAGCCAGGAGAATCAAACTGACCATCTCTCTCGCTCCCGGCTTTCATTACTAGAGTGCTGTGCAGGGGATGGAGAGAGAGTGGGAGACAGAGAACAAATGAGAGAAAAATAAAGAACGAGGGAGAGAGAGAAAGATAGAGAGAGATGAGAAAGAGTGTCAGTCTATGATGGTGTGAATGTGATTTAGAGATGGTGTGCACTGTTTACACTGCATGCCTAGAGGGATGCTCTGCTCAGCTCTGCTCTTCTGTTGGCAGGAGAACGTTGTTAGCATGGGAGGCACGTAACTCCCTCACTCCGACCCCGCTTTCCTCTCTCCCTTCGTCTCACTCTCCCCTCTTTCTCCAGCTGCTTAGGGCCGTGCGATGGTCTAGGAAAGATTAATGCATCTTCAACGGCATGCCGTGAAATCAAATTAGTGTACCCTCATCCACTCACATGGAGGGCCAACTCAGGACTGCAACAGGGACGCTTCCTCAGTAACCTACAGCTTCTCTCCCCCATAAGGTGAAGCTCATTATTCAAATGTACACGTGTTTGTTTTACATTGTCTCATTTTGCATATTCTCTCGTAAATCTAAATATACGTATATGATGTTGTATGTTAGCAATCTATGGTATATTCCTACACGTTGGAATTGTTATTTTTTGTTATGTTCTTTTCAAATTACAATGTATTTCACACAAAAATCGATTTGTAATTCTTGAACAGGATCAAATTATGGCATGAAAGAGGTGTGAAAAGCCACTCACGACAATGTCACATTGCGTTAGCTCAGCCTTTGCCATGACTCCATCCCATTCAAACGAGGAAAGGTGACAATTCACAATCCACCACTTTTACAACTGGATTTGCAGAAGGGGAAATAACAGGATTACTACCACTTGTACATTGTTCATGTACAGTGCCTTCAGAAAATATTCATACCCCTTGACTTATTCCACATTTTGTTGTGTTACAGCCTGAATTCAAAATGTTGGATCCAGGCTGTTTCCTACACAATACCTCATAATGACAAAGTGAAAACTTGTTTTTAGAAATGTTAGCAAATGTATAAAAAATGTAATACAGACATCTCTTTTACATAAGTATTCACAACCCTGAGGCAGCGATTACAGCTTTGAGTCGTCTTGAGTATGTCTGTAGCACATCTAGATTTGGGGATTTTTTTGTGTCATCAGACCACACAATCTTTTGCCTAATGATTTAGAGCCTTTCACATGCCTTTTTGCGAACTCAAGGCTTGCTGTAATGTGTCTTTTTCACAGGAGCTTCCATCTGGCCACATTCCCATAAAGCCCAGATTGGTGAAGTGCTGTAGAGACTGTTGTCCTTCTGGCAGGTTCTCCCATCTCAGCCAAGAAACTACAGCTGAAGTTGGAAGTTTACATACACTTAGGTTGGAGTCATTAAAACTAGTTTTTCAACCACTCCACAAATGTATTGTTAACAAACTATAGTTTGGCAAGTCAGTTAGGACATCCAACAATTGTTAACAGACAGATTATTTTGCATATAATTCATCACAATTCCAGTGGGTCAGAAGTTTACACACACAAAGTTGACTATGCCTTTAAACAGCTTGGAAAATTCCAGAAAATGATGTCATGGCTTTAGAACCTTCTGATGGGCTAATTGACATGATTTGAGTCAATTGGAGGTGTACCTGTGGATGTATTTCAAGGCTTACCTTCAGAAAGTGCCTCTTTGCTTGACATCATGGGAAAATCAAAAGAAATTCTCAGAAAAAATTGTAGACCTCCACAAGTCTGGTTCATCCTTGGGAGCAATTTCCAAAAGCCTGAAGGTACCACATTCATCTGTACAAGCAATAGTACGCAAGTATAAACACCATGGGACCACACAGCCGTCATACCGCTCAGGAACGAGACGCGTTCTGTCTCCTAGAGATGAACGTACTTTGGTGCGAAAAGTGCAAATCAATCCCAGAACAACAGAAAAGGACCTTCTGAAGATGTTGGAGGAAACAGGTACAAAGTATCTATATCCACAGTAAAACGAGTCCTATATTGACAAAACCTGAAAGGCCCGCTCAGCAAGGAAGAAACCACTGCTCCAAAACCGGCATAAAAAAGCCAGACTAACAGTCAGTAGCTGGTTTGCAACTGTACATGGGGACAAAGATCATACTTTTTGGAGAAATGTCCTCTGGTCTGATGAAACAAAAATAGAACTGTTTGGCCATAATGACCATCGTTATGTTTGGTGGAAGAAAGGGGAGGCTTGCAAGCTGAAGTACACCATCCCAACCATGGGGGGTGGCAGCATCATGTTGGGGGGGTTGCTTTGCTGCAGTAGGGACTGGTGCAATTCACAAAATAGATGGCATCATGAGGAAGGAAAAGTATGTGGATATATTGAAGCAACATATCAAGACATGAGTCAGAAAGTTAAAGCTTGGTTGCAAATGGGTCTTCCAAATGGACAATGACTCCAAGCATACTTCCAAAGTTGTGGCAAAATGGCTTAAGGACAACAAAGTCAAGGTATTGGAGTGGCCATCACAAAGCCCTGACCTCAATCATATAGAACATTTGTGGGCAGAACTGAAAAAGCGTGTGCGAGCAAGGAGGCCTACAAACCTGATTCAGTTACACCAGCTCTGTCAGGAGGAATGGAACAAAATTACCCAACTTTGCAAATGTATTTACAGAAATATCCCATTTATCCCAACAATTGACAGCAGGTAGCCTAGTGGGCAGTGTTGGGCTAGTAACTGAACGTTTGCTAAATCGAATCCCCGAGCTGACAAGGTAAAAATCTGTTGTTCTTCCCCTGAACAAGGCAGTTAACCCACTGTTCCTAGGCCATCATTGTAAATAAGAATTTACATTCCGATAGAGATATGACACATTATTTTATATTTTGTATTTCAGACATTTCAAGATCCAGAGAAGAGGGTCCTGTACAGCCGTGTTAGAAAACATTTCCCAGAACTCAGCATGGTACAAGGAAAAAGGCTTTCAACCGCTCCTGGTATAAGGACAATTCATGGCTTGAATATTCTGTAAATCAATCTGCCTTCACATCACAGTCAGGTTTTGTAACTGGAAAAAGGCGCTGATTCTGGGTTTAAGCTCCATTTGAAGGCAGGGCATCCTATCAATGCTATGTATGCTTGGAATCAGCATAAAAGGGCTATTGACAGCAACTCATCAATGTTAGATGTCATAAATGACCGGAAAAAGAAAGTGGAGGAAAACTGTATTTACATTAAAACAATTGCAGATGTGCTCCAATTAACTGCCACTCAAAATATAGCTGATGCAGCAGGTCTCACAAAAATGATAATTGATTGCCTTGAAAAACATGGTCTGGACTACAGAAATAATCTTGTGGTGCAAGGCTATGACGGTGCATCCGTCATGAGCGGAAAGCATTCTGGTGTGTCTGCACGGATTAAAAGCAATGCAAGATTTTCATTTTATGTGTACTCTAATGCACATTGTTTGAATTTGGTTCTTATTGATGCTGTAAAATCAGTGCCTGAGGCAGTTAACCGCCTAATTGCAAAATTATCCTAGGTAGATTTAAAACTGCATAATTCTGCAGTTCTGGTGAGAACTGGCAAAATGTTTTACAAACTCATCCATGTTGAGGGAGCGTGCCTCAACACTTGACTCAACACTGAGAATTCCGAGGTGACTTAACCTGTCATCAACCATTGTTGTCCTAAGGTGGGTGTTAATCAGTTTAAAAGCTGAAAAGCTTCTCTCGCAAGAAGCACTGCTGACTGGTGTAACAACAAACATCTTACAAAGTCAAAATAGCCCATGGAAGACCTCTTTATCAGGTTCTAGAAACACAACAAAGTCAAGGAGAGTAGACGGTCTGTCTCTTCCACTTTTCTCTCTCCTATCAAGCCGCTTGGTTTGATGAACCTCATGTTTGAGGTCCTCTAAATCTGACTCACAGGTCTGAGCAAAGGCAAATAGAGGCTCCTCATTCACTCTTTGGGTTGAGAGACTGGACCCCTTGCATTATCTCACAATTCTTCTTTGAAAAATGCCTCTGCAGCTCAGCTGTGAGACTGTCAAGCACCTGATAAAAGATAGCTCTTTGGAAGCTCTCACTATCACTTTGGTCACTATTGTTTTAGGCTGTCTTTTACACACTGTTTGTGCACTTATTTGGCAGTGCAATCTCTTCAACCTCTTTCCATAGTTCTCCAAAGTAACCGTCACGTCTGTAGTCCTGTAATGTGTCTGTAAGGGCACCTACTAAACTCAGCAACAACAAAAAAACGTCCCTTTTTCAGGACCCTGTCTTTCAAAGATAACTTGTAAAAATCTAAATAACTTCACAGATCTTCATTGTAAAGGGTTTAAACACTGTTTAAACACTCTTGCAGAAGCTTTATGACTTTGTATCTGGCTCGTACGTTCATCTCAAGTGGCTTGCAGTTCAGAAAGAGCTGTATCCAGAGCAGCAGCCCAGGGATCTATAGAGACTTACGGATGTAAGGTGGGCATGCAGATACATGGCATGCCGTAATCTGAGGGACAGACTTTCAGCAGTTCTGAGAGTGCTACAGGATATCACACTTGAAAGACTGCCTAAGACAGTGCTAAAGGGAGACAGGACGGACAGCAGATTGTCCTCGCAGTGGCAGACCACGTGTAACAACACCTGCACAGGATCGGTACATCCGAACATCACAACTGCGGGACAGGTACAGGATGGCAACAACAACTGCCCGAGTTACACCAGGAACGCACAATTCCTCCATCAGTGCTCAGACTGTCCGCAATAGGCTGAGAGAGGCTGGACTGAGGGCTTGTAGGCCTGTTGTAAGGCAGGTCCTCAGCAGACATCACTGGCAACAATGTCACCTAAGGGCACAAACCCACCTCCGCAGGACCAAACAGGACTGGCAAAAAGTGCTCTTCACTGACGAGTCGCGGTTTTGTCTCACCAGGGGTGATGGTCGGATTCTCATTTATCGTTGAAGAAATGAGCGTTACACTGAGGCCTGTACTCTGGAGCGGGATCGATTTGGAGGTGGAGGGTCCGTCATGGTCTGGGGCGGTGTGTCACAGCATCATCCGACTGAGCTTGTTGTCATTGCAGGCAATCTCAACGCTGTGCGTTACAGGGAAGACATTCTCTTCCCTCATGACTTCCCTCATGACTCTCCAGCATGACAATGCCACCAGCCATACTGCTCGTTCTGTGCGTGATTTCCTACAAGACAGGAATGTCAGTGTTCTGCTATGGCCAGTGAAGAGCCCGGATCTCAATCCCATTGAGCATGTCTGGGACCTGTTGGATCGGAGGGTGAGGGCTAGGGCCATTCCCACTAGAAATGCCCGGGAACTTGCAGGTGCCTTTTTTGGAAGAGTGGGGTAACATCTCACAGCAAGAACTGGCAAATCTGGTGCAGTCCATGAGGAGATGCACTGCAGTACAGCTGGTGGCCATACCAGCTACTGACTGTTACTTTTGACCCCCCCTTTGTTCAGGGACACATTATTCAATTTCTGTTAGTTTGTGTCTCAGTTGTTGGATCTTCTAATGTTCATACAGATATTTACACATGTTAAGTTTGCTGAAAATGAACGCAGTTGACAGTGAGATTATGTTTCTTTTTTTGCTGAGTTTAGATCCACAGCCCTTGCTAGGTCAAGAGAGCTTGATTGGAGCATGTCAGAAATACATTTGGCATCACCAAGCACTTTACAAAAGGTAACCAAATGTAAATCTATCTGAGAAAGAAGGCCCCTTGCCTCCACTGATCTATCACCACTATTTTCAAGTGTGATATCCTGTAGCACTCTCAGAACTGCTGAAAGTCTGTCCCTCAGATTACGGCATGCCATGTATCTGCATGCCCACCTTACATCTGTAAGTCTCTATAGATCCCTGGGCTGCTGCTGTGGATACAGCTCTTTCTGAACTGCAAGCCACTTGAGATGAACGTACGAGCCAGATACAAAGTCATAAAGCTTCTGCAAGAGTGTTTAAACAGTGTTTAAACCCTTTACAATGAAGATCTGTGAAGTTATTTAGATTTTTACAAGTTATCTTTGAAAGACAGGGTCCTGAAAAAGGGACGTTTTTTTGTTGTTGCTGAGTTTAGTAGGTGCCCTTACAGACACATTACAGGACTACAGACGTGACGGTTACTTTGGAGAACTATGGAAAGAGGTTGAAGAGATTGCACTGCCAAATAAGTGCACAAACAGTGTGTAAAAGACAGCCTAAAACAATAGTGACCAAAGTGATAGTGAGAGCTTCCAAAGAGCTATCTTTTATCAGGTGCTTGACAGTCTCACAGCTGAGCTGCAGAGGCATTTTTCAAAGAAGAATTGTGAGATAATGCAAGGGGTCCAGTCTCTCAACCCAAAGAGTGAATGAGGAGCCTCTATTTGCCTTTGCTCAGACCTGTGAGTCAGATTTAGAGGACCTCAAACATGAGGTTCATCAAACCAAGCGGCTTGATAGGAGAGAGAAAAGTGGAAGAGACAGACCGTCTACTCTCCTTGACTTTGTTGTGTTTCTAGAACCTGATAAAGAGGTCTTCCATGGGCTATTTTGACTTTGTAAGATGTTTGTTGTTACACCAGTCAGCAGTGCTTCTTGAGAGAAGCTTTTCAGCTTTTAAACTGATTAACACCCACCTTAGGACAACAATGGTTGATGACAGGTTAAGTCACCTCGGAATTCTCAGTGTTGAGTCAAGTGTTGAGGCACGCTCCCTCAACATGGATGAGTTTGTAAAACATTTTGCCAGTTCTCACCAGAACTGCAGAATTATGCAGTTTTAAATCTACCTAGGATAATTTTGCAATTAGGCGGTCCCTCTGGTCATGATTAAAACCTGCACTGTGTACAGTACTAGCTAGTACACTGACATTCTAAAATGATAAATCCAAAGGGTATCATTCACACAGATTTAATTTGGTCTTGATTAGGCCAATTACAAACCTTTTCTTTGCTATTAGTTAATATAATATATATGAGCATAAATATGATCTTGTAACAGGTTGACTACACCGCTGGCGTTGCTTGCGAAAGTTTCCAATTGCAATATAAAGTCCAGAGAAGAAAAAGCCTGGAAGTAGGAGAGATGACTAGAAACGATTCGGTTGGCCGTTTTATATGTGGATTAATTGACGGAGTAGAGGACCTTGTGCATTTCAGGTAAAATAACAACTCAATGTTTATATCCTAGTACGAATTAGCTAGCAACAGCAAGCTATTTAAATAGGACAAATTAGCTAGCAAGTGCAAGCTAGCTAGCTAAATTGCCATAAATGTTTACTGCTTTTCGACCTGTCCCCAAATTAATATAATTGGTTCAGTTTGTTTTGATATTTTAACCTGCGTGTCGTGATCGCGTTTGGTGTGGGGGGACAAAATGCATTTATGCACGATGGCGCACGCGCGCATCCGGTTTGTGTTCCGTGTCAGTTTGTAATATTCATGGGCACCAAAATATTTTTTATTTTTCAAGTCCATTTCTGTTTGATACCTGGTAAGTCAAATTGCTGTGTGTTTTTTTTGTAAATTTACTTTTTTGTAAATAAATTATGCAATTTATGTAACACAGAAATGCTATCTTATCTCCTTAGTGCTAGAGTTTTATTTTCTGAAAATACTTTGGATGTTCAACTCTTATAGACACAGATGATATATTCATGAAAACAGAGTGACCCAAGTTTCTCCAGTATGTGAATACAGTGTGTGTGTGTGTGTGATAGAGAGAGAAAGAAATTGAGCTGCAGTTCCGAGGTAGAGACATTGACTATTCATAGTATGTTAAAGAATTCCAGTGAAGTAACCCTTTTGGACCACACTATCTGCCACATTGAAGAACTCCGGGTTAAGAGAATTATCACTTCTACCTCTAATCAGCAATCATAGGATTCATTCAAGCTCCTTAGATGCCAGGTTAGGGTTACACACACATTTTCTGTCATGGTCTATGGACCCCCTGAAGTAGCCTTGGCCACCCCCTGGCCACCCCATGTATAAAACTGTATAAAATGTATATGTATAAAACAAAAAGGTCACTGGTTCAAATCCAAGATCCGACTAAATGAAAAAATATGTTAATGTGCCCTTGAGCAAGACAATAATTGCTCCTATAAGTTGCTCTGGATTTGAGCATCTTCTAAATGACTAAACTGTAACTGTAGGAAGACTGGAATATACTGGGCTCGTGACCTCTGTCTTGGCTTGAATTAGTCTTTACTGGTCATTCATTGATATCTGTGTAACGGTTCTTTAGAATTGTATCTCATCATATTGGCCTGGTGATTAGCCTACAGCTTCCCATTGGGAAATGATGGAAGGGGTGCCTTTGAATAGAGTTTGGTCAATCCCTTTGATCGGTTGAATAACATGATAATGTGTAACTTTCAGTATTAGGTGTAAGAAAAAAATGTGATGATAAACTCGGCTAAACTGGTTGAAGTGACGTCAGTATTACATCATTTCAAACATCCTCAGGTTGTAATGATGTAATTTCAACCAGTTTTGTCTGAGGGGGGGTGATTCCCTGAATGATCTTTTGACCAATGACATGTGATTGTAATCTGCATATTGATTTGAGTGCACACAGGCTAATGAAGACAAGATAACCGATGATGACTATTGACTATCTTGATCAGGTTAACAACTACAGTACTATGAGTAGAGGGTTTGAGAGGGCAATGGTACAATAGGTTACATGACTCATCCATATACTATGCAATTATGCCACTCTGAATACATCCTTTCACCACCATAGCAGATTCAGCCTACAGGGAGTGTTGATACACCCAATACTGCTTTTACAATAATGCCTGCCATTTGAAGTCATTATTTCTTAGCATTAGTAAAGATATCCCCATTCCGTCACCTACTACAGTCTCCCTCTAAACTAAACTGTGACTGAAATTTCAACTCACTTTTCCGCCCTTGTCATTTTTACGAGCTCCATGTTGAGACCTCTCTGCGGGTTGAGAGACTTGGCGACGGGCTGAATGAAAGTGACACCTGTGACAATTACAAAGTGCATGTGAGTTGTAATATTAGCACCTAGGCTGGATGCTGGAGAGGGGGTGATCAGTCTTGTGTGAGCCAGGAGCGAGAGCAGGCGCAGCGGGCCTAACAAAGATAGATTAGGAGCTGTAGGGCACACTGATAACCAGCGGATCCAAAAAGAGAAGAGATGCTCCACAGCCCAGGAATGTGACTGCACACAGATGGATCAATGCCGATAGGACCGAGGAATCATACACAACACAGACTGAGACTATGTACCCACTCATGGAAGTTCAAGAACATTGGTAACCTTAACATGCTGTCAGATAATGGTACAACGTGTAAAAGACACAAGAGCTCATTCTTTAATTCTAGGTCTTACTGTGATGTAGCGTGTATCTAAATGTAGCATTGTAGATCAGTGGCGGTAAGTGCAGTTTAAGATGACGGAGGATGATTTTCTTATTTCTATTACAGCATATTGGATCACTCTCATTCATATTCAATTCACTCAGTTCAATGTAAAAGCGACAGGTTTAGGCTACTACATGAAACTAAAATGTTCCCCCATACCCATCATAAGGTTGCTACAACCTAGCCAATGAATGAAAGTTTACAACGTAGGTGCACGCAGATCGAGAGACAAATTTGAGGTGACACATGAACAGACAATGACATTAAATACTGCCTTGCATCTAGCTGATATAGGGTGTAATCATTAGTACAACAGTTGCAAACTAGAGTTTCTATTGGACAAACTCAGTTTATGTTTATCCTTGTTTTGTTCTGTTTGCATCTGTTTAAGAAATGTTATTCAACAGAATTGGAGGAATGAATACACCCCACGCATAAACACTGTTCACTTTCATAGCAGCCACGTTGTTTTCCTTCTCGCATCTCTCCTCCTCTCACCTCTTCCCTTCGCTTGTGGAATTCAATGCACAACACATCAGCTGTATGTGACCAGGGTAAAAACCTTTCCAAGCCAATCGACTACACACAGCCTACATCATTGTCACCATATTAGCTAAATTAACGTCATAGTCAGCATAGCTAATAGAACTAACACATTAGTAAACTTGCTACAATCATACAGTAACGTTACAGTGTACATTCAATAAGCAGTTATACCGGTGGGTCCTGGTGGCAATAAATTTGTAAAACCAAAAGCTTACCTTGACTTGGAAGAGTTCCGTTGCTGTGTTGAAAAGTCATAGCCAGCTCTGTTTGAGCAGTGTGTTTCAGTGGGGTGGCAGGTAGTGTTGTGGCCAGTCACCGAAAGATTGCTGGATCGAATCCCTGAGCTGACAAGGTAAAAATCTTGTTCTGCCCCTGAGCAGTTAACCCACGGTTCCCCAGGCGCTGAAGACGTGGAAGTCGAGGCAGCCCTGCACCTCTTTGATTCAGAGGGGTTGGGTTAAATGCAGAAGGCATTCAGTTGTACAACTGACTAGGTTTCCCTTCAGTAGGCAAAATTTGCGAGCTGTGAAAGTGGAAAAAATTACTCTCTCTCTTGCTTCTCCTTCATTTTGGAATAAATTAATTAGTTCAAAACTGTTGTCTTTCTTTCTCTTTGAGTCAACTACTCACCACATTTTCTACAGTGCAGTGATAGCTAGCTGTAGTTTATGGTTTCAGTACTAGATTAATTCTCTGATCCTTTGATTGGGTGGACAAAATGTCAGTTCATGCTGCAAGAGCTCTGATAGGCTGGAGGACGTCCTCTGGAAGTCATAATTACTGTGTAAGACTATGAAAGGGGTTGAGAACCATGAGCCTCCTAGGTTTTGAATTGAAGTCAATGTACGCAGAGGAGGATGGAAGCTAGCTGTCCTCTGGCTACACCACGGTGCTACCCTACAGAGTGCTGTTGAGGCACTGTAGACCTTCTTTGCAAAATAGTGTGTTTTAATCAATTATTTGGTGATGTGATTATATTTAGTATAGTTTAATCTATACTTAACTTTTGAAATGTTTTCATGAAATTCACTGGAGGAGGATGGTCCTCCCCCTTCCTTCTCTGAGGAGCCTCCACTGTTGTAGATACTGAGCAGTAGTACAAGACTGTTGATATTCATTTAGAAAATCAAAAGCTAAATATATTTTTCTTTACAGCTTAATGTTGCACTATGCAGAAATCACTCCGCCATTTCCTGGTTGCTAAAACTCTAATACAGTAGTTGACCTAATTTCAGTTTATGTGACAAAACAAGCAAGTATAATGTAGGGAATCATGGTACCATCTAAAGCGCTGTGAAGTACATTTCCATAACCAAAAATATTGTTGTTTCAGCTGTTTGAAGCTGGTGTACACAACCGGGAAGTAAAATACGCGAATACAAAACTAAAGAACGGGAAGCATAGAAATAGCGCACATAGAACAGATCTACCACTTCTTATACTTGCAATCAAGTAGAATGATACAATATACAGTATATGCAAAAGTATATGGACACCCCTTCAGATTATTGGATTCGGCTATCGAGCATAGAGCCATTCATTAAAAATCGTCTGTCCTCGGTTGAAACACTTATTACTGAGTTCCAAACTGCCTCTGGAAGCAACGTCAGCACAAGAACTGTTCGTCGGGAGCTTCATGAAATGGGTTTCCATGGACGAGCAGCCGCACACAAGCCTAGATCACCATGCGCAATGCCAAGCGTCAGCTGGAGTGGTGTAAAGCTTGCTGCAATTGGACTCTGGACCACTCTGGAGCATTCATCACTCCAGAGCAGTGCTCTTAATCATGCTTCACCATCAGGTGGTCCGACGGACGAATCTGGGTTTGGCGGATGCCAGGAGAACGCTACCTGCCTGAATGCATAGTGCCAACTGTAAAGCTTGGTGGAGGAGGAGTAATGGTCTGGGGCTGGTTTTCATGGTTCGGGCTAAGCCCCTTAGTTCCATTGAAGGGAAATCTTAACGCTACAGCATAAAAATAACATTCCAGACGATTCTGTGCTTCCAACTTTGTGGCAACAGTTTGGGGGAAGGCCCTTTCCTTTTTCAAAGGCCCTGATGTGAGGGCCCAAAGGCTTCAAGTTCCTTGGTGTCCACATCACCAACAAACTAACATGGTCCAAGCACACCATGACAGCGGGCATGAAAAAACCTATTCTCCCTCAGGAGACTGAAAAGATTTGGCATGGGTCCTCAGATCCTCAAAAGGTTCTACAGCTGCACCATCGAGAGCATCCTGACTGGTTGCATCACTGCCTGGAATGCCAACTGCTCGGCCTCCGACCGCAAGGCACTACAGAGGGCACTACACATACACATGGTTAGCAGATGTTAATGCGAGTGTAGCGAAATGCTTGTGCTTCTAGTTCCGACCATGCAGTAGTATCTAACAAGTAATCTAACAATTTCACAACAACTACCTTATACACACAAGTGTAAAGGATTGAATACGAGTATGTAGATATAAATATATGGATGAGCGATGGCTGACCGGCATAGGCAAGATGCAGTAGATGGTATATAGTACAGTATATACATGTGAGATGAGTAATGTAGGATATATAAACATTATATAAATGGCATCATTTAAAGTGACTAGTGATACATTTATTACATCCACTTTTTAATTATTAAAGTGGCTAGAGATTTGAGTCGATGGCCGAATGGCATAGGCAAGATTCAGTAGATGGTATAGAGTACAGTGTATACATTTGATATGTGTAATGTCGGATATGTAAACATTATATACAAAATTGTTTAAAGTGGCTAGAGATTTAAGTCAGTATGTTGGCAGCAGCCACTCAATGTTAGTGGTGGCTGTTTAACTGTCTGATGGCCTTGAGATAGAAGCTGTTTTTCAGTCTCTCTGTCCCAGCTTTGATGCACCTGTACTGACCTCGCCTTCTGGATGATAGCGGGTTGAACAGGCAGTGGCTCGGGTGGTTGTTGTCCTTGATGATCTTTTTGGCCTTCCTGTGACATCGGGTGGTGTAGGTGTCCTGGAGGGCAGGTAGTTTACCCCCGGTGATGCGTTGTGCAGTCCTCACTACCCTCTGGAGAGCCTTACGGTTGTGTGCGGAGCAGTTGCCGTACCAGGCGGTGATACAGCCCGACAGGATGCTCTCGGTTGTGCATCTGTAGAAGTTTGTGAGTGTTTTTGGTGACAAGACGAATTTCTTCAGCCTCCTGAGGTTGAAGAGGCGCTGTTGCGCCTTCTTCACCACGCTGTCTGTGTGGGTGGACCATTTCAGTTTGTCCGTGATGTGTACGCCGAGGAACTTAAAACTTTCCACCTTCTCCACTACTGTCCCGTCGATGTGGATAGGGGGGTGCTCCCTCTGCTTTTTTCTGAAGTCCTAGATCATCTCCTTAGTTTTGTTGATGTTGCGTGAGAGGTTATTGTCCTGACACCCCTCTCCAAGGGCCCTCATATCCTCCCTGTAGGCCGTCTCGTCATTGTTGGTAATCAAGCCTACCACTGTAGTGTCGTCAGCAAACTTGATGATTGAGTTGGAGGCGTGCTTGGCCACGCAGTCATGGGTGAACAGGGAGTACAGGAGAGAGCTGAGACACACCCTTGTGGGGCCCCAGTGTTGAGGATCAGCGGGGTGGAGATGTTGTAGTCCCTAGTCTGCTATCACACAGCAAGCGGTACTGGAGCACCAAGTCTAGGTCCAAGAGGCTTCTAAACAGCTTCTAGCCCCAAGCCATAAGCCATAAGACTCCTGAACATCTACCCAGACTATTCACATTGCCCACCCCCCTCCCCACCACTCTCTATTGTCATCTTTGCATAGTCACTTTAATTAACTCTACCTACATGTACATACTACCTCAACTAACCGGTGCCCCCGCACATTGACTCTGTACCGGCACCCCCCTGTATATATTGTTATTTTTTACCGCTCCTCTTTAATTACTTTTATCTCTTATTCTTTTCCATATTTTTTTTAAACTGCACTGCCAGTTAGGGGCTCGTAAGTAAGCATTTCACTGTAAGGTCTTCACCTGTTGTTTTTGGGGGCATGTGACTAATAAATTTGGGTTTGGATTCGATTTTTCAAAGGCCCTTTCCTTTTTCCTACACAAAGCAAGGTCCATACAGAAATGGTTTGTCTAGATAAGTGTGGAAGAACTGGCCTGTACAAGGCCCTGACCTCAACCCCATCGAACAACTTTGGGATAAAATGGAACGCGGATGTTTCTCTCACACCGTCCCTCTCCCTTGATTTAGCTAGCTAACTAACTAACAAATATATGCTCTGTCAATCAAAAAAGTAATGCGCACCCTCAGCACTTTGATGCGCGAGTCCAGGTATGTATATGCTGATCTCACACCGCAACAAGCTTCTGATTCATCAGTGTTGAATACTCCTGGCCACCATTGATAGGAAGATGTGTGAAGCATATGCATATGGGACTACAGAATAGTTTTTTGAGGTCGAGGGAGGGTGTGAGAGGGAGGCATCCAAACGAGCTCAGCCATCCACATAAAGAGATGCACATGCAATTATTGAACTGGGAACATTTTCATGCTGGGAGACATTTTACAGCATGACATCACGATCAGAACGATTGGGAACTATTTCAAGTTGGGAAGATTTTTACATGACACCCAACCTCACTAATGCTCTTGTGGCTGAACGGAAGCAAGTCCCCGCAGCAATGTTCCAACATCTAGTGGAAAGCCTTCCCAGAAGAGTGGAGGCTGTTATTGCAGCAAAGGGGGGGACCAACTCTATATTCATGCCCATGATTTTGGAATGGGATGTTTGACGAGCCCACATACTTTTGGTCGTGTATATCTATAACTCACATTTCTATGTGAATTTGATCGGGTCGCCCAAAAAGGGGTGTATTGCTACTTTAATAGTAAAAACCTGACTTGCTGTCTCTCTTTCCTTCAGTACCCTTCCTTTAAGGTGAGCTATGTTTTAAGATGCAGGGCATGTTCACCCATACCACCCTTTGGACAAGACATCACTTCCCTAGCATGAGCTTCTCTTTACCCTATTGACTGGGGATGAGCTTGTCACCGGTTCCAGATTAAAGTCTTAAGGCTATCTATAAAAGGGGGGCGGGTTTGGGAAGGGGGACTTGTCAAAGATTTGTTTACTGTCAGACTGGGGCTTGTTAGCACTAGGGGAAGGGAAAGAGGAAATGGGTGGCTGAGGGAGCATACCAAATAGCATTCCATCCTCTATAAAGTGCACTACTTTTGACTAGACCCCCATGGGCCCTGGTCAAAAGTAGTGCACTATAAAGGGAATCGGGTTCCATTTGGACTCCTGCAGAATAGCAAAGATTAGATTCTAACACCAATGTCACCTCCAGATCTCCCATCTCTCCAGCGGTCCAGCCAGAGCGATAACATACCATGTTGTTAATTAATCATCAGCGGCCTATCCTTGTGTCAATAAGTCAGATACCCAGGGGCACGGGAGGCCCTGCATCAGATCTGTAAGCCCCTGAGTTCTCATTTAGCCATCCCCTTGATGCCCAGCAGACTCCTGGACGTGCCAGGATGGATCTTTACACAAAGCCCAGAGACTGACTTTTTACCTCCTCAGAGTAAAAAGCACACAGCTCAAGCATCCTCAAATACCTCTGTTGTTGTGTACAATACCTCTGTTGTAGTGTGCTGAAATACCCCAATTGTACTGTATATCTTTATAACAACAGGGGAAAAACCTTTTTGCGCCCTTTCGACGGACCCAAAAGACCCAACCAGGGTCTGGCTGCAGGTAGCTTGCTGGTGTGTGTCTCTACCAACAGAGAATATTAAAAAACGCTAGTCAACAACATGGGCTGGCCTTAGTAAAGATGAAGTCTATTCGTCTTTGCTTTGCTCTGTATTTTTCCTTACATTGGACCTCATCTTCTTTAAAGCCAACTAGAAATGACATCCATTCTGTTTGCCCTGATAGGAGATCAAACATTACCTGTGTGTGTGTGTGTGTGTGTGTGTGTGTGTGTGTGTGTGTGTGTGTGTGTGTGTGTGTGTGTGTGTGTGTGTGTGTGTGTGTAAACAAAATGCTAATGCAATACCCCCCCTCCAAATGGATGCATATTGAGTGGGGTAAGGTAAGCATGCCTGCGGAACCCACATGTAGATTACCTGCCCGAAGACCTGTTCCTAATTATTATTCATGTTTACAAACTTTAATCTCCTGGGATGGCCCGAAGAGCCAACTGCATCCATAATAAGCAAACAGACCCTCACTGGGAACGCATGCATTTATTCATGCAGACCACACAGAGAAAGAGGCCCCTCCACGCACCGTGCCGCACGCACCCCGCATCCTTTTCTTCATCCCCCTGAGACCAGACATTTATATGAAGACATTCCCTCAACGGCATTACAATAGCATTACCATTCTCTACCAGTAATGATTGCATTCATTCATTTTTTTCCCCTCATACCTCCTTCCCTCGGTATCTCAAACATATTGGCACAAGGGGAGAGCGAGTACAGTCTCTGTTTCTCCCTGGAGACAGACAGAGAGAGAGAGAGAGAGAGAGAGAGAGAGAGAGAGAGAGAGAGAGAGAGAGAGAGAGAGACAGAGACAGAGACAGAGACAGAGACAGAGACAGAGACAGAGACAGATAGACAGACAGAGAGACAGAGCGAGAAAGAGGCAGCAACACATTTTACACCCCTTCACCACTCTCTCTCTCTCTCTCTCGCTGTCTCTGAGATGCTTTCCACCACCCAGAAGGGAGACACCAGCTGGCTGACTTCCAGATATTGCACAGCAATCTCTTGGGGAAAAAATTAATGTAAAAAAAATACAAAAATAGAGTCCCAGAGGACGACACACACAAAGCACGCGAGTCGTACTCTTCCAGCCTTAGGGATGAGCAATCGCTCTGTGGCTATCGATTGAAAATTGCTCAGACCCTTGGGCAAAGAGTGTATGTGCCTCTCTGTGTGTGTCTGTGTGTGTGTGTGTGTGAAGGCAGATAAAATCACTCATAAACCATTTTCTAACTCCTCTCATTACCCTTCTACCAGGCTGACTGGACTTTACTGGGGACCTGGCTGTTAGCTGAAGTGGAGTATGTCATTCCATTCTGTGGTGACGTCCTCTCTTTTTATACGGTGTAACAAATCAAAGATGAATGAAGATTTTGTACAGTTATTACACTAATCTTACAGGAATACCTACACAGGGACAAGAACAATGTAATATAACATAAAGGGCTACAGGTATTCTTCTTATCAACGCATTTACAAAAGGCCTAATGATATGCATAAAGGAGAAGAAAAAACTCCACAATTTGTTCCTTCGTGCTTGTTTACAATTCATTTGTTATCATCTTCCTGTTGCCATGTCGATCAGCTCCATCAGAAGAGAGGAGCTTGTTGTTTTAATTATCACCAGCTGTCACTTTTGATGAAGCGCTAAGACAACAGAGGGGTTTGTCAGGGTTGTTGTCAGAGAGAGACAGGCTCACCCAGCTGTAATGCAGTGTATATGACATGAAAGATGTGACGCCTCAACATCAGTCTTTACATCACAATACATCTGAACCACATCTGTGAAGAAAGTAGACATGCATAAAACCAATGTACAGAGGAAGTACTTTCGAAGAAAATAACATGTTTTCAGCATATGGTAATTGGGCATTTTATAAAGGCCCTCATGGAGGTCAGTTTCATGGTAAAGAAACTGATACAGTATCATGTGCGATTTCATGTCTGGCATGAAAAGTTTACTGTGTAGGCCTATTACAGGGGCACAGATATCTTGTTCAGTGTAGGGAAGCCAGAGAGAACGAACCCTGATGAGCTAAATGGTAGATTTAATACAGTAATGAGTCATTAGCAGAGCTCATTCATCAGCAGAATGCCAGCTCATCAGTGCAATTGAGCTCAATTAAGGCGATCTCTGTAGGGCTAAAGCATCATCCTCCCTTTGTTTGACCATAGCCTTACTGCTCTATCGCCTACTCCAGCTGAGAGGGATGGAAGAATGGAAGGATGGATGGATGAGTCTGCACACCTCTTATTCCACTGGCTGGCGCTGGTGTCAGGGCATGGGAGTTTCCCCCGGAGACAGGGCCAAAACTCTCCTAAATAAGGAAACACCCCCTAAACAAATCTGCACTCCTCTTCCTGTCAGAGAGAGGAGGCGATGGAAGCATCGGCTGCCGGCCGGGGAAGGAATCAATTCCGCCTGACCTTCCAACTTAATCACCACTTGCTCCACTGCCACTCTGCTGAGACCTCCAGCACACTGAGACGATGTGGAGGGGTGGGCCGACTTGGTGGGTGAGGGCTGGGGAGCAATGAGGGTGGGTGAGGGTGAATGTGGTGACAGAGCTAGAGACAGGACTGGCGTATCCAGTGTTGGGGAGTGTGAGGGGAGTGGGAGATGACAGGACAGGGGGTAACTTGTGTTAGATGGGTGATGAGAGAGCGAGGGTACAGACAGGAGCAGGAGTTAAAGCGGGACTCTGAAGACAGAAGAACCAGTATAGGGGTGGGTGATGGGAGAGGCGAACCCTTTGTGGCCAGAGGCCTGGAAGTACTGCCTGCCTAGACAGATAGAGGTGTGGATGGTGAGAGGATCTACACTGGTCTGAGGCAAGCAAGTTGAGTCGATAATGCGTGTAGGTCAAGGCAGTGTGAGATGATGTGCTATATGTGTGTCCTGGAGGGGCTGAACACTAGAACTAGACAAGCCTGACACTGGACTGTAACATGGCCATGTTTCACAACTCTGTGTCCGTTTCACACATCTGATCCCAAAACCTCTGTTTTGCACTTGAATGGTTCAGACCTGGTGACAATAAAGGTATTTTTATACAGATCATACTGATGCACTTTATGTTCATAAATCTCCAGCACCACCCCAACATCAAACTATGTGAAAATGGTGCAGTTCTATGTTTTGTAGAAATCAGTGTGCATTGTGTGATTTGACCAATTATGAGTAGGCATTGCCTATTAATTGTCTACTAACTGGTTGATGTTGTCATTGGAAACAATTATCTTCCTCTAACTTTTTTACTACAAAACATAGAAACGTGGCATTTTCACATATGTTGATGTTGGGGTAGTTGCTAAACTGTGAAATGTATTTTTAATTCATGTTCTTTGGCTGGTTCTAGAAAATAGAAGCACATGATGCATTGTGAATGTGTTTGCAGAATGAGTTACCTACAGTATGCAAGGCTGTGTGTTGTGTATTAGTGGGCATTTCCACATTCAAATAACACTCTCAAGACAAAATGTCACGGTTGCATATTGTAACCTCGGTTCTCAGGATCGACCGAAAGTGAACCTAATTTGAAGTATTTGAGTAAACCTTCCTCGTCCTCCTTAATGCTAGTGTGCGTGATTCATGTGCTGTACCTTCAGAAAGTATTCACACATTTTGTTGTGTCACAGCCTGAATTCAAAATGGATTAAATTTAGATTTTCTGTCACTGGCCTACCCCATAATGTCAAAGTGGAATTATGTTTTTAGAAATGTTAACAAATTAATAAAAATAAAAAGCTAAAATGTCTTGAGTCAATAAGTATTCAACCCCTTTGTTATGGCAAGCCGAAATAAGTTCAAGAGTAAAAATGAGCTTAGCAAGTCACATAATGAGTTGCATGGACTCACTCTGTATGCATTAATAGCGTTTAACATGATTTTTGAAAGACTAACTCATCTCTGTACCCCACACATACAATTACTGCATCTGTAACGTCCCTCAGTCAAGCAGGGATTTCAAACACAGATTCAACCACAAAGACCAGGCAGGTTTTCCAACGCCTCGCAATGAAGGGCACCTATTGGTAGATGAGTAAAAATCAAAAAGCAGACATTTCATATCCCTTTGAGCATGGTGACGTTATCAATTACACTTTGGATGGTGTATCAATACAACTAGTCAGTACAAAGATACAGGCGTCCTTCCTAACTCAGTTGCCGGAGAGAATGGAAACCGCTCAGGGATTTCACCATGAGGCCAATGGTGACTTCAAATCAGTTACAGAGTTTAATGGCTGTAATAGGAGAAAACTAAGGATGGATCAAAAACAGTGTAGTTACTAACCTAACTGACAGAGTGAAAAGAAGGTAGCCTATACAGAATAAAAATATTCCAAAACATGAATCCTGTTTGCAACAAGGCACTAAAGTAATACTACAAAAAAAATGGCAAAGCAATACAAATTTTGTCCTGAATACAAAGTGTTATGTCTGGGGCAAATCCAATACAACACATTACTGAGAACCACTCTCCATATTTTCAAGCATTGAATTCAGGCTGCAACACAACAACACAACAAAATGTGGAATAAGTCAATGGGTATGAATACTTTCTGAAGGCACTGTATCAATCATATCAAAGAAGCCAGGTAAGATCGCTCAAAGTACATTCACTTAATCCCCTCTGCAACTTCCACATTCTGCTGCCTTCAAACAGACATATATACCTGTAGTGGGGCTGGAGCCTCTCTGTACCAGGCAGGCAGGGAGCAGCTGCCCTTCAGTGAAGGGTATACACTACAGCCTGGGTATACAGGCAGGGGAAATTGGGTCTCTGAACAGCCTGCTGATAAGCAGGCTAGTGCCAGACCTCCTGAGAGTACCGCTCCTCTCCGCAAAACAGGGACAAGGAGGAGTGTGCCCCGACGGAAGGTCAAATGAAGATCTGTGACTGCCTGGGGACTGTGGTTGTGGAGGATACTGAACTACCTGACACCATAAAATCAAATCAAATGTTATTTGTCACATGCACCGAATACAACAGGTGTAGACCTTACAGTGAAATACTTACTTACAAAAAAAAGTTACAAATAATTAAAGAGCAGCAGTAAAATAACAATAGCAAGGCTATATACAGGGGGTACCGCCGGTACAAAGTCAATGTGCGGGGGCACCAGTTAGTAGAGGTGATTGAAGTAATATGTACATGTAGTTAGAGTTATTAAAGTGACTATGCATAGATAATAACAGAGATAATAACAGTAATAACAGAGGGGTGCAAATAGTCTGTGGTAGCCATTTAATTAGATGTTCAGGAGTCTTATGGCTTGGGGGTAGAAGCTGTTTAGAAGCCTCTTGGACCTAGACTTGGCGCTCCGGTACCGTTTGCCGTGCGGTAGCAGAGAGAAAAGTCTATGACTAGGGTGGCTGGAGTCTTTGACAATTTTTAAGGCCTTCCTCTGTCACCGCCTGATATAAAGGTCATGGATGGCAGGAAGCTTGGCCCCAGTTATGTACTGGGCTGTATGCACTACCCTCTGTAGTGCCTTGCGGTCTGAGGCCGAGCAGTTGCCATTCCAGGCAGTGATGCAACCAGTCAGGATGCTCTCGATGGTGCAGCTGTAGAACCTTTTCAGTCTCCTGAGGGGGAATAGGTTTTGTCGTGCCCTCTTCACGACTGTCTTGGTGTGCTTGGACCATGTTAGTTTAATGGTGATGTGGACACCAAGGAACTTAAAGCTCTCAACCTGCTCCACTGCAGCCCCGTCGATGAGAATGGGGGTGTGCTCGGTCCTCCTTTTCCTGTTGTCCACAATCATCTCCTTTGTCTTAGTCACATTGAGGGAGAGGTTGCTGTCCTGGCACCACACGGTCAGGTCTCTGACCTCCTCCCTATATGCTGTCTCGTCGTTGTTGGTGATCAGGCCTACCACTGTTGTGTCATCGGCAAACTTAATGATGGCGTCGTTCCAGGCCAGTGCAGTCATGAGTGAACAGGGAATACAGGAGGGGACTGAACACGTACCACTGAGGGTCCCCTGTGTTGAGGATCAGTGTGGCGGATGTGTTGTTACCTACCCTTACCACCTGGGGCGGCCAGTCAGTCCAGGATCCAGTTGCAGAGGGAGGTGTTTAGTCCAAGGGTCCTTAGCTAATGATGAGCTTTGAGGGCACTATGGTGTTGAACGCTGAGCTGTAGTCAATGAATAGCATTCTCACATAGGTGTTCCTGTTGTCCAGGTGTGAAAGGGCAGTGTGGAGTGCAATAGATATTGCATCATCTGTGGATCTGTTGGGGCGGTATGCAAATTGGAGTGGGTCTAAGGTTTCTGGGATAATGGTGTTGATGTGAGCCATGACCAGCCTTTCAAAGCACTTCATGGCTACAGACATGAATGCCACGGGTCGGTAGTCATTTATGCAGGTTACCTTTGTGTTCTTGGGCACAGGGACTATGGTGGTCTGCTTGAAACATGTTGGTATTACAGACTCAGACAGGGAAAGGTTGAAAATGTCAGTGAAGACACATGTGCATGCTCGGAGTACACGTCCTGGTAATCCGTCTGGCCCTGCGGCCTTGTGAATGTTGACCTGTTTAAAGGTCTTACTCACGTTGGCTGCGGAGAGCGTGATCACACAGTCATCCGTAACAGCTGATACTCTCATGCATGTTTCAGTGTTACTCGCCTCGAAGCGAGCATAGAAGTAATTTAGCTCGTCTGGTAGGCTCGTGTCACTGGGCAGCTCTCAGCTGTGCTTCCCTTTGTAGTCTGTAATAGTTTGCAAGCCCTGCCTCATCCGACAAGCGTCGGAGCCTGTGTAGTATGATTCAATCTTAGTCCTGTATTGACGCTTTGCCTGTTTGATGGTTCGTCGGAGGGCATAGCGGGATTTCTTATTAGCTTCCGGGGTTAGTGTCCCACTCCTTGAAAGCGGCAGCTCTACCCTTTAGCTCAGTGTGGATGTTGCCTATAATTCACAGATTCTGGTTGGGGTATGAACGTGCAGTCACTGTGGAGACGACGTCATCGATGCAGTTATTGATGAAGCCAGTGACTGATGTGGTGGACTCCTCAATGCCATTGGAAGAATCCCGGAACATATTCCAATCTGTGCTAGCAAAACAGTCCTGTAGCTTAGCATCTGCTTCATCTGACCACTTTTTTAAGTCACTGGTGCTTCCTGCTTTCATTTTTGCTTGTAAGCAGGAATCAGGAACATAGAATTATGGTCAGATTTTACAAATGGAGAACGAGGGAGAGCTATTTACGTGTCTCTGTTTGTGTAGTAAAGGTGGTCTAGAGTTTTTTTTCCCTCTGGTTGCACATTTAACATGCTGGTAGAAATTAGTTCAAACGGATTTAAGTTTCCCTGCATTAAGGTCCCCGGCCACTAGGAGCGCTGCCTCTGGATGAGCGTTTTCCTGTTTGCTTATGGTGGTATACAGCTCATTGAGTGTGGTCTTAGTGCCGGCATCGGTCTGTGCTGGTATGTAAACAGCTATGAAAAATACAGATGAAACCTCTCTTGGTAGATAGTGGGGTCTACAGCTTATCATGAGATATTCTACCTTAGGCGAGCACTGTTGTTTACAAATATACATAGACCGCCACCCCTTGTCTTACCAGAGGTTGCTGTTCTATCCTGCCGATACAGTGTATAACCCGACAGCTGTATGTTATTCATGTCGTCGTTCAGCCACGACTCGTTGATACAGTTTTTATTGTCCTGTTGGTAGGATATATGTGCTTTTAGTTCATCTAATTTATTATCCAGTGATTGTAAGTTGGTCAATAGTACTGATGGCAAAAGCAGATTAGCCACTCGGCGACGGATCCTCACAAGGCACCCCGATCTCCTTCCACGATACCTCTTCCATCTCTTTCTCCTGCAAATGACGTGGATGAGGGCCTGTTCGGGTGTCTGGAGTAAATCCCTCTCGTCCGACTCATTAAAGATACATTTTTCATCCAGTTCAAGGTGAGTAATCGCTGTTCTGATTTCCAGAATGTCTTTTCGGTCGTAAGAGATGATAGCAGCAACATTATGTACAAAATAAGTTACAAACAATGCGAAAAAAAACTAACAAAATAGCACCGTTGGTTAAGAGCCCATAAAACGGCAGCCATCCCCTCCGGCGCCAATCAATCAATCAAATGTATTTATGAAGCCCTTTTTACATCAGCCGATGTCACAAAGTGCCATACAACAGACAGACCACCAGTTAAAGAAGGCTGCAGGTCTCATTATGATGCAAAATAGTGAAATGTATCATTGTAGTTATATGTCACTTCATCTGACATTACTTACATAGTGTACAAAACATTAGCAGCACCTTCCTAATATTGAGTTGCACCCCCTCAATTCGTTGGGGCATTGACTCAAAAGCATTCCACTGGGATGCTGGCCCACGTTGACTCCAATGCTTCCCACATTTGTGTCAAGTTGGCTGGATGTCCTTTGATTGGTGGACCATTCTTGATATACACGGGAAACTGTTCAGTGTGAAAAACCCAGTATCGTTACACTTCTTCTACCATACCCCGTTCAAAGGCACTTAAATATTTAGCCTTGCCCATTCACCCTCTGAATGGCACATTTACACAATCCATGTCTCAATTGTCTCAAGGATTTAAAATCCTTATTTAGCCTGTTTCCTCCCGTTCATTTACGTGGATTTATAAAGTGACATCAATAAGGGATCATAGCTTTCACCTGGATTCACTTGGTCAGAAATGTTAGCTCAAAATTCTGTGCAACTTCCAGGGAGCTTTTACTGTGAACACTGAGGCTGTACATGCTTTAAGTTACAGTTTTAACAGTGGCCAAGTAGGCTACTGTGGCTATTTGATCATAATGGCCTACCAGAGTGGCCTACCATCAAAAATAATGGTGAAAATGCATCCCATAATATTTTAACATGGAAATAGCTGTTCTATCATTCAGCTTACAGTAGCAGCCAAAACATGCCGGCCTTGACATTAACCTGTTTATCCACTTGTCCTTCAGACAAGGAGATGACTGAAAATGTTGTTTTTTGATGCAAGAAACCATTTTACAAAATAAAATGCATTATTATTCCCATACCATTATTACAGAGAATCAGACAAATTATGCAACCCTCTGCCTTTCAGCTACTTAGCTTATTCATGCCTGTCTCAAAATACAACACTGCCCCTTTAAGACAAAAGAAAGCCCTTTACCTGACAAAATTTTCTCTGTACTCTGCGCAGCAGTTCTGGAGGATCTGCGCAGGCAGGTCTTTGTGTTACAGTTTAGAGGGAACATTGCTGGTCAGTCTATGTCATGTTTTGTACACTCTGTATATACAGTATGTCACTACTAATACTGACATGATGAAGTTCACAATAGGAAAAGTTACACATATTCTTATATAACTATCCATAAGACTACAGATATGTGTATTGAATGAACAAAAGACATTTGAGGGGAAATAAACAGGCAAATAACATGAAGAGGGCAGCAATGCCATCAATGGTCTCGAGAGGTTGCAATCACCATGCATTCTACTTCTCAGAGGTCAAAAAAGCACTGTGCTACTTTTATTTTTATATTTTTTTTAAACAAGAGATGAACAACAACAACAACTCAGCTTGAGGGTGCTTCATAGATTCTAGAGTGCTTTAACCAACACAGACAGACAGAGAGAGGAGAGGAGAGAAATGTGTTGTGTGCTTCCGTAATGATACAACCCAAAGCCAGCCAGGTGGTAATAAAGCTCATCTATCTACAACAGCAATGACTCCCACCTTCCACTTCTCCTCCCTTAATTTATTCCCCCAGGTGCTATGAGTGATTTTGTCTGGTCTTTATTTTATATTAAACAGCGTCTCCTATTAGCACTCAATAATCATTTGCTGCAGCCCAGGACACAATGATTTCCCTTGACGCATAAAACCTCAATAAAGTCAACTCAGTTTCAGAAGTAATATTGCCATCATTCTTTTTTATGCGTCTCCCCCGGCCAGAGGAAAATAGCTACACATGGCTCGGTTCACTCATAAGGGGGAAGGAAGGAACACAAAGCGTGTGCAACTTTCAAAAGTTGCAAAATAAAATCTAATGAAATCCAATTTCTGCAGAGCTCACAAGGAATCCCCATCTAAGTATGAAAATAAAGGGGGAAAAATTGCAGGTGAAAAATGGGATGTACCACTTATGCGTCTTGCCGAAAGAGACATCCTGGTAATCTGACTCAGTGTCTTGTAGAGAGAGCAGGAAGAAAATGCCATGGCCTTAGCAATGTCTGATGCCTAAATCATAGAGAGCATTTTAGAGGCATGGTGGTTGATGATACGTTTACATGGTGAAAAATGAATCCCTCCAACACAATGACTGTTCAGCATTTCAGTATTGTTACAGCTTCCTCTATACATAGTCGCTCTGTAGCAGGGGAGAACTGGGAAGCTTTTTTCCTAATTACTCCGAGAACAGAACTACCGCAAAGTTACTTTTCTATCTGCCGGCAGGGCGGGAGTAACACAGCCTTGGGATGTAAGTAATAGCTGGCAAGAATTGCACAATATCTGTCTTATCTCCATGTTTCTGGTTTATAATGCTTGTTACTTTCAAATGTACTATCAGCCATCATTTCATGTTTGTGTTGATTTTAATAATTAATGCTATAGGTTTGTATCAAATGTATCAAAATTAACCATGCGTCAAAAACAAAATAATGTTGCGCAACCACAATATTTTGCCTTACAGTAATCAGACCAAAATAGGTCACATAATAGCTACAGTACCAGTTAAATGTTTGGATACACCTACTCATTCAAGGGTTTTTCTTTAGTTGTACTATTTTCTACATTGAAGAATAATAGTGAAGACATCAAAACTATGAAATAACTCATATGGAATCATGTTGTAACCAAAAAAGTAGCCACCCTTTGCCATGACGACAGCTTTTCACACTTCAACCAGCTTCACCTGGAATGCTTTTCCAACAGTATGGAAGGAGTTCCCACATATGCTGAGCACTTGTTGGCTGCTTTTCCTTCACTCTGCGGTCCAACTCATCCCAGACCATCTCAATTGTGTCAGGACCCGGTCACGAACTCAGGTCTTTGGTGTGAGAACCAGTCACTTAGCAACCTGAGCCACTAGTAGTTGGCAGAACCTAGAAGATGAGGCAGACACAGCCGTAATAGAGACGGTACAAAAAATAAAGTACTTCAGGCAAAAAGGTAATCCACCAAGACAAAAAGGTATATCCACAAGGAAAGAAGGAACAGCAAAAAATAGACTCAAAAGAATAATCCAAAAATAAACGATACCAAAACAGAGTTTCCACAAGAGAGTCCAACTGGGGCAACAAAATGTTCACAGCTTCACTGAGGCTGGGTGCTAACATACAAACACAGAGCAAAGAACTAAGGAAAACTAAGGGTTTAAATACCTACAAGGGAAACGAGGCACAGGTGCAAATAATTACTGGAAACAAGGGAAAACAAAAGGATCAGACAAAAAAAGACACAATGGGAGCCTCTAGTGGTCAAAAACCGGAAAACACCCGGCCGAATGTTGACAAATTGGGTTGAGGTCGGGTGATTGCGGAGGCCAGGTCATCTGATCCAGCACTCCATCACTCTCCTTCTTGGTCAAATAGCCCTTACACAGCCTGGAGGTGTGTTGGGTCATTGTCCTGTTGAAAAACAAATGATAGTCCCACTAAACGCAAACAAGATGGGATGGCGTATCGCTGCAGAATGCTGTGGTAGCCATACTGCTTAAGTGTGCCTTGAATTCTAAATAAATCACAGACAGTGTCACCAGCAAAGCACCCCCACACCATCACACCTCCTCCTCCATGCTTCACTGTGGGAACCACACATGCAGAGATCATCCGTTCACCTACTCTGCATCTCAGAAAGACACGGCGGTTGCAACCAAAAATCTCAAATGTGGACTCTTCAGACCAAAGGACAGATTTTCACCGATCTAATGTCAGTTGCTTGTGTTTCTTGGCCCAAGGAAGTCTGTTCTTCTTATTGGTGTCCATTAATAGTGGTTTCTTTGCAGCAATTCGAACATGAAGTCCTGATTCAAGCAGTCTCCTCTGAACAGTTGATGTTGAGATGTGTCTGTTACTTGAACTCTGTGAAGCATTTATTTGGGCTGCAATTTCTGAGGCTGGTAACTATAATGAACTTATCCTCTGCAGCAGAGGTAACTCTGGGTTTTCCTTTCCTGTGGCGGTCTTCATGAGAGCCAGTTTCATCATAGCACTTGATGGTTTTTACTACTGCACTTGAAGAAACTTTCAAAGTTCTTAAAATTTTACGAATTGACTGACCTTCATGTCTTAAAGTAATGATGGACTGTCGTTTCTCTTTGCTTATTTGAGCTGTTCTTGCCATAATATGGACTTGGTCTTTTACCAAATAGGGCTCTTCTGTATGCCAACCATACCTTGTCACAACACAACTGATTGGCTGAAACGCATTAAGAAGGAAAGAAATTCCACAAATTAACTTTAACAAGGCACACTTGTTAATTAAAATGCATTCCAGGTGACTACCTACTTTTGACTGGTACTGAATATAAAAAATACCTCATCTCACTTTAATGGTATTAAGGTAGATGTTTTTCATCTACTATTCATACTTGGCCCTACAAATCAGTTGCACTCCTGCTGTCGTCATGCAGGCTCCTTTTTTTTATTTTACTAGGCAATCAGTTAAGAATTATTTTTTATTTTTTTCAATGACAGCGGGTTAACTGCCTGTTCAGGGGCAGAACGACAGATTTGTACCTTATTGGCTCAGAGAATTGAACTTACAACCTTTCGGTTACTAGTCCAACGCTCTAACCACTAGGCTACCCTGCCACCCCGCCTTGTGTCTTGCTAGCATGTGGCTTGACACGAGGTAATTAACCACCAGAATCATTATATATATATATATATTTTTAACCACTAACCTGTTGATAAAAGCTTACGTGAGAAGCTGATCCATGTGCTTAACCATTTATTTTATTTTATTCCAGGTCATCAGTTAACATTGTGTTACTTTTGTCCTACCTGTCTCTCCCGTAACTTCTTCCAGGTTAACACCCAAGACTAGCTAGCATGATACTTGAAACCTATGCTGTCATTTAGTCACTAAATGGGTTAAGAAAATGACATATGTTTGGAACCTTAAACAACTAAACACAACTCTACAACTGAAAAACACGTCCGGGTCCGTTTTTTATGTACATTGCTCAAAACTTTTCGTTGATAACTCTGCGAAACATGGTCGGACTGGGCTGTTTTTGTAGGGAGCTCGTCCTCCGCATTAGGAACATGCTGACTTCACTACGTCATTCTAGCTTCTGTCTTATCTGAGAAATTGGGTGTGTTACTTTCGCCCCTTGTTATTTTCATCCCACGTCTAGCCTACAGTGTGGCTGGTCGATTAACTTTAATTCGTTCAGCGCTAGCAATCCTCTTGATGCTTACCTTCTTATTATCATCATAGTCTCAGTTAAAGATTACTATGAACTCAAGATTACCCATTGCAACCCAAAGGGAGAGAGAGATTGAGGTGTTTTATCTCTGCTGTTTGATGCTAGGAATAAGAGGGGCCTCTGTGGCCCTGGACATGGTGTGAAATCACAGTGGTGCTCCAAATTGAGTTCACACACCATGTCCCACGCTCAAACTGGGTAATTACCAAGCAAACTTTGTAGGGGGTGAACCGGTGTGAGGCAAAATTAAATTACATATCACAGACAGAGGCAAAGTGGAGCTTATTAAAGAGGGGGAGAGAGTTAGTTATTTCTTCAGACGTATTTAGGGGTCCGTTAACTGTGTCTCCTCTGGTAATCAGATGAGAAACTCACTGAAGACTATTGGAACAGGAGAGAGAGAAGATACCATTCTAGAACAGACTGTTCTGTTGTTACTTGACAATGTAATTCTCGGAAGAAAATAACAACAACCAATCGTTAAAGCTCACATAAGATGTCAGCATTCAGAAGTTGTTATATGTTGATAATAACGGTGTGTTTTATTCAGAGGACACAGACAGTGTAGTGTAGTGGAAAAATGCTATGTAAAAGCCACAACACTCCACTCTCCTTTCTCCTCCTCTACACTCTTAAAAAATAAGGTGCTATCTAGATCCAAAAAGGGTTCTTCGGCTGTCCTCATATTAGAATCCTTTGATTAACCCCTTTTGGTTCCAGGTAGAACCCTTTTGGTTCCAGGTAGAGCCAAAGGCTGAAAAGGGTGGAAAGGGTTCTACCAAAAATATACATGGAGTCAAAAAGGGTTCTCCTATGGGGACAGCCACAGAAGCCTTTTGGAACCCTTTTTTCTAAGCCACACTTTTGTATAATGAATTGGAGCTCAGTGCGATGCCGATGTCCTGATGCTCCACCCTCAGAATTGGCAAATTAGAAACATATTTGTCACTACAGACTAGCCTCAAATTTGTGATTGTTAACTTCTTGTTAATTAGATTCCCTGGTTTGGAGTGTCTTAATAAGACTCATGTTCTATAAATCTCAGAGATAGACTACTGGTGGTTCACAAAGTAGTACAGTATCTCTACTGCTAATTACCAATGACCACAATTAGCCGTTCTGAGATTGTTGCACTACCCAATTACCCAATCTTCTTGATAAAGTCTTGCCTATTTTAAAGCATTAAATTGATCATAATCATACATTGTATCTGATGATTTGCTATGCAAAATGAATTAGTTTCTTCCCTTTGTAGCTCAAAAATCTTCATGATGTTGTTCAAGCTATTAAGGCTGCATTTGGACAGGAAGCCCAATTTTATGTTTTTTCACTAATTGGTCTTTTGATAAATTAGATCAGCTCTGAAAAGATCTGATATGAAAAGATCTGATGTGATTGGTCAAAAGACCAATTAATGGAACAAATATCAAAATTCGGCTGCCTGTAAACGCAGTCTAACTGGAAGGGGTTATCATTTGTCTGGACACATTCATAGGGGACTCTCTTCCTGGGTCAATTGTCTGATGACACAGTGTCCTCTTGTGGACTAGTGATTGCTCTCTCTCTCTCTCTCTCTCTCTCTCTCTCTCTCTCTCTCTCTCTCTCTCTCTCTGAGAGGAGGGGTCGAGCTGGCTGCACTACAGCGAGCCTTACATCCTCATCAATAGATGGTGCTAAAGCAACTGCCTCGACATACAATCTTACAATGAGATCTTAAATCTTCCTTGAGGTTATCAGCAGTCTTCTTTATCAGGGTGGGTAAAATTTACCTCACTTTGTTAAATTATCTAGCGGGATAAAAGATCCAAGTTTAATACGACCTCTTCTCTAAGTTTCCGTTTCTCTAAAGGACATTTGGTTCACATTTTGGCTCTTTCAGTGAGTCTCCTCTAATCTTTATCTTTAGCCACACAGATAACAGCCAAGCCAACATACAAATTAAACTACCTAACAAAATGAGGTTTCAGAAAGTACCCCTATTAGCTCCACTGAGATGTTCAACCCTCTGATGCATTCTGAAAGACTTGAGAAGCTTGAAGCCGTTATTACAGCTTGAGGCACCTAAACTGTATTACCTTCCTGGATCAAACAAAACCTTATTGAGGTGTCAGGTGTCAGAGGCAGGTCCGGCCCAGCGATGACCTAACCAGGTCTGATCAGAGACTCAAACCAAGTTATAACAAAGACCCTGCATCTCATATCGCCCTGCTATGGCAGCGTCACTCACTCAGGAAAAGGCCCGTCTCTAGTATAAAACTACTGTAGTATGACTGGAGTAGATCTATAGTAACAATAACTATCCCATTAGTACATGCTATTAATTTGTGTTAATCAGTCCAACAAAAACATGCAGAGATTCCACTGTGTGCTTTGGCAACAGACCTAATCATGGTGGTGCTGAGTGGTTTCCTCCTCTTGCTCTCCCTCTCTGAGGCTTGTCCATCTACATTGATTGATGATGGACTGGTTGAGGTGTTTTCTCAAAGATATAGAGCCAAAGTCTGAGCTGCCAAGACATTTATGAACAGAAGTGTAAGAACACGTTAAATCCCCTATTTAGGGGACTTTGAGTGTTTCTGGATGGGTTCCGACCGACATTTTTGTGTACAGAGCGCTCTGTGAATGGCGCAACATCAATTGTTGTGCACTCCATGACTACTCTGGTGGTCCCACTTCGCATGCTGTTCTCATCTGAGATGCAGTATGGGCCCGATCGCTACCTACCCATGCCTTTCTTGCTCACTTCTCCATATTTGGTATTCAGACTTACCTTTTTCTGTCGCGTAACGCGCTCGGCAGGTGTGGCTACCTTGCACTCTCTGAATACATTTAATTCAACCGCTGAAAGCCCTCCCACTTGCTATATTGATTAATAAAAAATACAGTGGTTTGATTCATTCTGAAAGTTGTCATATTCAAGTTAAAATAAAATAAAATAAAATATTGGAAGGTGGAAAAAAGTGTACAACAGGGGTTGAACAATAATCCTATAAATCTACCCTAATTCTCACTAATCATGGAACTGTATGACAGCGGTCCAGTCGTCGTCAACTGTGCGCCAGCCTCCAGGTTTAACCTGCTACGTGGGGTCTGAGTTCCATAATGATTCAAATAGGCTACATGTCCCAAATTATTGCACAACGTTAGCCTAATATGATCCACTAAAGCTAGACCCTCAGGAACAACTTGACAGAGGAAAGAAAGGTAAACGGAAAGGAATAATGCAAAAATAAATGTATGTGGTTATTACTGACGGTGGCTCCCGATAGTGGCTAATATTTAACATGATACAAATTGTAAAATAAAACAGAGAAAAGCCCGGGTATACAATCAAACCGCATCCATCAACTCGGCAGGTTCAGCCCTACAGAAGCCTATAGCTTGGGTCTCCAAGTTTCATCCACACAAATTCTGAATAACGGCACAGCTATTTATATCCTATTTCACTGTGGAAAAGGTGTGGCAATACATGTCATGTGGATATGATTTTCAGTTTGCTTCCATTTTGCTGGTTTCACACTCGTCTCCAGGGATCATTATGTCGCCTTTTTACATGTTTGCAAAGATGTATGTTTTGTATTGTTACTTTGTACGTGGTGAGACAGTCTCATTAGTTTTTGGCTAGAATATGATCTGTAAATGTCTACTACTTCAGGAGCACACAGACATCCCTGGCAACAAAATGTTCAACTGTCTCGGCTCGCTATTAGAGCATCACCATATTCCTTTTATTAAAGGCGGATTCAATTCCTATCGGGAGGTGTGGCTGGAAACACCCGATGAATCTGACAGTCTGACAAAAGCTCTAGCCAAGTTTGCTAAAGTGAAAATCAGGAGATACCCTATTTGTTTGAGCTGCTGTGCAAACACCTGTTACTGAGTCGCGTGTGAAGAGGAAGAATACAATAAACATGATCATGGGGAAGTAGAGAATGTCGTGGTGATGATCTGCAGCTTAGAGAAGAAGTAGTGCATGTCGTAGACAAACAGGTAGACTGCCATGAAGAGACTGGTCAGGAAGGAGTGCCAACAGCAGTGAGTCCTATACAAAACACACACTCTACGTTCGGCTGAATACAATTTTTGGACACCGTATTACTTGTGAGGTCTGAGCGCTTGGATCGATGAGCAGAGAAATCGAGTGATATGAGAAAGAAACATTTGCATCATCTAGAACTGTAGATTTACTGTTGACACGAAGACTTGACACTTGATAGTTAAACATAACGCCACAGATAATCTGGCAAACTTAACATTTTGGAAATACATTTTTTTTATATTACACAATGCATTTACATACAAAGAGAGAGAGCACAGGATGCCACTGTTGTGATAACCAGAACTATGTATGTATGTCTCCGCCCACCTCTGCACACAAGTGGAAGTAGCACCGCAGGATGGTGGCCTTGAAGAAGGTAATGAGGTAAATTATCAGAAGAACACACATGACATTTTCACGAAGATACAGATGATGTGTATGTGTTGGTTTCAAATAATAATACTACTACAGATAGCTAACTCTATCCATGTTTTTCCTAGAAAATGTTATTATAGCTAGCTAGATGTTGTTGTAGCTAGCTCACCCAAAGCAGGCTTTTCTCCTCCTCACTGGTCTGCAGAGGCATGACTAAATGATCATGATGTTGTGGCTGTAACATTGAATGGACATTGCACTAGATAGAACAACTACTATCTAGCTATATCAGATATACATTTCAGGAAAAGCAGCTCATATAGCAAGCCAATAAAATGTTTATCATTCCATTGGTTCGACATTGACATCTAGCCATCTAATCAAGATAGAATCTGAGAGATCTCACCTTTTTTATAGCTGGAGCAGTTTGTTCTCGTCTCATCTGGGCACTGCGACAGTCAGATTGAAGCAACTGCACATTTAATCTTCTTCCCCATCCCCTCGTCTCGATTCTACAGGGAGCTAGTCTGTTCTCTTCAAAACATCACATGCCCACTAGCAAAGCCAACCAACCACACACCAAATATATACAGAGCAAACAATTATTTTAGTCTCAACCAAATGACAAGTAGCTACATAGCTAGACCTGTTACACAACGCAAGAAGCACTAGATACAGGCTAGCCAGAAGGCTCTAATGCTACAGTAGATAGCTAAATAGCTAAGCAGCCGACATCACCTTACCTGAATTGTGGGAAGAAAAAGCCTACCCACCAGAGCTATCATGTCTGCTGCTTGCTTAAAAAAATGTGGCAGAGGTTAGTCGCTAAATTAGTGCCAAAGCAGATTTGATACTGGGAAATGTCGTTTTGATGATCTTCTGCTGATGGCAATCCGAAGTGTCCAAGCAAGACAATCCATGTTTCTTTTGTTAGAAAAAGTCATTTTTTTATATCCATAAATCTCCGTTTGGTTGGCGCGTTATGTTCAGAAAATCCACTGTCGAGTCGCCCGTTGTACAGTGAAGAGAAAGCGTTCAAATTATACCTATCAACTTTGCCCAAACAAATCAAACATCATTTATAATGTATCCTTATGTATCCTTTTATGTTTATTAAAGATTATATTTCACACGGATAGTATCCTAAACAATATAAAAGGTGAATAAAGAGGAACGCGCACACGGTCTCACGCACCAAAAACTGAACTGGCTTCCTGGGTCCTCTTACCAATTCTTCTTCTATTCGGCTCTGTTCCATGATAAACACATGAAACACTGTCTAAAGATTGTTTATATCTAGTGGAAGCCATAGGTACTGCAATCTGGGAGCTTTTTCACTGAGAATTCCATAGGAAGACATTGAAAGTGAGGGCATGTCACACAAAAAAAGAAAAATCTGGACAGATATTCGCCTGCTATTTCGCCTGCTATATCAGTTATGTTATACCCACAGGCATTATTTTAACAGTTTTAGAAACTTCAGAGTGTTTCCTATCCAATAGTACTAATTATGTGCATATCCTAGTTTCTGGGCCTGAGTGGCAGGCATTTTACTTTGGGCACGCCAGACTCTCCAAAACCGACAACTCTGCTGCCGCTCCCTAATAGGTTTTAAAACGTTGGTTCGTAAATAACGATGCATCTGGTACGATCATCTTACTGCTAAAGATACATCGAAACTGTGAAACAAGGTCCAGAGCAATGTCATAGTTTTGGCAAGATAGCACAGAATAAGGCTGTAATGTAAGAATAAGGCTGTAACGTAACAATATGTGGGAAAAGGCAAGGAGTCTGAATACTTTCCGAATGCACTGTTTAAGAAATTGCGTCAAACTGCGTCATACTGTACGCACTCCCCTACGTATTTATTTGGACAGTGAAGCTAAAACGTTTAATAAGGCTCTATACTCCAGCATTTTGGATTTGAGATCAATTGTTTTGTATGAGGCGACAGTACGGAATGTCACCTTTTATTTTAGGGTATTTTCATACATATCTGTTTTATCGTTTAGAAATGAAAGCACTTGATGTCCCTAGTCCCCCCATTTGAAGTTAGAAAGTTACAGACAAATATCATACCCCCCAAAAATGCTAACCACCCCTGTTTTTGTAAAGTGATAGGTTAGTATGTCTTGGGGGTATGATATGTGTCTGTCTGTACATTTTCTGGCCTACCCAGACAAAGGATCGAACTGTCTGTGTACCTCGCAGCTCCGCTTACAATATGGCATTTGAAACGGGAGACTAGTCTAGCAATTACACCAAACACAGTTGCATCTCGCTGTGATGTTCTCGGGTGGATTTAGAGCTCTCAACATGAAAAAATACAAGATAATTTTGTAGAATTGAAACAAGATCACTTTCTCTTGGTCACAGAGGGACACCTTGTGCTTAAAGTTGAAGTTGTAACGAGTCAGCAGGCATTTGAATGGCGTCTGTTCATCGAGCAGATGACGCTGGGCAGAAAATGCTCTATCATCAGTTATTTGAAATGGTGCCAATTTTCTACTGTCACTAAGTATGATCATACTTACTTACCAATTACAAGGTGAAATATTATAGTAAGTCATTCATTATTTAATTGTTACTATATTTAGAAAGCATTTCAGTAATTTCAAGCCCCATATTCGCACATTTTTGTTGAATAGGAAAAATATCAAATAGTTTTTCATATTTTTATCATTTTTGCACTGTGTACATGAACTTGTGTCCTCAAAAGTGACTATACCTCAGCAATTTATAACTATTTTTTACCAGAAAGGTGAGATTTTTATCGTCCGGGCAGTATAGGCATTACTAAGTATTGTTTATGGCAGTGTTTCCCAACCCTGGTCCTCGAGTACCCCTAACAATACACAGTTTCCTTGTAGCCCTTGACAAACACACCTCATTCAACTCATTGAGGGTTTGATGACAAGTTGAATTTGGTGTGCTTGATTATATATTTTTTCAAAGAAAACAAATTCATTGAGAGAGAATGTAAACACCAATTCTTCCAAGCAAGCTATTGTTCAGTTGATTGATGATCATGTTATGAGCCAAAAAACTGCTATTTTAGTTACCATTGGTGTCAGTTGAGGTGTCAAACCTATTGAAGTAATTACCCAAAGATAAATCTACGGGTAATGATCTTATGGACAATATTTTGCTTCGCTATGCCGCTCCACAGATTGCAGCTCCACTAAAATACATTTAATTTGTCACTGGAAAAGGGTCAATTTCCATTGTAAGCATGCTAAATTGTGTCCAATCCCGAAAAAAACAAAGGAGGCTGCGTTTACACAGGCAGCCCAATTCTGATATTTTTTCCACTAATTGGTCTTTTGATCAATCAGATCAGCTCTGAAAAAGATCTGATGTGATTGGTCAAAAGACCAGTTAGTCAAAAAAATATCAGAATTGGGCTGCCTGTGTAAACGCAGCCTCTTACTCCTGCCAATAGTCAGCTAAACAGTCTACTCCATTCCCTCAGTAAAATATTAGAGGGTATTGTGAGTAAACAAATATGGGAGTACATGGAAAATAATGATTTGATAATAGCCAATCAGCATGCTTATAGCAACAACAAAAAACATTACACTACCACTGCATTGGCTGACATGACTGATCAATGGCTCAGTGCTGTGGATGCTGACAAGTTTGTGGGTGTACCATTTCTAGATTTGAGTGCAGCACTTGATTTAGTGGATCATTAAATACTTTCAACAAATTACTGCATTAGAATTGGGTACAGTCCTATCTAACTGACAGGAAACAGTTCACCTATATTAATGCATATTTTTCTTCACCTCATGCTTTTGACTGTGGAATTCCTCATGGCAGCGGTCTTTGGCCACTTCTTTATTTAATAAATATGTTGGTTTATTCTACCAGGAAAAGGCAGACACAACATGGGATGTGATTAAACATGGAGGGAGAGCGAATTGAGGAAGTTTTTCAGAGGAAGTGGCAGAAACCAAACTACTAGGGGTTCAGTTAGACAACTGCTTATCAAGTCAAATAACTAATCTATGTAAGCAATATCCCAGCTATAAATACCATAAAGTACACACAATAAAGTGTCAAAAAAATGTTTTGAGCAAAATAATGTTTTTTAGACAACTGCAAACTTCAAGGAGTAGGGCATTCAAGGAGTTGGTCTGCTGGGAATCTGTGATGTCATCGGCCTCCCCCCTTGCTTGAGGAAACAATAGAGGAGCAATAGAGAACAAAAGAGCAAAGCACTCTCCCACACACACACACACACATGTGCCAAGTCATGACTTACCTGGACCACCTATTGAGATGTGCCTTTTGTTAAGTAAATCAGGTATTAAATTAGTTGAAAATGAGACTGCAGTGCCACTTTAAGACTACGTGCATGTTCAGAAGGATAGCTAAGTATCTACTGGGAAAGCTTCTTAGGCAAACAACCCAAGCATTAATTGGGAGTCAGGTGATCTACTGTTCTGTGGTGTGGGGAAATGCAACAGCAAGTGAGATAAGGAGACTGCATATTGCACAGAACAAAGCAGCAAGGATTGTTCTAAGGTGGAGATATGATTCTTCTATTGTATTCATGCACACAATGTTATTGGGGGGTCAGCTATCCGACAAGATAAAAAAAACCAAAAACATGCTCACTTTATTCCACAGTGTACACCATTTAAAACGGCCAAACTCTATACACAACAGGATTCAGTTGGTAAGAGACAGACATTCAGTAAATACTAGGAATAAGATCTCAACCATCCATGTCTTACCCCGGCAGAAAAGAGAAATAGGCAAAAGAACATTGATTCAGAGCAATAAAAAAAATTGAATAGTTTCTAAGAAAAACAGAAATCTTTTAATAAATAAATTCAAGCAACACTTTAGGACTACTTGAAAATAATAGATTGTTATATTGTGCATGACTATGGTAGATGACTGAACCAATCTATCTTTTCAGACAGTCAGAGTATTTCTTATTATTATAGTAAACATTTTTCTTATTTACTTTTGTATATGCTTTTTTTACATGTAAATATGTCAGTGTGTTATGTCTGTTGTTTGAAACAGTGTGTTATTTGGGAAAATGTGATTGTATTGTTTAAAGTTTGTTAAAGAGATTATAAAGTGACATATTGGTTTCCTTACCCTGTAAGCAGTCAATGGGCAAAGTACGACAACAATCCATGCTTTGGTTTAGTTTGCCTGGCACTGTTTTCAAATGTTAACATTTTAGCATTTGTGGCACAGGGGGTCAGAGACCTGGCCGTGTGGTGCCAGGACAACAACCTCTCCCTCAACGTGATCAAGACAAAGGAGATGATTGTGGACAACAGGAAAAGGACCGAGCACGCCCCATTCTCATCGACGGGGCTGTAGTGGAGCAGGTTGAGAGCTTCAAGTTCCTTGGTGTCCACATCACCAACAAACTAACATGGTCCAAGCACACAAAGACAGTCGTGAAGAGGGCACGACAAAACCTATTCCCCCTCAGGAAACTGAAAAGATTTGGCATGGGTCCTCAGATCCTCAAAAGGGAAACTAAACCAAAGCATTGATTGCTGTCATTTCTTGTACAGGGTAAGGTAACCAATGTGTCATTTTGTCATTTGGATGAACTATCCCTTTAAAGACTCTTGGAAGATTAGTCCAAACTAAAAGCGTTCCTAATAAAATGTCTCTCTCTCTCTCACTCTCACTCTCACTCAGAAATACACACAGGAGATGAAATCACAGCAGGACTGAGAGAATCCCACTATATGAAAGAACTCTGCCAAGGAAAGAAAGAAAGTAGGATAACGGAATAGGGATTGTAAATGTGGAAAAGGGGTTTTGTCACCAAAGCAAAAACAAATTATCCTGCCATTGTTGTCTCTCCACCAGTAGACAATGTGGTTCTGCATGATTTGTGTTAGGAGGTAATCATAGCAGTTATCCATGATACATCCAATCTAATGACTGATTCAGCTATTCTGAGCTGATTATTATAGCTTTTATAGATGATGAACCCTCATAATCACAATCAGACTAATGATGAGTAGCTAAAGAAAGCAGCAGACGCACAAGGTCTTATTGTTTGCTCATTCATGTTGTGTAAAAAAGTTGCAGGCTCAAAACTTTTTGCCAGTGATGGATGAAGGTGGTAAATGTCTGTGTTAGAAACAGGCCCTTCAAGATACTTAGCTTTTAGCTCTTTCCAGATGTTCTAAGATATCTGCAACCTGTCATTTTGTCTGATCTACTGTTTATATAAAATAATTAAACTAATACAGTATCTAATTTGAAACATCCTACTCCCCTGTGCGCATGTGATGGCATGGGAATGTCTTGTGAATTTGACTGCAAAGAGAGAGGGAGGGCTGAGCTGCACCCTAAAGGTAATGTTTTGTGAATGGGTGAGCTAGTTTCCACAGGTAAGGCTGTATAGATCAGGAATGGGCAACCCGTGGACCGCATGGCCCCCCCTTTTGAAGGTCCTCAGCTCAATAAAAAAAAAGATATACTGTATATATTGAAAAAAAATATAAAACGCAACATGCAACAATTTCAAAGAGTCACAGTTCATAGGAAATCAGTCAATTTAAATAAATTAATCAGACCCTATTCTACGGGGCAGGGGCACAGCCTTGGGTGGGCATGGGAGGGCACCCATTTGGGAGCCAGGCCCACCTACTGTGTAGCCAGGCCCAGCCAATAAGAATTAATTTTCCCCCACAAAAGGGATTTATTACAGACAGAAATACTCCTCATCACCCCGCCCTCCCCCTTCTGACGATCCCACAGGTGAAGAAGCCAGATGTGGAGGTCCTGGGCTAGCGTGGTTACACGTTGTCAATGGTTGTGAGGCCGGTTGGACGTACTGCCAAATTCTCTAAAACGACATTGGTAGAGGAATTAACATTAGATTCTTTGGAAACAGCTCTGGTGGACATTCCTGCAGTCAGCATGCCAATTGCACGCTCCCTCAAACTTGATATATCTGTGGTATTGTGTTGCGTGACACAACTGCACATTTTGCAGTGGCCTTTTACTGTCCCCAGCACAAGGTGCACCTGTGTAATGATCATGCTGTTTAATCAGCTTCTTGATATGCAACACCTGTCAGGTGGATGGATTATCTTGACAAATGATAAAATGCTCACTAACAGGGATGCAAACAACATTTGGGAGAAATAAGCTTTTTGTGCGTATGGAAAACTTCTGGGATATTTTCTTTCAGCTCATGAAACATCGGACCAACACTTTACATGTTGAGTTTATGTTTTTGTTCAGTGTACAATACCAGTCAAAAGTTTGGACACACCTACACATTTAAGGGTTTTTCTTTATTTTTACTATTTTCTACATTGTAGAATAATGAAATATGAAATATGAAATAACACATATGGAATCATGTAATAACCAAACAAGTGTTAAACAAATCAAAATATATTTTATATTTGAGATTCTTCAAAGTAGTCACCCTTTGCCTTGATGACAGCTTTGTACACTCTTGCACATGTGGGTACGCAGACCCACAAGCAAGTGCGGCCCCTCATGATGACTTCAGTTCTTTTGTGGCCCCCACCCCCATCAAAGTTACCCATCCCTCGTTTAGGTAGCAGAGCTCCAGCAACATGCCCTGTCCTGTCTGCATTCCATTCCACTACCCTCTCTCTGCAGCACGGGCACTGGAAAATTCCAATATGAGTCAAGATGGTAAGATTGGGGGAGGAATAGAAAAGAGAAACATTCCTCAAGTCTTTGACTATGTTTGAAAGGTGAGACTTCATATAGTAGATGTATTTCTTATTTAGCCTTTATTTTATCAGGGAGTCATACTGATGTGTAGTACATATATAGTATAGTAGTACAGTAGAGTGTAGTATAGTATGGTTAAGCAGTAACGCACAAGAGGCAGTGCTGTATCATGAATACAGTTACAGGTAAATGGTGTTGTTCCGCCCTGATGCGATAGCAGAGGGCCAGTTAACCCATTTACCTGGGACTGTATTCATGATACAGCACTGCCTCGCGTGCCTTATTGCATTTTTTTTTTTATATACATCAGGTGGGTCTAATCCGCATTCCAGCCGGTGACTATTCCACAAGTTACCACCGGCTAAATCTATGACATTAAAATGCCTATTTACTCTGTTCCACCTGACTGCGCAATCCACTGTCTCATCAGGCCAGCTAGGCAATTTATAAACTTGATCTCCACTATAAAAATCATCTAGATGTTATCTCTCATTTCTTTTATACTAACATTTAGTTTTCAACAGCAGATTTGTATAAACCTTGCTGTCCGTCTCTCAGACATTTGCAACATTGTTTCAATATTCAAATTCGATCTCCAGCTGTCCCATAGTAATGAACGTGTCGGGAGTCGACAGGCAGGCAGCGTTTCTCAGCCAATCGAAATCATAAATCAGCTGGCATCATTTTTATGAAGATATAGAAAGAAATGGTCAATCGAATCCAAGTGCAGCTAGTTTGCAGTCTTTCCAGCTTCAGTGTGAAGTGATTGTGTTAGCTGTGTTGTTGGCTAGCTCCTCTGAACAAGTATCCTGACGAGTGAGCACATTTTCTATGCCAGGTGAAATCGAAATCATTAGCTCATTGTTATGGATTTATCCAAATAAATGTCACTAGAAAACAGCTTTAAAAAGCAAATGCAGATACTTTTGCTACTTTGCTGACATGACTGTAAGCTAGTCGTAGTTGGCTAGCAAGCAAGCAAGGGATAAGAACGTTGCCAGCCAGTATGGCAATGGAACATTTAGAACAAACGACTGGGTCGCGTCCATAGGTACAGAACAAAAAGACTGAATGAATGGGGCGTGTCTCTGGCAACCGAACCGATAGAATGAACGACTAGCTGACTTGGGTAGCAACCCTAGATTTGTGTCGGGACGTGGAAGGATGAACTAGTACGAATAAATTATTCAGAATAATGTTTTTAATTAAAATATGTCAATCATTATTTGAATATGTTGGTAATCCATTATATAAAAGTGATAATGACTTCGAAGTCGGTGTTTGGAAGATATATATTGGCACGGTTTGCAGACTTCGTCTAGGGCCTAACAACACTCGTGCCAATATATTCTCCAAAGACCGGCTTTTCGGGCATTATCACTTAAATAAAACTGCTACCAATTAAAATAACAATGCATTACATATTGTCAAGTCAAATCATGCAATTTAATTATTCCACCAGAAGATATGGTCTGGACAAAAATAAAGGTTGTAAGTTATTTTGTTCATGTTGCTACAGACGCGACCCAGTCGTTAATAATTTTTGTATACGCAAGAGGACGGATTGTCTTGTTATAAATAAAATGGTTGCTATGCAGGCTGGATACATAACGTTCTTGTCACTTGCTAGCTAGCTAGCCAACTTCAGCTAACTCAGTCACGTCAAACATTGAACCTGGAATGACAGTACACTAGCTGCATTTTTGTATGGTTGAGCTATTTTTCTATTGCCATTTACTCGGATATGTCCATAATAATGACGTTGATTCGCGATTTCGACTGGCTCAAAAAAAAAAGTTGTCCCGTCTCGTCTGGGCACCGTTCACTAAATGCTAGGCTGGAAGCAAGGAGAAATTAATTAATTTGAGATAAATACAAGAGATGATTCGGACAGCAGCATGAACATGATATTTCTATGGAGGGGTAGTGATGATTTTCAGATGGAACTGTTAGCAGGCATAGGTGTGGCTGTGACGACCAATACAACACAGCTTGGAACGCTGCTCATCCAATCAGCATCCAGGATCCAAACAAGCAGTTTTATAATATTCAATAATACACATTGAAAGAGACATTATGCACTATGCTATCTATCTATACATCAATGAATTACAGTCAACATTAGCAATAGGCCTGTCACATTGGCTTCTCTCACCAAAGCTATCACCCTGTATGACAGACAGTACCCATTCAATGTTGAGGAGTGCATGCCTCAAGGCTATTCAGTCACTAATATATCACCACAGCTTTGCTCCTGGAAAAATATGAATGTATCAATATTTCAATACCAAGACTGCTGAATAGGCTACTGTATATTGTTCCACAGTATCAACCATGCAATGGGCCATAAAATAATGCAATTGCTATGGGCCAAATCCGCAATGAAAATGTAAAGCGTCATAAATCTGTATATGTCTGGCTTGACCCTGAAATAGTCATTTCTCCCAGGACGCCCCACCATCACTCCAGTGAAAAAAGGAAAGATAATGAAAATATATTGTAGATTAGAAAGGAGTGTGTTCAATCAAACCCAGGGAGAGCCTCAAAAATGTTCTTATCCGCATGTAAAGTAGGAAAAAATTCCAGCTCGTGCTCTGTATTTCACCGTGATAAATAAGCAGTGGTGAGGTTATACATCTGCCTTCTTAGTTTTTCTCTTGGTAGATAAAGAGCTTGGCCTATGGAGAGGAATCAGCATCAGGGGCAGATACATAATTTAGTTTCCCAGCCTGCTTTATCCAACCTTTGCCACCAAATAAATACAGTATGTAAAGCCCAGGGGCTCCTCTGCCTCGTTTCTCAAAAAGTGGGAAACTCATTCTTCTGCTCATGTTTCATTCAGATACACTGAAGACAGAAAATAGCCAATACCAGATTACACACTCTCAATTTGATGCTGATGCCGATGAGTTTCCAGTGTTACTAAAGGAGTCACAACTTTATTTGAAAATTAATCATTCATACAAGCAGCCTTGACTAATTTTGACAGAGACTCTGACTAGTTGTGTTCTTGCAATGACAAAAGAAGACCTTTGAGTAGAGTACATTCCTCCCTATTTGAACATTGCTCACCTATTTCACTATATACCAAGGGGTATTTATCTTACTGTATCGGACATGCCATAAAAAGTTTTTTTCTGGATCAAAAAGGGGCTGAGGTTGTGGGCGTGGACGGGGGCGGGGGCTGTGGCAGGGGGCGTGGCAATGAGCTCGGTCGGCTCATCTGCATTTTAGAGAACATTTTTGAGGCCCCCATCTTGGCAATGCTACACCTTTTTGTCATGCAGCTGAGAGAAACTGTTGCAGTTTTAATGCACATTTTCTGCGATCCTGCATATTCTGCCATGGATAATGCTGTGTTCTTTTGCTTAAACATAATAACAAAATCCAGACTGCTGAATGAGTGTTTTTTTATTTTATTTTAAATTCTCCCTGACTGTGTATCTATTATTTTGGTGATTTTTAGTTCTCAAAGATTATAGTATAAAAAAATACACATGGCCAGTTTATTAGGTACACCCATCTAGTACCGGGTCGGACCCCCATTTTCCTCCAGAACAGCCTGAATTCTTCGGGGCATTCTACAAGGTGTCGGAAGTGGTCCACAGGGATGTTGGTCCATGCTGACGTGATGGCAACGTGCAGTTGCTGCAGATTGGACGGCGGTACATTCATGCTGTGAACAGCCCGTTCCATCTCATCCCAAAGATGATCTATTGTGTTGAGGTCTGGGGACTGCGCAGGCCACTCAAGTAAACTGAACTCGCTGTCATGTTCCAGGCAATGTTTTTCCACTTCTCAATTGTCCAGTTTTGTAGATTGCGCTCCCATTGGAGCCGCTTCTTCTTGTTTTTAGCTGATAAGAGGTTAACCCGGTGTGGTCGTCTGCTTCAATAGCCCATCCATGACAAGGACCGATGAATTCCGAGATATTGTTCTGCACACCACTGTTGTACTGAGCCGTTATTTGTTTGTTTGTGGCCCGCCTGTTAGCTTGCACAATACTTACCATTCTCCTTCGACCTCTCTCATCAACTAACCATTTTCGCTTCACTGCCGCTGACTGGATGTTTTTTGTTTGTTGCATCATTCTCGATAAACCCTAGACACTCGTGCGTGAAAAGCACAGGAGGGAGGTTGTTTCTAAGATACTGGATCCGGAGCTCCTGGCACTGACAATTATACCACGCGCAAAGTTGCTTAGGTCACTCGTTTTGCTCATTCTAACGTTCAATCGAACAGTAACTAAATGCCTCGATGCCCGCCTGCCTGCTTATATAGCTAGCCACGGCTATGCGATCGATTTTCGTGTACCTAATAAACAAGCCGGTGAGTGTATATAGGTCCATTATCTCTTCTGTATACTTTATATGTGGTTTTAGTTGTTTAAGTTTAGCGTTTTTCCATCCTGAAAATGTATTTCATTATTTATTTTTTTACACTGTTTGGATTTAGGCAACCCGGAAAAACCGCTTAGGTGGTCCGGCCAAGGATTAAAATGGCAGAAAAATGCCTGAATAAACAGTCCATAAAGTATCGTAGCAGAGACCTTTGCTGGTTGATCTGGGATCATCTCCTCTTAGACACCCCTGACACTGAAAATTTATTCTCACCACTAATGTGCTTCTGGTGGATTATCTCAGATTATCCCAGAACTCTGTCTATAGCCGAAGTCTATACTGCTGGAGTAAATCTCTCCTGTAAGGGCACTCTGCCCTCAACAACATACTATTTTCCTCATGAAAGTAGAAAAGGAATCTATCACTATCAAAACCTCTCTCTGGGCACAATGTGTGAATTGTGATGATATACTGTCAGTGGTGTATTACTCCCTCTCTGGAAAATCTATACGGGAAATATAGGTGTGAAAGCATTCTCCGCCATTCGAGAGGCAGTCAGTACTCAGAGTGATCGATCTCTCTCATCTGATACTAATCAATGCACAGGAGGATTGATCAAATTGCTAGCAACCCTCACAGACACATTATCTAAAGTTCCTCGATGAGCTTTTCTCTAAGGCCAATTACATGTTCAGTTGATGCCGCCATCCATCTAAACAAGGTTCACACCTCCAAAATAGGCTATTGAGTTCTATGTTTTACTGATGCAGCCATCAATGTTCCCACCAAGGGTGTGTGTTTAATTTATTCTTCTTTGAAAGAATCTGTGAAGAGTACATAAATACAGCCTACTTGCCAAGGTCCATGTTCCATTTGGAACAAAGAGAACTGGAATAGAATGACATGTATTGTCATGCATATGTCCAAAAATGCAATTAGTGGGTTTGAGTTTCACAGAATTACATTAACACTTATTTTCTCACACCGAGAGCAGCATTGAAACATCAGCAACAAACATGGAACCCTAATTCTATATCAGAATATACAGTGCATTCGGAACGTATTCAGACCCCTTGACTTTTTTCTAATTATGTTACATTACAGCCTTATTCTAAAATGTATTAAGTATTTTTTCCCCTCATCAATCTACACACAATACCCCATACTGACAAAGTAAAAACATGTTTTTAAACATTTTTGCAAAGGTATTACATATAAAAAACAGAAATACCTTATTTACATAAGTATTCAGACCCTTTGCTATGATACTCGAAATTGAGCTCAGGTGCATCCTGTTTCCATTGATGTTTCTACAACTTGATTGTAGTCCACCTGTGGTAAATTCAATTGATTGAACATGATTTGGAAAGGCACACACCTGTCTGTATAAGGTCCCACAGTTGACAGTGCATGTTAGAGCAAATACCAAGCCATGAGGTCGAAGGAATTGTCCGTAGAGCTCCGAGACAGGATTGTGTCGAGGCACAGATCTGGGGAATGGTACCAAAAAATGTCTGCAGCATTGAAGGTCCCCAAGAACACAGTGGCCTCCATCATTCTTAAATGGAAGAAGTATGGAACCACCAAAACTCTTCCTAGAGATGGCCGCCTGGCCAAACTGAGCAATCGAGGAAGAAGGGCCTTTGTCAGGGAGGTGACCAAGAACCCGATGGTCACTCTGACTGAGCTCCAGAGTTCCTCTGTGGAGATGGGAGAACCTTCCAGAAGGACAACCATCTCTGCAGCACTTCCCTAATCAGGCCTTTATGGCCAAACGGAAGCCACTCCTCAGTAAAAGGCACATGACAGCCCGCTTGGAGTTTGCCAAAAGGCACCTAAAGGACTCTCAGACCATGAGAAACAAGATTATCTGGAACTCTTTGGCCTGAATGCCAAGCGTCACATCTGGAGGAAACCTTCCACCATCCCCACGGTGAAGCATGGTGGTGGCAGCATCATGCTGTGGGGATATTTTTCAGGGACTGGGAGACCAGTCAGGATTGAGGGAATGATGAACGGAGCAAAGTACAGAAAGATACTTGATGAAAACCTGCTCCAGAGCGCTCAGGACTTCAGACTGGGGAGAAGGTTCACCTTCCAACAGGACAACGAACCTAAGCACACAGCCAAGACAACGCAGGAGTGGCTTCGGGACAAGTCTCTGAATGACCTTGAGTGGCCCAGCCAGAGCCCGTACTTGAACCTGATCGAACATCTCTGGAGAGACCTGAAAATAGCTGTGCAGCGACGCTCCCCATACAACCTGACAGAGCTTGAGAGGATCTGCAGAGAAGAATGGGAGAAACTCCCCAAATACAGGTGTGCCAAACTGGTGGCGTCATACCCAAGAAGACTCAAGGCTGTAATCGCTGCCAAAAGGTGCATCAACAAAGTACTAAGTAAAGGGTCTGAATACTTAAGTAAATGTGATATTTCAGTTTGTATTTTTGTATACATTTTATAATTCTTATACATTTCTAAAAACCTGTTTTTGCTTTGTCTTTATGGGTTGTGTGTAGATTGATGAGAAAAAGAAAACAATGTAATACATTTTAGAATAAGGCTGTAACGTAACAAAATGTGGAAAAAGTGAAGGAGTCTGAATACTTTCCGAATGCACTGTAAGGGTGGTATCTGTTCATTTGACATAGAATGCTTTGCAAAAACAGGTTGACGAATGAAGAAAATAAACAGCATTTTGGTCTTAAGACACACATTCTGGCACTAGCGCCTATCCTTCACACAGCCTCCGTTTTCTCTCCTAATTAGGGTCAAATGCCCGAACAGGCTTTTTGTTCTGGCAAGGGCACCCTGTCTATATATTTAGTTCTATTTTGATCAATGTGTTTTTTATGAAGTATGATCTTTTAAAGGGAGGCTGTAAGTGAGTGATAACATTAGATATTTCAACTGTCAACTTTTCATTGTCGGACTAACATTAGTCCAACACCAAATTAGCCTTTCACTTACATAGGTCATTTTTGTTAACAGTATGAACAGTGTTATTCTATGTACGATGCATGGTAATTTCTGTCTTTTAATGACAGCATGGGTAGAAGAACTCATTCTGTTGTTCCTTCTTCACCATGAGAATTAATTTGCCCGCACAGTTGTGATAAGCAGTGAAAAGTGAGAATGGCAGCTCTCAAAGACACCCCCTTCTCACCTTTCTGATGCTTGTTTTGTCTCTGGATTACCTCCTGACTGCAGAGGCACAGGAATCTAAATTGGCTCTCAGTGACCCTTTAAGTCAAGGCACAGTGATTTCCTTTTAATCTAGACATGCTTTGTGTTGCTAGGGCCTGGTGCCCAATCCCCTGCTCTATCAGGTGGTTTTAGGGAATACTTTCTATTAACAGCGAGTATCGACTATTAACAAGAGAAAGATCATTAGAATGGGTGAAGATTTTTATTGTATTTATTTTTTACGTGTTGTAAATGGTTAATTAAAAATAAACCAATATTTTCCAGTAAACAGACACAGCTGCTTTATGCCGTTACAGGTTTCTCATTGTTCTGGATCCCATTTCAAACCTGTGGACTTAAGGACTAATCAGAGGATTGCTTTCTGGACCTTGGGGAGAGGTGGAGAGATGCTGAGGTGAATAGGCTTTGACCTGTGTCAATAGAGGAGAGACGGTGCACAGTCTCACAATCCTTTTTCAGGAACAAAGAATATGTCTCAAACTACACTTCAACTAATCAGCACCTCATAGCCAACTGGAATGTCTTCCTCTATCAGTCTCTATAGAATCAGAACAGTGGCTGGGTGAAACAGCAGGTATTCTGAGCACAGTGCAAGCCCAGGCTCATACACGCACAGATGCCAGGACTAACAGGGATGAGAAGAGGAGGGGGGGGGGATGAGGAGTGGAGTGCTTTTGGCAAAGTGCACTTCTTAGGTACTGTGCAAACACATGTAGGTCTATCAGCTCTTTTTACAAATATAGAATAACTATTAATCTATGCACGGCACAGAGTTTCAGTACTCAACAGAGGTCATATGCTATGCGTTTACTCTTCAACTGCATACTGCATATTCATAAATGTCAGAAAAGGGAGAAAGAACCTTGGTCTGGTATCTCTGTCTGTGTCTTCCACTATGGCTGAGCTAACAAGTCATGTTCTAATGTTCTGATTAGGCCCAGAGTGTTTGAGGGAGAAAAGAGCATCCCATTATGACCTGCTGTGATGCCTTCTCTCCTCTGCTATTACTGAGAGTTCCATTACACCACGTCAGGGAGAAGAGACAGATAAACACAGGTATCTGCCAGACAGCCCAACATGAGACTCACTATACCGAACCCTCTTAGGAGAATAATTTTGGGCTGAAAGTTTTGATACACTTTCCGTGCTATTTTGAAAGTTTTTCAATAGAATAGGGCATTAATGTCTATCTTGGTAACTACTCAACCGTGAATAATGTACTTTGCAGTCATTGTCATTTTCCCATCAGTATGAGTACAAGAAAGCGAAAGGCAAGCATAACCAAATATTTAAGAGGACTGTAGACTGCAGTACATAATCTGCATGATATTCAATGTGTGTTTTCTAAAGTAAACTTGCAATTTGTTTGTGATCATGGTCTCTGCTCTACAAAATATAAAATTGACCTTTTTGCATTAATATCCGAGCTTGCCAACAACATCTAACAAGGACTGATAACAAGAAAACCACACAGTCTCTTTCCACACACACACACACACACACACACACACACACACAAATCATACTCACTGAGGCCAGGTGACCCTCATTTCCCCAGGGAGAGACAGCCCATTTGTATTCCAGCCACCGCATCTTGAAATCTGCATCCAAATGGGGAGTGAAATATTTATGCTGTAAAATGATGGCACTCTTCATTGTCAATTTACTTGGACATAAAAGTGCATTAGATGGATGGTGCATTCCTGCTCGGGCGAGTCAGAACAGACTCACTCAATGAGGCATCAGATTCCCATCAGTAGCTGGGAGAAAACGAGAGGGGGGAGAGAGAGAGGAGAGAAGGAGGGAAATGATGGGAGCGAGAGAAGGGAGAAAGAGGGGAAAGAGAGGGGATAGAGATGAGGAGTGAGCTTGGGGAGAATGCAGCAGCAGAGGTCCAGGCTGAAGACTGCCCTATCCTTTAGGCTGCATATAGGCAGAGCTCCCATAACCCCAGCCCTAAAACAATCTAAACAACACTATAAACCCCAAACTTAAAACTAAATGTCAAATGACTCCAAACCAAATACCATGCTTAGACACAGCCAGGCAGGCCTCTATGATGTTACTAATTATTCCTGATTGGACTTGTCTAATGATGACGGTGTGGTTTTGGATTAGGTCTTCACTATTCAAGCCTGTCATAAAGGAAGACTTGTTAGAATATTCAGGTATCATGTATTGTCCTTTCATGAGATTTTTTTTTGTCATAGCCTTGTCAACATACCGGCATGCAGGGCAAGCTCAAATACAATAAAAAAAAAACCACCAAATCACTGACTGCATAACTATCATGTTGGTATGCATTCTTAAGTATCTAATAGAGCTCGGCACATTTTTGACACTGCAGTTCAAGATATCAGCGTGTTGATTTGGCTTCAGTGTGAGCGGCTTTACATAAGCCAATCTCAGTCACTGCCTGAAGGGCTCCACTGACATTCCTTCCTGACTGTGGCATGTTCAGACACCGCCTTTACTTAGGAGGGAGCTGCCTTCAGGGAGCACGGCAGCACTGAAATTACCATCTCATCTCTCACATCTGTTTCTCTCTTTGTCTTTCTGTCTCTCTCTCACACAAACAAACACACCTCTCGGTCTCTGACTCTCTATATTTGTCTCTCTCACTCTCTGTGGGTCAGTGCTCTCCCCAAAACAACTGAATAACAAACACCTTTGTTTTTCTTTAAGGAATCCTGGTTGCTCCTTGAAGAGATAGATACAAGCCACCAAAACACTGAACACCGTTGCTAAGACACTTCAGTGTACGGTCACACACTGGCATGTATCACTATTACTAAAGACACTTCAGGGCATGGTCACACCCGTGTTCTATTGACCAAGACGTCAACAATTCTGAATCATTACTCAGCAACAACATGTCCTCCTCACCACCCTTCTCCAGGTGCTGCTATCAATGGCTGTGTTCACTTCCCATTGACCTTGCTGTTCTATGACAATTGAGAGGCTTTAAAAAGAGGCTTTGAAAAGTAAACAACTCCCTATATAAAACAGATTTTCTCTGGGGACACTGATGGATGTAGGAGTTTATAGAGGGTTGGACCTATGTGATCGATACTCGATTTGGTCTATTCTGTGGTATTCGGAGACAAAGGTCTGTAAAAGAACAAAGAGCCGATGACACCTTGGGTTTAACTCTTGACCTGTATGTCACTTCAGTTTGTGGTAGAATATTTACATAAGCATGGAGTAATGTCTATCTATTGTTATTTGCCTCACAGCTCACGAACAGAAGTGGGTTCAACCCAAGCCAACTCAATCTAAACACCACCCTTCTACATCAGGTGACACCACCCTTCTACAACACCACCCTTCTACATGTTACGACACACATTATTCGCCATGGTGTTGATCTCAAAGCAGGACTTGAATTTTTACTCATATTTTTAGTTTATCCATGTTATGCACATCGTGAAAATGTCAAGTCCTTTGGCACACATTGTCACACTTCGTCTATTATATGTTATGCAATCCTTCTTTTCAAAATGCTCTACAAAGCTGTTCCTGCTATAGGCAACACTGTTCTGCTGACATTTCTAAATACAGATGTAGGATTTTTTTGGACCAGTTTCTCACAGCAGGAAAATAATCCTGCATTTTTTAGTGGTTGAATTTTGTTTTGTTAGGGCCGTGGAAATTACAAACTTTAGAAGCGTTTTTAAACCTTGAATACACTACAAGTATGCATTTCCTTCTGTGCAATGTCTCCACAACTACTTTTTCCCCCCTTAGCCTGCCTCCACCACCTATCACTTTTATTATATGTCTATAGTAACACCTGGATTCATCTGGGGGGCGACTCCCCAAAGTTATGCCCTGAGGCTATTTGAAGAGAGGGACAGCAAAGCCCCACCCCAGTGTCCACTGAGCAATGGCTTCTCTACAACATGCAGGTCTGTTGTGCTGTGAACTCTTTGTTCCTGTGGTAAAAAGCGAGAGAGCCATCTCTAATCTAAGAGCTTTTACAGGCTCATTTTTCACCTGTCACTTCCCCCTCGCTCCTCAAGATTACCCTGAAGAAACCCCAGTATACTGTTCGTCCCGAATGGCAAATTATTCCTTACACAGTGCACTACTTTTGACCAGGCACCTTAGGGTTCTGGTCAAAAGTAGTGCACTACATAGGGAATAGGGTTTGATTTGGGACACAGAAGCCCCAGTGTCTGTCCAGGGCTTTCAGGCCCACACACAACCCAGAGTAAAATATAATATGTCTGTCTGAGGAGCACAACAGCAGCTCATTACTCAAAGATGTTGGTGTCCTTGTCAATAAAATCACATAAAAATAGATCGGTCTCAAATTAATGTGCTCTCTCAAGATAAATATATTGTCAGGTGAGGCTAGGTGCATATAGGCCTTAGGAATGTCTTAGAACTGTCCCCCTCCTCTTCCCTCCTCTCTGTCCATCCCTCTGTTCTCTCCATTGTCTGGGGGTGAAATTCCTTTCAGGGAGCCACATCCCTATCAGAGTAATGCAGACCCTTTTCAATAAAGTTGAGAGGAGGAGTCTACAAAGCTGTGAAGTTTGAAATGTTACAGTGAAGTGACCAGAATGCTACATTTCTATCAAGTTGGTTGCTGCTAAAATTAAAAAGTTATAATACTGTACATTACAATAAAGACTGCATGAAAAATTACTATTGTTGAATTATTTCGGTAATATCTAATTTACATGTGGATTATAGTAATTCTTGGGGATAAATGCCACTAAGCGCTTGAACATTCATGGTTGTCCCTAATTACGACGACACAAATTATTCCTTTTCATAAAATCTATGCAATTATCGCGCCAATATTGCTATTAGAATTGATACAAGAGCAGAGAGGCTCTGGATTACAACACAAATGAACCAGTTTAATGAGGAGAGTGATATCCTCTGATGGAAAGGAGCATGATGAGCAGCACCTTCAGCAGCACATTATTACGATGAACAGAGTTCTACATTACTACGATGAACAGAGCTCTACATTACTACGTTGAACAGAGCTCTACATTACTAAGATGAGCAGAGCTCTACATTACTAAGATGAACAGAGCTCTACATTACTAAGATGAGCAGAGCTCTACATTACTAAGATGAGCAGAGCTCTACATTACTAAGATGAGCAGAGCTCTACATTACTAAGATGAGCAGAGCTCTACATTACTAAGATGAGCAGAGCTCTACATTACTAAGATGAGCAGAGCTCTACATTACTATGATGAACAGAGCTCTACATTACTAAGATGAGCAGAGCTCTACATTACTAAGATGAGCAGAGCTCTACATTACTACCATGAGCAGAGCTCTACATTACTACCATGAGCAGAGCTCTACATTACTAAGATGAGCAGAGCTCTACATTACTAAGATGAGCAGAGCTCTACATTACTACGATGAGCAGAGCTCTACATTATTACGATGAGCAGAGCTCAACATTACTAAGATGAGCAGAGCTCTACATTACTACGATGAGCAGAGCTCTACATTACTACCATGAGCAGAGCTTTACATTACTACCATGAGCAGAGCTCTACATTACTACCATGAGCAGAGCTCTACATTACTAAGATGAGCAGAGCTCTACATTACTATGATGAGCAGAGCTCTACATTACTAAGATGAGCAGAGCTCTACATTACTAAGATGAGCAGAGCTCTACATTACTACCATGAGCAGAGCTCTACATTACTACCATGAGCAGAGCTCTACATTACTAAGATGAGCAGAGCGCTACATTACTATGATGAGTAGAGCTCTACATTACTACGATGAACAAACCAAACTGATCAAATATATGGCCCCCAGGCCAGACGAAGAGGTACTATTCGTTCAACATTAGTCTCACGTTTCCCATTTTCAGTTAAAGATCCCTAAAATCCAGAGCTGTAGCTAATGTTCTGAGTTTAGGCTGTAAAACAACACCACATAGAAGGGTGTGGCTCCTGTTTACCATGGAGAGTGGGGTAGAGAGGTTGGCCTTTTTTGAGAGGCTGATCTCCCATTGGTCGACGTTGGGCCTCTAAAATAGCATTACCTGAGTCAGGTAGAAAAGTAAAGTCAGTCTGAAGAAAGTTAGGATCGTGTTCTGTTGGTAACATCAGTCTGCAAGGAACAACATTTTCTGTTTGGCAGTTCTGTTTTTCACATATGCATTTCTCTTCAGAGGGTGGGGAACTAAAAGGCCAACAAGGTGAGTGAGGTGAGTGAAATATCCATATTAATTAGCAATGCCGAAAGTGATGTTTTAAAAGTTCCTCCATGCTTTGGTATTTTCAATTCTGAAATATTTTTGGGGCGCTGAGTTGGAAAGTCATTTGTTTGCAGAGATCATCATCATAGCAGAATCATGGACTTCATGCAATTCAATTCTGTAGAGAAAACAACATATTTTAAAGGAATAACAGCTAATTAGAAAATAGAAAGGAGGCGACTGAAAACAGAATAAGAACCTAATAAAAATAAGATACTAATAAAAAAAATCCCCATGTAACCAACAGTGATACAGTACAGCCTGGGAAGGAGTTTGTCATGTAAATGTGTGTGTCTGTGTGTGTGTCTGGGTCAGTATCAAAGCTCCTAAACAGGTTTGTGGAGCAGTAGAGGGATGGTGACGATGTTGAGGGGTGTTTGGTTTCCTCAGGAGGGGGCTCTGAGGCAGCGGTGGAGCAGTAGAGGGGATCACCGTGGAGGTGGCAAGGCTTTGTGAGTGAAGACAGAGCCAGCCAGAGCAAGCAGTCAGGCAGGCCTGTGATTGTATCCCAGAAAGAGGCCACATTCTCCTACCTGCCTGCCTGGAGCCATGGAGCAGTTATAGGACAGCACAGGCTGAAATGGAGAGGCCAAGTTACACTCCCTGCTCTGCTCCACACCCTGTCCCTGCCACCCCACCCCCCCACCCTCCCTGACTTACTAACTGGAGTCATGAATTACATAGGGCTGTGTAGAAGCTCCCAGGCCACCGTCTCCTTCCCTCTATACTCAGGTTGAAACTGTTAAAGAACTTAGTAGTTCTTCATAAACACCATGCAGCGAGAAAGGGCGTGTTGCTGCCTAAAACAGACACTCAGCCATTTTGTTCTCCACGGTGGGAGAAAAGGCATAATTTATTTTATTTAACTAAAGTTCCATAATAATGTTTGATTATTTGACCAAACTTTTGTTTCAGACATAAAATGGCCTGCTGGAGCCCTGCTGTATCGGCCAGAACTTTCTATGGATTCTATCCTTCATTCCACCGGAGTCTGTGTCTTTATTCAACCAGATTTCTGTGAAATGAAGTGTAAGAGACATGGAGCTCGAGCTTTGCACCCTAACTGAGCAATGGAGTCCATTTCCAAAGTAATTTGTCTAATCATTTACACAAAACAATATTAATGGAAAATCTGTATTCTGTATAGTTGATATTGCCCTAATAGGAATGTAATCACAATTTACAACTGCTGATGTAAAAGGGGCTTTATAAATACATTTGACTGATTGATTGCTAATTTCAAATTCATCATAAAATCAAATGTGAAAATGTAAATGTTTTGTAATCTGATTAAAATTCTTATTTAATCGCCGTGTTTGCTTGCACTGTGCCTGTAGATCAATGCTACTCTAGTCTAGATAACTATATACTGAATGACCTAAATATATCCTGTCTCTGACCCTGTCCTTTGTGCAATAGCTATCCTTGTACTATCCTTTGTGCAAGAGCTGTTCAAATACTGAACAACATTTCCACAAATGTATTTTCAACGATTTACAGCACCCACACCCTTTGGTGTAACTAGGGCTGGCACAATTACAGTATAACCGTGTAACCAACGGTTATGGATGAAGACTGTCATGAAAAGAAAATCAACTTAACCGTTTAATTATTTAAAAAAATTGGTCAAACTAACAGCTGACTGAATGACCACAATGCAACAGGAGCACACATAGAAAGATAATTAACAGAACAGAACAGGCTTGGAATCTCTAACCCTGGCAATTTGACTGGTAAACTCATTGGTACACTCGCAATGGCTGCCTGGTATTGTGATGCAATACTTTCCATGGTAATGTAGAATGTTCATTCAAATGATGTTAACTGATGTGGCTCATGCAATGGAATGTATTTTTTTGTGATGCCAGTTGAGTTTAATCAACAAAATCACAGCACATATTTTACTTCCTGCTTTGCATTGACTTGAATGGGGATGCCCGTTCCGTTCTATTCATTCTATTTCTATGGCAGCACATGCAGTCAGGAGCGGAGGAGAAAATGCGCGTCATTTGCTATTGGAATGCTAATTACGGTGACTGTCGTCATTTGGCTGGCCAATTACCGCCATCCAAAATACCATGACCGTCACAGCCCTAGGTGTAACACACCAGAACGCAATGCCACGACATGTTTTTTCATTAGCTGACATGGATCATCCAAGACTAGCCCACACACAAACACAATGCTAAAGTTCAGACAATGAAGTTGAGCTGAGAGGCCTCAGAGGAACTTAGAAGTTCAATTATCTATTCAATGTGCCCCCCACACTAACCTCCCCATAAAACAATGATTACAAATGTAGCACTACTTCGAATCCAATTTTACTGGTCGCATACACATATTTAGCAGATGTTATCGCGGGTCTAGCGAAATGCTTGTGAGTCAGGTGCATCTCTTACCCAAAGGGCACCCTATTCCTTACATAGTGCACTATATAGGGGATAGGGTGCCATTTGGGACACAACCAGAGAGTGAAAGTAGAACACAACTATTTGACGTCCTCTGACCTCCTGGTGTGCTGTGGGTAGCTGTTTATCTTTTGATTATTCTATTTCCAACCCAATCAACATGTGTCTTTATATACTGAACTGGAGAGGAACAAGTTTAATATGCTACCTTTTGTCTTTCAAAGAGTAATGTGTTCTCTAACATCGAAAAGCGCAACGTCACTAGCTGCAGGTTTTTATAAGGCCTGCTCAGGCTAAAGCTTTTATGTTCAACAGTATTCTGAATGAAATATTACAATCTGGGGTTTTACCCTGTGCAAGTGGCATTTGTTTGATTTGGTTGCCTTTTAATCAATTCCCCTTTGGAGAGCTTTTAAAAAGGTCCAATGCAGCCATTTTTTTATCTCAATATCAAGTAATTTCTGGGTCACAATAAATGCTTTACTGTGATTGTTTTCAATTAAAATGGTCAAAAAGAAACAAAAATTGCTTCTTAGCAAAGAGCAATTTCTCATGCAATAATTTTGCTCTGACTGTCTGGGAGTGGTCTGAGTGGGAACTGAAGTTTGAAACTATTTCTTATTGGTCTATTAACTAATTAATTTACCTCCTGATGATGGCAGGCCAAAACTCCATCCCACCAAAACAGGCGGAACTTCAGGTGGTCTTTTCAAACAGCTCTTAAACTAAAAAGGCATTATCACAGTATTATTCCAACCTCATAGTGTGGAAATATATATAAAACACAGGAAAATCACATTTTTGACAGTACTGGGTCTTTAAAGTAAAAAACCAAACAATGAATCCAAAAAGCAAAACAACAGATTTTCAGCACAGGGTTGTGGCTCCTCTTATATATAACCATAAATGCACCCACCTGCACTCATTAGCATGGAAGCGTTTTCTGCAGGCCTCAAACAGTGTTTAAGCAACAAAACAACGACAGGCTTTCATGTACAATGTTACTGTACACAGAGACATCAACGCAAGGTTGTCGAACACACAAAAACCCACAGAACAGGAGGAGAGTTCTGGCATTGCTGAAGCAGGGAGGGAAAGTAGTCTACTGTAAAGTAGTCTACTGCCTGTCTTCCTGTCTAATGCGTAGGTGGACACCAAACCACAACACATGAATAGGCTAATTGTCAGTGTTGTAAACCAAATGCCAATAACCACTGACATAGTCAAAGACATCTTTCTCTCATACGGTGTTGAACAGTTCCAACATAGAAAAGAGAATGTTCCTCACTGTTCCGTTGTCTTATGACTCTATGAGTTCCGGATCAATGCAGTGTTTTGAAAATAGCTTCTACTGTAGCCAGGGAGCACCTCCTGCACTGTGAGTGGACTGGAAACGGGTACTGCTACAGTAATCATGCCAGTCATGGGAGCTCCCTCACTTCTGTTTCTGCTCCTACTGAGCCCGAGCCTGGGGGAAGACACAGGTGAGAACCTAAAATGTTCCACAGAGCTGATACCGTGCTAATCTGTTGGAAACTCATCTTCACTTCTAATGAATCTGGGGTTTGCAGGTTGCTCCACCTGTTGTGTGAAATTAGTTACATGGGTTTATTTTCAAAGAAAGGAAAATGTTTCTCATCACACATACAGTACTTACTAATTGAGATCATGTGATACTCCTTCCTGGGACGCTTTAGCACTATGCACCTTACTCATACCTCTTCCTGGAATGACACAGCCATAAGCAGTGATTACAATCATAACATAGCGTATTAACGCTAACAATGTGCCCTCCTATCCACTCCTATGCACCTCCACAGTGGCGGAGGACATGGGTGTTCACCAGCTGGGTCGTCTGGTGGAGCTGTTGACCTCAAGGGAGTGTGAGGACCTCCTCTCTGCCCTGTCCCACCCAGAGGAGAACATATTCCAGCAGCTGGACCATCTCTCACTGGAGAACAACCAACTGGACCTCCAGAAGAGAGTCAAGAGAGACACTGGTACTGCAACGCTGACAGTACATCACAACCAAAAGCTCATTCGTTACACTGTGCAAACTCAACCGGGTCTGCACAATACATTTACTGTACTTCTACACATATGTTGATGTACTGAGAAGCAATGCAACAATAAAAAGGGCCTAGCTAACTGTCCTAGCTATCTCAATATACAAAATGCTCTGCTCTAACTCAACACTATATGACGGGTATATTATAGTGAGGCATTCAAAGCGATTGTTTATTATCCCAGTCTGTGAGGACTCAGAGGAGAGTGAGCGGTCTGTTCCCCCATGTCCTGTTCTGTTTACCTCTCCCTAGTTAGCTGCAGCAGCGTGGCTGGGCCTGCTGTCTGAGGGCCATATGCTGTATGTTTATCAGACAGGAACAGCGAGGCTCAGTGCCGGACAGCTCTGACAGACTGGCTGCTGAAGCACGGAGAACAGACGTACTACGACAGGCTGTCTCGCGCCCTGCAACACATCGGAAGGACAGACATTGCCATAGGTCAGACAGACAGATACAGTGCATACACACACGTACTCACGCAAACACGCACACAGCACTGGTGACGTCTCATCGAAAACAGTCATCAAAGATATGAGATTCAGCTGCCAGAGAACAACACAATAAGTTAACTTGAACACATTTTATTTTGACATTATTTCAGTGCACAAGGCTACTACTCAAGACTTCAATAACATTGTCTACATAATTGACTCATTACAACAAGATCCATTGTAATTATAATTTTTTAAATGGCATATTTTGCGCTATGCCCGTCTCTGGCATGTGGTGGGGTCTAGTGTGCAAGAGACTCCACAGTCGAGTGGCGATTGATCTGAGGTGTAAATGATCTGACAGAGGACTCAGTGGAGCTCACACCACATTCACTACAAACCATCTGGTCCTTTCATCATCGGAGATGGAGGGTGGGGGGGTAGAGAAAGAGCGAAAGAGAGGGATTGAGAGAGAGATAGGGGTAGAGAGACAGAGATAGAGAGAGAGGGGGTGGGTAGAGAGAGACAGAGAGAAATGACAAAAGCGTGACAGCCCAAGAACATCCCTTCAGTCAATACAGTGTATGAAAGCTATTTATTTTTGGATCAGAATGAATGTGTGGAATCTGAGGATACACAAAACACCAATTACCCAGGACCTGATTGCAATTAGGAATAAATCCACTTTTACACAACAACTTCGACTGTTTGTTTACTTTCTTTTTTAAAGCAAAAGTGAGAGCAGTTGCTGTATTGCTGAACTAATTGTATTTACCAAGGCCTGCTTAGTTCAAGTCCATTAACTTATGGAGGGCACCCAACACATGTTATCCATAGTTTCTCTCGGTCTCTCTTTCCCAATGCATAAACTGTAGATGGGTCGTTCCACAAAAAGAGTGTATTTTGCATCCCTTTGATATTTTAAGTAGAAGGTGTGCACCAATATTTCATTTCAAAAGCCTGTAAAATTGAATGAAGTGCCAAAATTCAGCATTGTGACATGTCCCTTTGTGCACCCTCTGTCTTCTAGGAATAGTTGAACCCACTTATGCCTCCAAGTTTTCACCATCATTGTATAGCCCTAGTCAATTCTGAAGAGGATTATTTATGTGATTCGGGATTAATTTACGTCTCTGTCCCTCATTTTATGGTCAACCCTGTTATGTGAACTGAACTCTCATTTTAATATGATGAAACTATTCCTTAATAAAATATTTTTTTCAAAAGCAAATCATAGTATAAAATCAGGTGAGCTGGTCCTACAATGTTTGGCCCTTTTCTGGTGTTTTGTGGTGGAAAAGTGAGAGGGTCGAGCATTAACCGAAGAAGGAAAAAAAATCCACAAATTCACTTTTAACAAGGCACACCTGTTAATTGAAATGCATTCCAGGTGACTACCTCTGGAAGCTGGTTGAGAGAATGCCAAGAGTGTGCAACTTTTCCTCATTAAGGAAAAGGGTGGCTACTTTGAAGAATCTTAAATATAAAATATATTTTGATTTATTTAACACTTTTTTGGTTACTAAATGATTCCATATGTGTTATTTAATAGTTTTTACGTCTTCACTATTATTCTACAATGTAGAAAATAGTTGAAAAAAGAAAAACCCTTGAATGAGTAGGTGTGTCCAAACGTTTGAGTGGTACTGTATGTATAGGCCATTTTGAGTATCCATTCACAGTGCCAATGTTCTGATGTTCTTCCAGAGGTGGGGAAAAATATAAACCAGGACAAAACCCTGAGTATGAAGAAGTATGTGGATGAGTACCATCAGAGAGTCAGCTCCATAGAGTCTCCACTTGTCAGGTCAAAGGCAGAGGAACATGTAGACCCAAAACCCCAAGCAAGGCACGGTAAAGTATAGAGCCTCAGGCTAGATAATGGACACATAATTAAGCAATAAGTCCCAAGGGGGTGTGGTATATGGCCAATATACCACGGCTAAGGGTTGTTCTTATGCACGACGGAACGCAGAGTGCCTGGATACAGCCCTTGGCAAAGGTATATTGGCCATACACCACAAACCCACAAGGTGCTTTATTGCTATTAGAAACTGGTTACCAACGTAATTAGAGCAGTAAATGTAAATGTTTTATCATACCCGTGGTATGATAAAACATATACCATGGCTGTCAGCCAATCAGAATTCAGGGCTCGAACCACCCAGTTTATATGTATCATACGTGATGGTCATGTATGAGCCCTTGCAGATAATCTCTACAGTGTACTGTGAAGGAAAGTCACTGAAAGAAAGATTTGGCTGCACTAGTTGGGCAGTGAGCCATCAAATGTATTACTAATCATCAGCGTCAACTGATGAGGAAAAAAAATTCCCAGGACAACTGAAATTTCTAAGTTGCAATTATCACCTGTCAAAAAGTCACGTTTTCTCATGGGCACGTATTCCAAGTAAAGAAAATACAAAAAAACAGGTGTCTGATACTCCTCTGATTTGGCTGGACTCTCCTGTGCTTTTGTTGAGTAGTTGTTTGTCACTGTCAGTAAAGAAATATGTTGTGATTTTGTTGAAGGTTGGCAGGCTGAGATCTGTTGTTGTGCTGTGGTTGATTGGTTGACAGTAAGAAATATACCAGTGAGGGAGCTGATATGGAGTGACCTGGAGCTTGTTGTGGAGAGGGCTCCTGTCCAGCCGTACCAGCGACGTCTACTGGACGGGGCGCGGCCCCTGGTCTACGGAGTCCTGCTAGGCTTTGCCGGGACCTTCCTCATGGGCGTACCTATCCTCCTCTTCCTCATGTACATCTCCCGGGGCGACCAGAGGAAACTACTCCGCCGCTCCTACAAGACCAGGGGTCCGTCATCATCATCACATGGTCGCTACCGTCGCTCCAGACAGAAACACATGGCTGGGGCTGGAGATGTCACATCAGCAGAAATGGCTCCTCTAAAACCCATTACGTCACATGGAAAGGTCAAGGGATTCAAGCCAGGGGCTGCATTCCCTCTATCCAAGTCAAGACAATGATCCACTGGGGTACACATAAAGAACACACGAGAATATGGGAAAAATACTCCTAAAGCTAGTCTACAGCATTTTGTCCTCTCTGTGCTGTGCTCTGATGCCTTCATTTCTCATCTATACACTACGCTGCATATTCAATTAACAGGCACACTGTTCAGGTTAATGCTGTAGGGCCACAGTGTTTATTAAAGCAATTCTGACTCAACAATAATGACGTTTCATTATTTGTTTATGCCATTACCAATAAGTAATGTGATCCAAGCACTGCTTTCCCCTGTGCGCAGCCAGCCCTCGCCCTCCAACCTTCCCAATGCAGCTGGACAATGGGCTTTGTAAAACACCACTCCTAATTATGATACAAGATGATAGTACGCTTTCTGATAAACTAATAATAATCCATGCTGTGTTTGGTGGGGTAATAAGCATTACCATCTTGCCGGTGGCTAGACGAGATGATTGGTGTGACTGTGACAGATGCGCTGGAACCGTTGGAAACCAACCCTCACACCAAAGGTTGTTCCAGTATTCCTATGACAGACATGCCACTTCCCATCTCCCTCCCGATGACTGCACTGTGCCCGTCTCTACCTCCCGGTGGTGGTGACGGCAGTGTGCCCGTCTGGCGTTGAGGAGCAACTAATTACCCAGCCTGCCGCCTGCTCCCTGGAGCCTGTCTGCCCGCCCATACCTCCACAGGCAGTCCCATCCCACACTAATAACAATGCTGCTAGCAGACAATGAGACACAGGCTTGGCAGTGACAATGGCATGGCATCATCAGACAGAGAGACAGAGACCAAATGAGAAAGAAGAAACTAGCCACAAGGCCAACAGAAAGATAAATTGTATGTGTAGGTGTGTAAACTGTGCAGTAGCTGGGACCTAGACGTTGTAAAGCTGAGCGTGATATGGACTATTTCATAGAAATGTACTGGAAATGTCTCATAAAGTAGTGTTGACGTAAACTCAAGCATGCTATTATCTTGAAGCAGCAACTCTAATTCATTACATGCAATGGAACATTTTGCTTGCACATACAGAACACTGATGAGACAAACACTTTCAAATAGCCCAGCAGGACCCTCGCAGCACTGAAGTACGTAATGCTCTCCATCTTTCTTTACTCTCCTCTTCTCTCTTATCCCTACTTTCTAGTTCTTCTATAATTGAGCTAATTACTTCATTATACAAATGTGTCCTAATGTGCTTCAGGAAGCACGCAGCTCAGATTAATTGTGCTGCTAAACAGCAATTACAGGCAATTCGTTTATAAATCAACATCTAAACAAATGATAGTGCCGAGCTACAGTGGGAGTTGCGTGCGGGTACGGAGCAGTAAGAGGCCAAGAGGGTATGGACGTGGAACATATTGCAGAAGTCGAAGGGAGAACGTTGAAGTCTGACAACAGTTATCACAAGTAGTTTAACTGTACGTGAGGAGACTCCAGGTGGTTTTACCACAGTCATTTTAAACACAATTTTCGTATTTTTGGAACAGAAGCTAAATAACAGTCAAGTTCATTTAATTAACTAGGATAATAAAAGGCATTTTCCACATATTTCCAAACATTTGTACACTAACTTTACTTTCAAACAAAAAGATGGAACGCTAGACCCACAGGAGGCAAAATTCCTGACAAAAGTAGGCTACACTTCTTCTTCTCTCTATTCCCCTGAAGAATGGTAAGACCCTGGTACTGTTGACTATGACAGACTCAGCACCCGCTGTGGGCTCACCTGTGTTGCAGTAACCACGGGAGAAGAGAGCTGGTGTTCTCTATGCCTGAGTGACCCACACAGTAAGACAACATCCCACCTGGGGCCTGTCTCTCACAGTAAAAGACACCCAGACAGTACAGACAGTATGTTGTTGTCACACCAGGGTACAATAGCTCTCAGGTGGTGGCGGAGCTGTGTGATATGAAAACCATGGCTGGGCCCACTGACACATGCCAAATGGCCTGAGAGATGCAGATTTGAAGATTGTTCAATGCATTTTACCATGACATTTCAGCAACCTCAAATGTTTAAATTGGAGTTCGGTCAATTGTACAGTATAGATTGGTATTTTGACACTTGGCTGCATTCCCTCTCTCCAAGTTCAGGCCTTGTTCCATGAGGAAGTAGGCCTTACCTTCATTTCTAAGTTCTCTCATTCAAAGAAGCCATAACAGAAGTCACGGTTGAAAAGAAAGAGGAAAATCTGACATCAAATTGACATTTACTGCTGAAGCACAGCAAAATGAGCAAGACGACACTTTTCAGGCACATCCATCCATTCTCATGTAGATCAAATTCCTTTTACAATGGTTTCTTGTGGTTATTTAACAGTCTACAGAGCAGGGGGCTTATCAAACAGGATCCTCTATTCTCCGAGGAGAGCACATCTGTCTCCTGTCATCGGCTCTGCTCAGCAGAAGGAGTCAGAAGTGCTTGTCTCTAATAAAACTAAAGATCGACGGGATGTGTGGCACGCCGAGGGGATGCTCAGGCTGGGGCCCAGACAGAGAAGGCTGGGGTGGCCTTGATATGCTGAGTGTGGAGAGCGCCGGCCGCAGCCGGGCCTCTGGGGTGCGCTTAGTGTCATTAAAAGCTTTATCATCCTCCATTTGCATCTCCAGTCTTCCGCTGGCCAATGAGGTGATGCAGCACCAACTGGGCCGATCCCCCACTCAGCCATCAGCTGCCTGTCACTCGACGAGTTCTCCCCCACCTCTACCTCCCTCCCCCTGGCTCAATACATATGGATCACAGAAAAGAAAGATCACATCCCCATTCAGCTTCTTTAAAGACATGCTGTTTTAAATCGCCTCAACCTCCACTTTCGTGATTTTCTCTCTTTATCGGTTACTGGTTTCCTTTGGGGGAATGAGACACTTCATCAAAGTTTCTATCCCTGATCAGACCAGCTGGTTGAGTTTACAGACAAAGCCACAGTGCCCTCCTGTGGTGATGTTTAGTCACTGCAAACAGCCGAGAGGAGCGAAAGTTACACTCAAGTCCTTTCTGGTTCTGGAGCCATTAACAAAATATCCCATATACATCCCCTCATATTTTAATTAATCCTGAACAACAGTAAAACTTCCCTGACAAGTGTGTTGTCATCAACAACAGAGAGGTGTGAACAGAGGGAGCGTTGGGCATTGATGAACACACATCAGGCTTGGCACTGTCTGCATGGTGCTGACTGAGATTTGGGCCAGTAACCGAAATGTCACTGGTTCACAGTGATATCTATTCATGGACGTCAAGGGAAGCCAGCGTCCATGAATTTGCTTTCATCTCTGTGTTTCATAATTTTCCTTGAATTCGCAAGAGGCTGAATGCATCTCACTGGAGAAAGCCTCCAAGGGAGCGAAAGAGCGCATCTCTGTCTCTGTATGTGTAAACCATCTATCTGATGCGGTCTGGTCAAAAAGAGTGTGATATTGTTGCCGCCCATAGACTTGAATGCAAGAGTAGCCAACGAGCACTTGGCCTCCCTTGATAAAAAAAAGCATAAAATAATAGCCAATCAGCGTTGAGCTAAACTATCTGTGAATGGTCCTGGCACACCAATAACAACAAAAAGGTGTCAAGGGATGCCAGTTTGGATTTGGCTTCACTACTATCACATCGAGAGCATACGCCATTGACATAAATAACTTTACAGGTTTTTTTTCAATTGCTAACATGCATTGGTCAAAACTGAAGTCACACTGTCAGCAAAACAGAAGTGTAGTTGGACCAAACTGTGAATCCTTTTTCATTGCTTTCACACAAAATGTAAAAACTCTTTCTCATCCATACCATACCACTGGAAAACTACATATTTGCAGCACAAGTTTTCAAATGCTAACACACGGTTTCCAAAACTGTTCAAAACAGAATGATGGCAAATGTTGTGCATTTCTGCAGTAACCAGATAGAAACTTTTATTTTCAGAAAACTTAACATGTGTAAATATTTGTATGAACGTAAGAAGATTCAACAACTGAGACATAAACTGAACATGTTCCACAGACATGTGACTAACATAAATTGAATAATGTGTCCCTGAACAAAAGGGGGGGTCAAAATCAAAAGTAACAGTCAGTATCTGGTGTAGTCACCAGCTGCATTAAGTGCTGCAGTGCATCTCCTCCTCATGGACTGCACCAGATTTGCCAGTTCTTGCTGTGAGATGTTACCCCACTCTTCCACCAAGGCACCTGCAAGTTCCAGGGCATTTCTAGTGGGAATGGCCCTAGTCCTCACCCTCCGATCCAACAGGTCCCAGACTTGCTCAATGGGATTGAGATCCGGGCTCTTCGCTGGCCATGGAAGAACGCTGACATTCCTGTCTTGCAGGAAATCACACACAGAATGAGCAGTATGGCTGGTGGCATTGTCATGCTGGAGGGTCATGTCAGGATGAGCCTGCAGGAATGGTACCACATGAGGGAGGAGGATGTCTTTCCTGTAAAGCACAGCGTTGAGATTGACTGCAATGACAACAAGCTCAGTCCGATGATGCTGTGACACACCGCCCCAGACCATGACGGACCCTCCACCTCCAAACCGATCCCGCTCCAGAGTACAGTCCTCGGTGTAACGCTCATTCCTTTGACAATAAACGCAAATCCGTGGTTAGACAAAACCGCGACTCGTCAGTGAAGAGCACTTTTTGCCAGTCCTGTCTGGTCCAGCGACGGTGGGTTTGTGCCCATAAGCGACATTGTTGCCAGTGATGTCTGGTGAGGACCTGCCTTACAACAGGCCTACAAGCCCTCAGTCCAGCCTCTCTCAGCCTATCGCAGACAGTCTGAGCACTGATGGAGGGATTGTGCATTCCTGGTGTAACTCTGGCAGTTGTTGTTGCCATCCTCTACCTGTCCCACAGTTGTGATGTTCGGATGTACCGATCCTGTGCAGGTGTTGTTACACGTGGTCTGCCACTGCGAGGACTGTCCGTCCTGTCTCCCTGTAGCGTCTTAGGCGTCTCACAGTACGGACATTGCAATTTATTGCCCTGGTCACATCTGCAGTCCTCATGCCTCCTTGCAGCATGCCTAAGGCACGTTCACGCAGATGAGCAGGGACCCTGGGCATCTTTCTTTTGGTGTTTTTCAGAGTCAGTAGAAAGGCCTCATTAGTGTCCTACGTTTTCATAACTTTGACATTAATTGCCTACCGTCTGTAAGCTGTTAGTGTCTTAACGACCGTTCCACCAGTGCATGTTCATTAATTGTTTATGGTTCATTGAACAAGCATGGGGAACTGTGTTTAAACCCTTTACAATGAAGATCTGTGAAGTTATTTGGATTTTTACGAATTATATTTGAAAGACAGGGTCCTGAAAAAGGGACGTTTAGAAAAATCAGCTGAATATTTAATAATTCCAAACGCAGCTGATTTTAATTTCAGCTGAAAGCCTACCCAAGTCTATCCTGTTTTTAGTCTTGTTACCAAAAAGACAAAAGAGGACGGTTTCAGAATGATTTAGTTTGGAAACATGGATCAAGGAAGATAGGTTGGTGGGGAAAGAAGAGTGACAGGGAGAGGGAATGTGTGGTGCAACCAAATCTGCTCCGTTCAACAGTTGCATCAATAGTACGAATTTTCCGGCAAAACAACAGGTGAGATGTGCATCCTTCAATGATAATTTAACTACATATTACAGTACAATACAGTACGTTCACATTTTTACATGTACTGACATTTTGAAATTATTGATTGTTTTGTATTTTTCAGTAGGGTCCAAAGGTTTCCTCCCACAGGGGGGAGAGGCAGAATATTATCAGATGCGCAGGAAATTGCCATTGTTGACATGGTAATTGGCAACAATGCAATAAATCTGTGGGAAATTCGGGACAGAGTGCTGGCAGGCAATATAACTTTTGGGCATGTGAATACGGTCAGCACAACGACAATTGCCAGAGTCCTAGAGAAACATAAAATAAGGATGAAGCAGTTGTACACTGTACCCTTTGAGAGAAACGGTGAACGTGTGAAATAACTCCGGTATCAGTATGCCCCAGGTAAGATGTCTGTTCAATATCCAAACAGGGTCCATACACAGCCATGCATAATATAAAGTACTGTAAACCTGTGGATTTGCTGTATTTTAGAGAGTAATAGAGATGGAAGCCAGGCAAACTGCACATACATTCATCTTTGTGGATTAAGCTGGATTCAACCTGACAAAAACATGCCGCAAGGGAAAAATGTGATTGGACAGAGAGCAACCATGGATGTCCCAGGCCAGAGAGGCGCTATCACAATCTGTGCAGCACTGTCCAATGATGGTTTGCTGTAACACAAACCACTCATTGGCCCCTACAATACAGAGAGGCTCATTTATTTTCTGGATGACCTGCATAATGGACTTGTGCCAGAGGAGAGAGGGGCAAGAAACTCCCCTACCTACGTTGTTGTGTGGGATGATGTGGCAGTCCACCACTCTGCTGCAGTCACATCCCAGGATGTCAGTACTATTCCTGCCTCCATACTCCCCCTTCCTAAACTCCATAGAGGAGTTTCTCTGCGTGGAGGTGGAAGGTTTATGACCACCATCCACATGACCAGATGTCCTTACTGGAGGCCATGAATGCAGGGTGGAGACACTTCTCCTGAAGACTGCCAGGGTTGGATTAGACATTCCAGAAGATACTTTCCAAGATGCATCGCTAATTTATGTGAAAAATCATTCAAACGTCAAAGAGAAGTTTTTAGGTCAGTGTGTTATGGGGGACAATGTATGCTTTCTGAATGAAAATTGTTGCGTTAGTGTTTTTTAGGTCCGTGTGTTATGAGGGACAATGTATGCTTTCTGAATGAAAATTGTTGCGTTAGTGTTTTTTAGGTCCGTGTGTTATGAGGGACAATGTATGCTTTCTGAGTGAAAATTGTTGCCAGTGTTATGGTGGAACAAGCTTATTTTGAGACATGTATGAAGTGATTTGGTGGTTTGAGTGAGTTTTGGAGGTGAGATTAACTGTTTGGCCAAGATGCATGCTTGTAAGTAATTGAAAAAACCGAATTGTTGCATCTCATTGTGTTGTCTTCCGGTGGCTAACTAGCTAGCTAAAAGTGTCCCTATCTAAAATTAGCCATGGATGGAGATAGTGATTTGGACTTGTGGTTTTACTAAATTCTCCACGCTGGCCAATGACTATAATGGCGATTCTGATCCAACCATTAATTCATACATTATTGTGCTCCTGGCCTCAGAGGATGGAAGTTCAATATGTAGCTAGATGTAGAAAGCTAATGCTATCTAGCAAACGTTGCCCAAGAAAGGAAGTTAGGCTAGCAAGCAAGCATTTTAGCCAGGTAGCCTAGGACAACAAAAAACAAAAGTGTGTACTGTACGACAGAGTCGTAGACCGTTAAGTCAAGATGAAAGAGGAGGATGACATTGTCGTTTCTCTACAAGTAGGGTGAGTCAACATGTTTTTTCTACTTGCACAAAGCACGCACACACACACACATAAATCAGAACCATGGAAAACCACATATTTAGCTTACGTTGATTAGACTAAATTATTTTTGGTATCTTTTAGTTGTCACTGTTTTATACTAAGCATAGGTGATTTGATGTTGAAATGGTGCTGGATTGGGGAGGCAGCTCCTGTTTTCTTTGTGACTTGCGTTAACTTTCCTTGGTTCTAAATCAATAGTTGTTTTGTAGCCCGAAGATGTTGGAAACATTAACTTGTTTGACCGTGCCGTAGGTTTGTTACATGCAATATGCTTTGTGGACTTCACTGGACAGAGGTTGCTCTCCGGTTTTGTGATGCAACAAAGGTGTGGTTGAATTTATTCTGCCACGGTTTCTTCTTATTGTCTTGGCCTTAGGCCTATATATCACGGTTGCAAGGCATATGAACTAACAGACAATAGAGCAAGCAACGCAATTATCACAACACACAGGTTATAATATGGCATTCTTCTGGCTTGGCTTACCCAGTGATTTTACCCACGCACCGCTACTGCTGGTTCAAATACCCAAGCCGACAAGGTGAAAAATCTTCCGATGTGCCCTTGAGCAAGGTATTAAACCTAATTTGCTCCAGGGGCACCGTACTACTATGGCTGACCCTGTAAAACACATTTCCCTACACCTATCTGGTGTATGTGATAATAAAACAGAAAAAATATATACAGAAATCTAAAGTGCCCAGGGGATAATTACCAATTTGGCCCCATATACAAGCTGAACGTCAAGAGGAATGTAGGACTCTCACACTTCAGTCCAGACATAGCTAAGATGAAGAACCAGGCCATGGTAGAGATCAGACTAATGTTACAGATCTACACTGCCTTCGGAAAGTATTCAGACCCCTTGACTTTTTCCACATTTTGTTACGTTACAGCCTTGTTCTAAAAATCATCAAATTGTTTTTTCCCCTCAATCTACACACAATACATAATGACAAAGCAAAAACAGGTTTATAGAAATGTCTGCTAATTTATTTTAAAAAAAACAAGAAAAATTCCTTTTTCACATAAGTATTCAGACCCTTTGCTATGAGACTCAAAATTGAGCTCGGGTGCATCCTGTTTTCATTGATCATCCTTGAGATGCTTCTACAACTTGATTGGAGTCCACCTGTAGTAAATTCAATTGCTTGGACCTGATTTGGATAGGCACACACCTGTCTATATAAGGTCCCAGAGTTGACAGTACACAGTACAGTACCAGTCAAAAGTTTGAACACACCTCATTCAAGGGTTTTTCTTTATTTTTACTATTTTCTACATTGTAGAATAATAGTGTAGACATCACAACTATGAAATAACACATATGGATTAATGTAGTACCCAAAAAAGTGTTAAACAAATCAAAATATATTTTTTATTTGAGATTCTTCAAAGTAGCCACCCTTCGCCTTGATGACAGCTTTGCACACTCTTGGCATTCTCTCGACCAGTTTCACCTGGAATGCTTTTCCAACAGTCTTGAAGGAGTTCCCACACATGCTGAGCACTTGTTGGCTGCTTTTCCTTCACTCTGTGGTCCAACTTATTGAAAACCATCTCAATTGGGTTGAGGTCAGGTGATTGTGGAGGCCAGGTCATCTGATGCAGCACTCCATCACTCTCCTTACAAATAAAATAAAATTGTATTTGTCACAAGAACCGAATACTGCAGGTGTAGATCTTACAGTGAAATGCTTACTTACAAGCCCTTAACCAACAATGCAGTTCAAAAAAAGAGTTAAGAAAATACTGAATAAATAAACTCAAGTAAAAAACACAATAACATAACAATAACGAGGCTATATACAGGGGGCACCAGTACCGAGTCAATGTGTGGGGGTACAGGTTAGGCGAGGTAATGCAGCGACACTCCCCATCCATACCCAAGAAGAATCGATGTAATCGCTACCAAAGGCGCTTCAACAAAGTACTGAGTAAAGGGTCTGAATACCTATGTAAATGGGATCTTTTAGGTTTTTCTTTTATTAAATTTACAAAAATGTCTAAAAATCTTTTTTTTCTTTGCCATTATAGGGTATTGACGGAAAAAAACAATTTAATACATTTTAGTATAAGGCTGTAACGTAACAAAATTTAGAAAAAGTGACCAGCATGTTGCACCCCCACATCTTCTCTCCCCATTACTACTCACCCAGGCCTACAGAAATAATTGTCATGCATGATTTAAAACATGAATGAAGTAATTGTGCCCAAGTTATTGGATAATTGCTGAGCAATAAACACACATAGCCAATGATGACATGCTGTCGCAACACATTATGTGGTTTCCTGTTTTACTGTAGGTTCTAATGACATCCCTTGACGTTCCACCACACAGCACAGCTTCACATTGTCCAATTTCCCTGCTGTTCAATACTGAACAACTCAATAAGGAGCCACAATCTGGATATGTTTTAATCAGGCTGAGCTTTATCTAATGAGCAGACTGGAGAACCCACCTGTCACTGTAATGAGATGATAACAAAAAATTAAAGTATGTTTTATTGTCACACCAAATAGGTGCAGTGAAATGTGCTGTTTTATAGGGCTAGCCATAGTAGTACAGCAGACCTGGAGCAAATTAGGGTTAAATGCCTTGCTCAAGGACACAGATTTCTTTGTTTTTTTTCGGATCGGGTATTTGAACCAGCAACCTTTCGGTTACTGGCCCAACGCTAGGCTACCTGCTACCCAAGACGTTGCAATGATCACTCACATCAGATATCAATTGCTCACATATCTGTCTCTACTCTCTCTCTATCAGGCCTTTATCTTTTGAATGTCAATCTGTCATTATGTCATCATGGTTCTCAGTAAACATGTAATCAAGTATTTAAGGTGATTTATGCAAGAGCTCTATGTACATTTATGGAATATTGCCATTTTATAACATGATAAACTGTTTTTATTTTGAGGATGAAGGAAGAATTGGGTCATCATTTTCTTTATCCAGAATTGTATTCAGTCTTATTGATTTGTGTTATGCTTGGTGTTGATAGGGAGGAATTAAATCATTGTGTTAACAGTAAAAGTATTTATCATATCACAATGTGTCCAATCCCAAGATAACCAGCTAGTGTCCATAATTATTACATCTTAAATAAAACACTGTTCCAAGCTAAAATGTGATACTATATGTGGAAATGGGTCAAATATTCTACACCAGTTGATCAGACTACTGAATCAATCAAAACATCAAAGGTGACTGTCACGATCTCCTGAACGGACAGACCAAGATGCAGCGATGCTTCCAGTACACATTTTATTAACAACGAACGTAACTGGGAAAAATAACAAAATATAAACGAAGATCGTGACGCTGACCACAACTAAACCAAAAACAAGCTATGCTCAAACAATAACCCACATGAAAACCCCAAACATATATATGGTTCCCAATTAGAGACAACGACACACAGCTGCCTCTAATTGGGAACCATTACCCCAACATAGAAATATAACACCTAGAACATAAAAACCTACACCAAAACCAAAACTAAACACACCAGCCTGTCTTCTCAGGCCTGGACGTGACAGTGACCTATACTTTACATTTGAACATAATGAATCAGCAACAATATAAGTTGTGAGTTACAGTAAACAAATTTGATTTGACAGGCTCTAAAATTGAAATACTCTCAGAGAACAACAGACTAGGCACTGGGCCCTTCTTCACTTGTTTGGAGGCCAAATGGAATACAGTATTTTACATCGCGCCGTGGACCAGTGGTGTGATCGTATAACTGGCCGTTAAATAATTAACCGTCCTCTTATCAGAAGCAGCCTATGTAATTTTAGACCTTAATTAATCACCCGGGAAATGCTCCATTCTTGGAACCATTTATTTGCCAACAGACTAGTGGAGAGAGACAATAGACATGAATTAATATTAGATATCAGTGGTCAAATGTGCCCCCATTCAAAACTGTAAACACACCCTGTCCAAAATGCGAGGGATGCGACAGCATTTTTCTGAAATGGCACGATCAAGATTTATGATCCCCTTGGCTGTAAAACTTGTTAACAAAGCTCCATAATGTAGATCTCCCTCTCACAAACACGCCCGTTATCCCAGACCGACGCATATGCATATGCATAAGATGAATCGTAGTCTGTTGGTCAATGTCAAACTACCGTTACTTAAATTTCACAAGTGTTTTAAAATGCTCCATCATTCTTAGGCGGCGTAGAGAAGTTGGGATAACATTCTGGTTCTATTTCAAGGCAGGCTGATACCGAGATTGCCCATATCCCATTTGGGGCAGCAGTGGCCTCTAATGCGATTTCTCCTCCCTCCCGCTTGTTATTTAAGTGCTGCAAATGTCAATCTCAATTCTAATGCAAAGGTCAAACCCAACATTTTGCTGGGGATGGCAGCTCCAAAAAAAGTCTGCCTAACCGTCTACAGATACAGTCTCTCAAGTACCGACAAGAAAATAATTTGTGTCAACAATTCCAGAGCCATATACAGTGAGGGAAAAAAGTATTTGATCCCCTGCTGATTTTGTAAGTTTGCCCACTGACAAAGAAATGATCAGTCTATAATTTTAATGGTAGGTTTATTTGAACAGTGAGAGACAGAATAACAACAAAAAAATCCAGAAAAACGCATGTGAAAAATGTTATAAAGGGAATTGATTGGTTTGTGTAAACAGAATTTGTGGTTCACTCTCTCTGCCTCATATTATTTTTTTTATTTCACCTTTATTTAACCAGGTAGCCCCGTTGAGAACAAGTTCTCATTTACAACTGCAACCTGGCCAAGATAAAGCAGAGCAGCGCAACAAAAACAACAACACAGAGTTACACAAACAAACGTACAGTCAATAACACAATAGAAAAATCTATATACAGTGTGTGCAAATGTAGTAAGATTAGGGAGGTAAGGACATAAATAGGCCATAGTGGCGAAATAATTACAATTTAGTATTAACACTGGAGTGATATGTGCAGATGATGATGTGTAAGTAGAGATACTGGGGTGCAAAGGAGCAAAATTAAATAACAATACGGGGATAAGGTAGTTGGGTGGGCTATTTACAGATGGGCTGTGTACAGGTGCAGTGATCGGTAAGCTGCTCTGACAGCTGATGCTTAAAGGGAGGGAGATATAAGTCTCCTGCTTCAGTGATTTTTGCAATTCGTTCCAGTCATTGGCAGCAGAGAACTGGAAGGAAAGGCAGCCAAAGGAGGAGTTGGCTTTAGGGATGACCAGTGAAATATACCTGCTGGAGCGCGTGCTACTTGGTTGGTGTTGCTATGGTGACCAGTGAGCTGAGATAAGGCGGGGCTTTACCTAGCAAAGACATTTTGTGGTCAATGAATGTGCAGTTCTTATTTATCACACTAATCTACTGGCTACTACCGATTTAATGAAGTGGCTGAATGTGGCCCAGGGGCACACATACCTCATGGAGTCATATACACTCAGGGAGCACAGTGTTTGGAAGAGACATGCATGGTGGGACAGCTGTATGAGGGGTACATTTTTTATTAAAGTACTGTACAGTAACTGTAACCATATTACAGCAGTGTGCAGATCACTTTTGGTTACCAACAAGTAGTTAAGCAGAGATTACATGATAAAAGAACAAAGCATTATTTGTTCAAATTACACAACACAGTTCAAATCAAATCAAACTTTGTCACATGCGTCGAATACAACAGGTACTCTTTCTTGAACTGCACTGTTGGTTAAGAAAATATTTACCAAATAAACAAAAAAAATTAAAAAAAATAAACAATAAAATAACAATAATAAGGCTATATTATAAGGGCACAAGGCGAGACCCAGATGCAGACACAGGAGGCAGATGGTTGGAGTCTTACAATGTTCATTAATCCAAAAATGGGTCGTGTACAGGCAAAAGGTCAAAACGGAAATTCCTTGTAAAGTGCAGAGGAGAATATAGCAGTGGAACATTTAGAATGAACACAGGCTACAATCTATCTAGCTACGATGGTACATCACTTTAATGGACCACTCCTACAGGTGAATGAACAAGAGAATAGAATGGCATTCCATTAAACGCTAGAACCATGTTTAAAACACAACCACCATGATTCACAATAAGCCCTCTCTAACCACAAAACATCCACCTGCTATTCTCAGGACATCGCACCAGCTCTCACCTGTACTGTAGCCTACCAGTGACACCTGCTGGGTACAGGCCTGTCAGGTATTACCACAGAGGGGTTACAAAGGAAAAGGCAGCGTGATAGAGAGAAAGCCATTAAAAAGTGGAGTGTCTCGGAGTGGCTCTCCCACAGCTCCTGATTAAAGCTGATGGCCGTAGGAACTCTGTAATTACCTACAGTGCCAATTTTTTTCAGAGAGGAGGGAGGGAGGCTGCAGGACCAGGTGTAAAACAGAATATTTTAGGATTATTTCCTAATAGCATCATAAATCTATTCATGCATCACTAGTATACCGACAGCAACTGACTGCCACTGGGATAGCAGGATTAGTGCACCTGCTACCAACATGAAGCAAGGATTCAGTTGAACCTCACTAAATATTTGCATATTTTCATTAAAGTATACCAGTGTCATACAGTGGTTAGAGAAATGAAAGTACAGGCCTACCACTTCAGCTAATACATCGTAAATCAAAAAACAATTATACAGATTTTAATATAAAATGTTAAAGATTGTGGCATGATAAAGATAGTAAAATGGAATTGAATTAGTTTAAAATGTCATTGGGTGTGACATCTAGTGGGATGCATATTGTGACAATGAATCAGGGAGGTCAGAGTAGACGAGCTGGGATAATGTGATTGGGGAATGATGTGTATCCCACAGCATGCACACGAGCACACACACAAACACAGGATGCCCTCCGGCGTCATCCATCTTTGCATAATTTAGACCATAATTTAAACTCAATCATCGTCGCTCCACATCCAGCCCAAGTGCTAGGCCACTGGAGGTCTGGCCACAACTGCTAAACCTTAAGTGGATTGGTGGCACTGTTGTCCCCTTGGACATGCACTTAATATGAGTGTGGATGCATCTATACTAATATATGAATACATAATGTAATCATATATTACTTACTGCTTTCAGATAAAATTGTTCTTGGCCATAGCAGAAAGCAAAATGGCTTAAAACTTCTGTCAAACTAAGAACACTTCTCTCAACAGTACTGTACACAAGCCAAGGGGTGTTTTCTCAGAGTTTACAAGAGTTTACACAAAACGTAGTGTGTTTGTGTTCTCTTCTCCTTATATTCAGTAATGACAATAGCAAATTGTAAAGGTATGCTTATTTATGCTCCAGAGCAAGCTAGAGTACTAGAGTAAATATCAACCCCATAGGGATATACAGTGCATTCGGAAAGTATTCATACCCCTTGACTTTTTCCACATTTTGTTACATTACAGCCTCAATCTAAAATTGATTAAATCGTTTTTTCCCCCCTCATTAATATACACACAATACCCCATAATGACAAAGCAAAAATAGGTTTAGACATTTTTGAAAATGTATTTAAAAAAATACTTTGTTGAAGCACCTTTTGCAGTGATTACAGCCTCAAGTCTTCTTGGGTATGACGCTATAAGCTTGGCACACCTGTATTTGAGGAGTTTCTCCCATTCTTCTCTGCAGATCCTCTTAAGCTCGGTCAGGTTGGATGGGGAGTGTCGCTGCACAGCCATTTTCTGGTCTCTCCAGAGATGTTAGATCGGGTTCAAGTCTGGGCTCTGGCTGGGCCACTCAAGGACATTCAGAGACTAGTCGCGAAGCCACTTGGCTGTGTGCTTAGGGTTGTTGTCCTGTTGGAAGGTAAACCTATGCCCCAGTCTGAGATCCTGAACGCTTTGGAGCAGGTTTTCATCAAGGAACTCTCTGTATTTTGTTCCGTTCATCTTTCCCTCGATCCTGACTAGTCTCCCAGTCCCTGCCGCTGAAAAACATCCCCACAGCATGTGCTGCCACCACCTTGCTTCACCGTAGAGATGGTGCCAGGCCAAAGAGTTCAATCTTGGTTTCATCAGACCTGAGAATCTTGTTTATCCCATGTGTAACTCTGTGTTGTTGTTTTTGTCGCGCTGCTTTGCTGGATCTTGGCCAGGTCGCAGTTGTAAATGAGAACTTGTTCTCAAGTTAAATAAAAGTGAAATAAAAAATATAAAAATAAAATATGAGGCAGAGAGAGTGAACCACAAATTCTGTCTTACACAAACCGTTCAAGATGCTTTAGGGCGATTAGTCCTTTTAGTGCCTTTTGGCAAACTCCTAAGCGGGCTGTCGTGTGCCTTTTACTGAGGAGTGGCTTCCGTCTGGCCACTGTACCATAAAGGCCTGATTGGTGGAGTGCTGCAGAGATGGTTGTCCTTATGGAAGGTTCTCCCATCTCCACAGAGGAACTCTGTCAGAGTGAGTCACCTCCCTTCTCCCTCAATTGCTCAGTTTGGCCAGGCGGCCAGCTCTAGGAAGTCTTGGTGGTTCTAAACTTCTTCCATTTAAGAACGATGGAGGCCACTGTGCTCTTGGGGACATTCAATGCTGCAGAAATGTTTTGGTACCCGTTCCCAGATCTATGCCTTGACACAATCCTGTCTCGGAGCTCTACGGACAATTCCTTCAACCTCATGGCTTGGTTTTTGCGCTGACATGCAAACTACTACTAAATAGACTGTGGGACCTTATATAGACAGGTGTGCACTTGAGCAAAGGGTCTGTATACCTATGTAATAAGGTATTTGTTATTAATTTGTAATTCACAAACATTTCTAAAAAAAACTTTTCACTTTGTCATTATGGGGTAGTGTATAGAATGACATTCTTTTTTAAATCCATTTTAGAATAAGACTAATGTAACAAAACGTGGAAAAGGAAAGGGGTCTGAATACTTTCCAAATGCACTGTAATAGTGTACTATTAAACAGATGAGTCCAGGGAAACAAAAGCCATGTGAAACTGCTGATGCCAAGTTCCTCCCCTTGCTCTCCAGCCTGCATTGCCCTTCTATAGAGTCAGCTAGGTCTCCATGGGGACAAGGCAGAGCGGAGTGCTCTCTCCTCTCCACAGCTGCGTCCTTCAATGGACACTCAGACTGGGTGTTAATTACAGAAAGACCACTGTCTCACCATGCAGCAGATGGGCTTGGTCAGCAACTTCACTAGACACTTTTTGTAGGCTAAATCTCCTTTGTGATTTCCCCGGCCCATACGGACCAATTTGTGATCGCCTTACACTGTAGTATACTGCCCCCTGGCATCGGAGTGCAGTACTGCAAAGGAAGATATTAAAATGTTTCTAAACTACGGAGAGGCTACAGTGAAGAGTCAACTGCAAACAACCTGAAAATGATCTGTCATTTAATGGCATATCAAAACTTTATATTAGGCCATGGAAATGGTGCCATTCATTTTATTATTTGTAAAGCAATAACAGTTGACATAAAACCAAACAATTAACGCATAATATTCCACCATAGAGGCCAGAGTGCAAGTTATGAAGCTAAATCTAAAGCCCTATCTCTACTATACCATGACAGAAATCACTCACAGAGCCAACAAACAGTCCAACGTGATCTACCATATAAAAAAACAATGCTAATATCTTTTTTTAAATTTAACCTTTATTTAACTAGGCAAGTCAGTTAAGAACAAATTCTTATTTTCAATGACAGCCTAGGAACAGTGGGTTAACTGCCTTGTTCAGGGGCAGAACGACAGATTTTTACCTTGTCGGCTCGGGGATTGGATCTTGCAACCTTTCGGTTACTAGTCCAACGCTCTAACCACTAGGCCACCTGCCGCCCCAGGGATGGGATGTTGAGTCTTGCCAGTGTAGTGAGTTAGCTTACAGTTACACTCCACTGTGTGATTAAGTGTTGTGGTGGTCAAGGTGACGGTGACAATGGACATGGTAACCAGTGTGATGGCTGTCATGGGAAAGGAAACCACCACGACGATGTGGATGGCGATGGTGATAATGGTGGCGTGAGCGTTTATGATGTCGTGGCCCCTTATCCCTGAGAAGCGACGCTTTGAGCAGTCTGGTGAACGGGAAGCTGCCTTTGCCACACAGCGTCCCTGTGGAGTGGTCCAGATCCAGAGACCACACCATGGCTCCACCCAGCTCCTGACGCTGCAGCGCTCTCATCTGCAGAGGAGCAGGAAGGAGTTTTACACATAGCTATGATAGTTATTGGATCAAAATTAGTCGGCTGGCTAAACCTGGCATAATTACAAAATGGGTTGATTAATGTGCATTGTCCCGGTCAAATAAAGTAACAATGTAATACAACTTTATCTGCATGCTTGATATATAAAGATATGGATTGATGTAAACATTTACCTTCTCCCTCAGGATATGTATACATTCAACGTTCAGCTAGGAATCGTATTCATGTGCCTGGATCAGCTTCTTCCTCTTATCAAATTTCACCACCGCCCCACTTTTGAGGTACTGACACACCTATAGAGTGGAGCATAGAGACAGAACCTGTCAGGAATGTCAGCAAAGTTGGAACAAACTTTATTGTCACTTGAACCATAACAGGGTTTCTATTGCACCAGGTATGCTATTTACCTCATGGTAGGCCATAACACGTACAGTAGTATCAGTCTCAGTATATTCCACTGCGTCCTCTTGTAGCTCTGTATCTTCCTTGTCATAATTTCTCTCATTCCCCAGGATCCGGGGTACAGGTGAGTAGGCAGGGAACCCCAGAGTCAGCTTATGGGAATCCACTCCCTGAGAGAGCCAGTACTGCACTTGGTTCTGGGAAAACAGTACTGCATAAAGGTTCAATAGAAGAGACTAACAAACATAACATGTTCTTTGGAAATCATGACCAGTAAAACCAGCAAGTTAGTGTCCAAGTAATTTCAACCAGCTCTGCCCATCAGGAATACAATGATGAAGTCATTTATTTGTACTGAACAGTAGTGAGTACTTCTCTCTGAGGTGTGTCCATAGCTGGATGCTTCCAGCTGAACAATGGACTGATGTGACCAGACATTCCCTCCAGTGGCCCATGGAGGTCAGAGGTCACCAAGGAGATGAAGTCAACATACCTACAGGGTCAAAAGTCAGGATTACTTTCTTAGGAACATTTTTCATTACATGAAATAGCTGTAAAATAATATGTGGTATGGTCTATCAACAAGTACTTCAATGAATTAAAATGTTACATGATCATGCTGTTCGTAATGTCCCTTTTACTGCATCAGACGTCAATCTAAAACTGTGTGAGGTGAGTGTCTCTCTCCACCCTAGTCCCTTACTCCAGGGTACCTCAAGGCCATCAGACTGTTAAACAGCCATCACTAACATTGAGTGGCTGCTGCCAACATACTGACTTAAATCTCTAGCCACTTTATACATAGGAATTGGATGTAACAAATGTATCACTGGCCACTTTAAACAATTTTGTATATAATGTTTACGTATCCGACATACTCATATCAAATGTATACACTGTACTCTAAACCATCTACTGTATCTTGCCTATGCCGTTCGGCCATCGACCCAAATCTCTAGCCACTTTAATAATTATAATTGGATGAAATAATGTATCACTAGCCACTTTAAACAATGCCATTTATATAATGTTTACATATCCTACATTACTCATCTCATATATATATATATATATATATATATATATATATATATATATATATATGTGTATATACTGTACTCCATACCATCTACTGCATCTTGCCTATGCCGGTCAGCCATCGCTCATCCATATATTTATATGTACATACTCGTATTCATTCCTTTACTCTTGTGTGTATAAGGTAGTTGTTGTGAATTTGTTAGATTACTTGTTAGATACTACTGCATGGTCGGAACTAGAAGCACAAGCATTTCGCTACACTCGCATTAACATCTGCTAACCATGTGTATGTGACAAATACAATTTGATTTGATTTGATTGGTATGTGGACTCACTGGGGGAAGGACTGTGCATCGTAGGCCTCTCTGGCATAGTCCTCCAGGCCTGACACTGCTGTGGAGAGGAGCAGGGCCTCAATCCCTGAGACACTAGCCTCCTCCTGAATTCCTCCACGCAGCTCATACGCACACACACACACTTCTCACTTTGACAACATCAAATGAAAATGCAAACATGAAGTCATCTCAGCTCTTACCTTGAGCAGATGAGTGAATAGATTGTTTCCCCCCTGTGCTCCATTAGAAGTAGAGGGAGGTTGCCACACCACATCCAGTCCATCAAAGCCCTCCTGCCTCAGGTGTTTCAGAACAGACTGGACAAACGTATTCCTCCTGGTGTTGTCAGAGGACATATTTAGGAGCCTATGGTGGAGGGATGGTTGGACATTACTGCTTGGGTGAAAACTTTTCAATTCCAAATGCACAATTATTACTTTAAGTGCGAGTGGGGTACTGACCTGGTGTCAGTAGAGTTCCTTCCCCCAACAGCAAGCAGAGTTTTCAGATCTGGGTTCCTGGTGGAGGGCAGAGAAGAGATGGAATTATACAACCTGATGGTTGTGGTAGTAACACCCTGACACACACACACACACACACACACACACCTCTCTTTGAGCATGTTGAGGGAGTTGCAGAGGGTCTTGTCCTCCTGTGTGAAGGGTGTGATGTGATAGTCCTGGTCCAGGTCCATGTAGGCCATGATGATATGAGTGCAGAGGAATGGGTCAGCCATGTCCAGGCTGAAGGCAAGCATGTCAGGATGGTGCTGGGTCCTGCTGTTCACATAGCACACCAGACGGTACTCTTCCCGAGTGAAAAGGGCTTTAGTGACCACCAGGCTGAACCAAACAAAAACTAAATGGAAGAGAGCAATATTTCAGCAATGTGCAACTACTATCCTCTCTACAGTACAATATCTAATGTAACGGCAAGGCTACCATTTATACCAAGGAGATTACATTTGAATAAGACTATGATGTTCCTTACCTGCTGCCACATTCATGTTGGGCTGACATCCAGGTGGAAACTTACATCTGACAGGGAAAGAAAGTAGGATCCAGGAAGATGATCGCTCAGGTTGTTTTTTAAAAGCTGTTCCAAGAAGGACCACATTCTGTTTTGTCACACTGGTCTATATTTTACAACTTTTAAAGTATAGCAGGAAAACACCACAACAGTACAATAAGATAGGTGCAATTTGATTTGACATTGTATGCTTTAGCAACATGTTTAGTAATTGAATATTATTCATTCAATAAAAGTTTGTTTCAAACATTTGATTATCTTTCAGTGTTGTGTTACATCATATTCCACTAGAGGGAGATTAGTCCGTGTTGACAACCACCCGTTATGCGCATACAATTTAGAAACATGCACAAACATGTTGCATGTAACGTGCTGCATGTAAAATGTAACGTTAACAGGCTATCTGAACTATAACGGAATTTGTTGGATCAAATATTTATATGTTAAGTAAGTTCATGTTTATCAGTCTATATTGTAGTAGTTTGTTCAAATCAAGAGAAAAACTAACATTCCACAGGTAACCAAATTAGCCTAGACACCGACAGTATTGCTGTTAATTTGCATGCGACTTTACACACCTGTCCTCCCGTGTCTGGATAACACCGGTAAAGGTCTCACTTCAAATTAGGAAAAACATTACTACATATTAACCTCAAGGAGAAACAAATAGGCTGTGCTAGTCCAAGTAATCACAACATGGGCCTATTGACCAACCACTTCTTCAAACCGTTGCACCTTCTTCATCTGTGGACTTTACATGTTAGTTGCAACGTGCAACCAACTTTAAGGTGCATTACCGCCACCAACTGGACTGGAGTGTGGACCAGAGACGGTCAAGGTCTGTAGGCTGGACGTGCACTCTAGCTAAAAGCCCGCCACCTGAGCCCTGCTTGCTAAGGCGCACCTGCCAATACTATAACATTTGTTTGTGATTAAACCATCAGTAGAGTTGAAAATGCGATGGATACCCATTTTACTTTTATTTTTTATTCTGTAGCCTACATGGGAATGTAACTGAAAAAGGTATTTCTATGTGCACTATGTCATCACGCAACTACTTTTATCTGCACAAGTTCACTTGATGGAAACATATTTTTTTTATATTGGTGTGAAAATCTGTCGCCAATTGGATGGAAACCTAGCTATTGAGGTGAGGACATGGCCAATTTGGCCATCATAATCACCTTTCCCAATAGTATACAAATACACCGTATATTTAGAGAACTACAAAAACGGAGAAAGGATTACAGGTGAAACGAATTTGATTGGATAAGATGCTAGTGTCATGAAAGGTGCAACAGTTTGGTGTGATCATTATCAGGAGGAGATGGAGACAGTGGAACATGTTCTATTTCAGTGACAGAAATATGGGAGGGAAAGGGATTGTTATTAGATTTTAAGAAGTAATGGGGTTGAAGAGACAGAATTAAGTGAACTGCTGTGGAAATCTTCAGCGGATGTAGTATTTAGGTATTTAATTATGTATTTTGTTTCCTTAGTATTTACCAGGGGCATTCAACTCTTACACTATGAGGTCCGGAGCCTACTGGTTATCTGTTCTACCTGATAATTAATTCCACCCACCTGGTGTCCCAGGTCTAAATCAGTCCCTGATTAGAATTGAACAATGAAAAAACACAGTGGAACTGGCTTCGAGGTCGGTCCAGAATTGAGTTTGAGGGGCCTACATGATGAGATTATTATTGGCAAAAGAGCAAGATTATTTTTAATTGTCAAACGGCAGGCAAGCATCGATCATCATGTCACCAGAATAAGACCCTCCATATCTATTGGAAAGGTGCATCAAGCTCATCACGGGCACTTTCCCCACCCTGTGAAATTCATCACTTATTTCATCTGTAGCCTAATACACTGCATGGATTCCCAACAAGTCATAGTGGGAGGACCACACATGTCATCGCGTGACTCCAAGTTTACTTCCATATGATGGTTATTATATAAATATTTGAGCATAAAAGCGGTTCCACCAACATTTCTTGCATAATTAATATCCCACCTTGTCTAGCGTATTTTGTTTTGTCGACATTTGGAAAGTTTCCATTGGGCCTATCATGACATGTTTTTATCTGACATGCACTTTACTCACATTAAAAGGTTGGATGGAAACCTGAATAGTGAGACCAGTTGTTCAGTCACTACAGATATTTTACACTATAGACTATCACATGTTTATTATCATGATTTAGAGATAATCTAAGAACTATTTGTACAATACACAATCACTGAGATACAGAAATGGACTGTTTAGACAACACTTTTTTGTTTTGTTTATTATCAACCTAAATGAACATTTTCTTCGATCTTCATTTATTTCATACATTCTTCATACATCCAGTAGTAAAAATCCCATGTTCAAAACAGTTCCTGTGGAGAGAAAAGGATGATTCAGAATGACTGTGGGTTGATAGGTAACCTAACGATTAGTATTACAATTTGCTTCATTAAGATAGATTATCTACAACAGTGATAAATGGTTCATTTAGTCAGTGTACCTGCTCCAGATCCTTCTCCTCATCCTCCTGAATATTGAGGACCAGCTCCTTCCTCTCTTTCTCTGTCTGCAACCCCACAGAGAGACACACTTCAGTCAGGGAGCCTCTCCTTAACACCTAGCTAACTCAGGACTACACACACATACAGTACGTTATCATCTACGCATTTATTTTATAATTGTATTGCTCTTTTGAACTCAACTGCTGTGTCTGTAACATCATCTGAACAAGTGACAATCATGGTCATTCTAGTTCCGGGAGGCCATAGAGGTAATGGGAGAGAAAATAAAGGAGAAACAGACAGACGACTTGTCTTTCTCATGACCTCTGGCGACAACAGGATTCAAAGTGAAGTTGAGAAGTAAATGTTATAGGTAGTGGTGCCAAGTTTCCCTGGACTTGTGTTGTGTGATTTGCCTGTTTACACTAACTGCCCCAGATAAGGTGGTGGAGGGTGAATAGAAAGGAAGCAAGTGAATGTGCAGGGTGAGTACCAGGAACACAGCTAAGAAAATTCCCACCCTAACTTATCACACTGCTCCAAATGTCCCCTTCTCCCCATCAGACGTCAAAACAGTATCTACCTATCTCTTCCTTAATTATGTAATCACAGAAGTTCTGTGAAGTGTTTGAGCTGGATTTTTTCCTATTGATTGGATAACTCAGAAGGAAGTGTTCCATCTTTGTCTTTGCCCAAATAGCAGACAAGACATAGTTAATGTGTACTGGGTGTAGATGATGTACAAAGAATAATCCCCTGCCTCTTGATTTACTTTATCATTACTCAATGAGGATCTGTGAAGTGATTCATGGTCATAATGATAAGGTGTAGGATTAAGTGGGACCTGCCTTTTCAGAGTTTTCGGTGTTTCTTGACCTCTGTTGGGCACAAAGGATGGCATCATGGACAGAGAGGAAGAGGTGAGCTTGGGCGATATTGCCCTCCTCAAACACCCCTCCCCCCTCCAGCTCCTCATACACCTGTGCTGTAAACACACACACCAGAAACCAACAAAGTAATACAAGGTGCAAAACTAGGGAGCTTAGTGACCTTGCATGCCCTCTATGATACTAGGATTTTCTGTGAAAGTAATGTGATAGACATGGGCCTTTGTGTTAAGGGACTGAATTTTCCACATAACGTTATGGAACTCAAATGACCTTAAACATTCTTTTGGATCAGGAAGCCCAAGCCATTGCATATGTGATTCAACAGAAGAACAGAGAACACTTTGTAAATGAATGGTAAATTGAATGCCAACCTGCACTATTCCCTTTGATGAATCACCTCTTTATCTCAATAGGAAAAAGTGAGAAGGAGAAGGAAATTGAAAATTCTAGACCCTATTATGGTCATGCTGAGATTGAATTTTAACAATTAACTGTGTTCTATGTAATCTTCTATGTGTCCTTAGTTTGCAGACAGTGACTCAGCTTTTGCTCCTGCAAGTAAGATTCTGTTCCCATGACTACAATTGAAAGTCACCTAGCTACGTCATGAAAACTAGATCTTACCTTGAACATTGGCCAAGTAAAGCTTGATCCCAAGCATCTCATAGCTTGAGTTCATCTGTGAATAACAAACGCATAACAGCACACATCAAGCCTCAACAAATTCTATGAGAGCTGCAGTGCATATCACTGTAAAAGTTCAAATGCATCCTGCACTTTTAGACTTGTTAAAAAATGAAATAAAATGGGATACAGTAGTATCACCATCATCTCACTATTCATATACTGCAGCTAACATAAGAGCAAACAAATGGCCAAGGCTGACCTTGATGAGTACTTTGATTCCCATGAGGTCTATGAAGCAGACCCCTGCCAGGTCCAGGATGAGGGTGTGGAAGGGCCTGGGTTGAGAGTCCAGGGTAACAGGGGAGGAACTTGATTGGTCTGGGTCAGGAGGCTGCTCGCCCAGCTCAATGTCACTACAGTGGAAGTTGACATAGCTGGTGGGTGATGGTGGTGGCGGGTAAGGATTGCTGTCGCCAATGTCAAAGTCATTCTGAAGCTCTAGCTGTGATATGGTCTAGACATGGGGGAGGACATAACCACAAAATAGTCAACTTAAGGTAGCTAATTTAAAGATACTTTGTCCATTTTAATGCATGAAGGCCCTTTGACCTGACGCCCCTTGACCTCTGAGCTCTCACCTGAGACTTCATGGTTACCAAAGAGCGGGTCTTCTTCTTCTTGGTCTTCTTGTTTTGCCCTTCTAACTCCTTCTGCTGCTTCTTCAGAAACTTCTTCCTGGCTAAGAGAAGTTTACTTGGGTCCAATCCAGTCTACGCACAAACACACATACACAAACACACCAGATGGGAAATGAGTCTAAACATAATTGACTTTGCATTGCAGAGAGAGGGATATGGCCATCCTATAGTCATTAAAGTACCTTTTTGATGACTTTTTGTCTGAATATCTCTGCATTGGCAAAATAGAGAGGGGAGCAGTAGTTCACTATTTTCACCCCCTCTACACATTTCACCTATAGAAACAAAAAAAATGTCTGCATTCCATTGATAGATTCTCATTCATAAAACCTTGCTATGAAAGAAGACACAAACATAAATCCAAAGTAAATGGTGAATGCAATGTTTTACTACCTTGCTGTAGATCTTTGGATTTTTGTAGAGATCTGTGTCCATGATCTGAGCCATCTCTGAACCATTTCGACTGTGAAGAACAAAATATAATGTATAATATATTTTCTTACCATTCTAAAACAGATGACTATAGTAAATATGCCAGTTTGTGACTTTTATTGTGCAATCAATGTTGTTTTACTTACAACTGGGTCTGGAAAATAACCACGAGGACGGAGAAGCTGACTCCAATGGCAACTCCATAAGGCAAACTCAGGAAGAAGGTGGCTAAAAATGACACAACCCACACACACTGGACAATATACAGGATCATTAGAGCAGTAGATTTGACAGTGTTTGAGTATCGTCATCAGAGCTGACACTTAATTTGTGGGATATTTGACTCACACAGTCCAGTTTGCTCTTCTTCCAGAGGTAATATGGGTCAGAGAGTTGCAGCAGAGTGTTCTTCAGGTTGATAGCTATCAGGGCTCCCAGCACAGACTACAGAAGAATGTAGATTAACAAGCACTACCTTCAACATGTTATTTGTAGATCATGGACATGTATGATATAAGATGAAACAAAGACTTCTTTTGATGTTCAACCGTCAGTGTTACTGTACGTCAGGGATTCTCAACCAGGGGTCTAGGATGCCTGGGAGGCCTCAGAGAGCTTTCAGGGGGTCCCTGATTTGAAAGCGCTTCAGTGGGCCCCGGAATGGAAAAGGTTGAGAACACCTGCTGTACGTCACTGTTCATATCTTTTTTTGAATGCACTGAAATAAAGGTCCTCACCTTTGGTAGTGGTTTGAGGAAAGCCCCCAAGGCCAACATGGTGACCATGACCACCAGCATCACACACAGACTGGCAAACTGTGAAGAGGAAAGAAGAGAGATTGTTTATTGAGACAAGACGACAATATTACATACTAACTGTTGTGTACTGAACAGAGCTCTTGTGAAACTTGGTACATTATGTTAGTCAGTCAACCAGAAAGTAAATTAACAAGTGAATGATTATTAAGTGAATTGTTAAGCATAAAAGTAAGAGGTACAGTGGGGGAAAAAAGTATTTAGTCAGCCACCAATTGTGCAAGTTCTCTCACTTAAAAAGATGAGAGAGGCCTGTAATTTTCATCATAGGTACACTTCAACTATGACAGACGAAATGAGGAAAAAAAAATCCAGAAAATTACATTGTAGGATTTTTTATGAATTTATTTGCAAATTATGGTGGAAAATAAGTATTTGGTCAATAACAAAAGTTTCTCAATACTTTGTTATATACCCTTTGTTGGCAATGACAGAGGTCAAATGTTTTCTGTAAGTCTTCACAAGGTTTTCACACACTGTTTCTGGTATTTTGGCCCATTCCTCCATGCAGATCTCCTCTAGAGCAGTGATGTTTTGGGGCTGTCGCTGGGCAACACGGACTTTCAACTCCCTCCAAAGATTTTCTATGGGGTTGAGATCTGGAGACTGGCTAGGCCACTCCAGGACCTTGAAAGGCTTCTTCACAGCCACTCCTTCGTTGCCAGGCGGTGTGTTTGGGATCATTGTCATGCTGAAAGACCCAGCCACGTTTCATCTTCAATGCCCTTGCTGATGGAAGGAGGTTTTCACTCAAAATCTCACGATACATGGCCCCATTCATTCTTTCCTTTACACGGATCAGTCAGTCCTGGTCCCTTTGCAGAAAAACAGCCCCAAAGCATGATGTTTCCACCCCCATGCTTCACAGTAGGTATGGTGTTCTTTGGATGCAACTCAGCATTCTTTGTCCTCCAAACACGACGAGTTGAGTTTTTACCAAAAAGTTCTATTTTGGTTTCATCTGACATTCTCCCAATCCTCATCTGGATCATCCAAATGCTCTCTAGCAAACTTTAGACGGGCCTGAACATGTACTGGCTTAAGCAGGGGGACACGTCTGGCACTGCAGGATTTGAGTCCCTGGCGGCGTAGTGTGTTACTGATGGTAGGCTTTGTTACTTTGGTCCCAGCTCTCTGCAGGTCATTCACTAGGTCCCCCCATGTGGTTCTGGGATTTTTGCTCACCATTCTTGTGATCATTTTGACCCCACGGGGTGAGATCTTGCGTGGAGCCCCAGATCGAGGAAGATTATCAGTGGTCTTGTATGTCTTCCATTTCCTAATAATTGCTCCCACAGTTGATTTCTTCAAACCAAGCTGCTTACCTATTGCAGATTCAGTCTTCCCAACCTGGTGCAGGTCTACAATTTTGTTTCTGGTGTCCTTTGACAGCTCTTTGGTCTTGGCCATAGTGGAGTTTGGAGTGTGACTGTTTGAGGTTGTGGACAGGTGTCTTTATACTGATAACAAGTTCAAACAGGTGCCATTAATACAGGTAATGAGTGGAGGACAGAGGAGCCTTTTAAAGAAGAAGTTACAGGTCTGTGAGAGCCAGAAATCTTGCTTGTTTGTATGTGACCAAATACTTATTTTCCACCATAATTTGCAAATAAATTCATAAAAAATCCTACAATGTGATTTTCTGGATTTTTTTTTCCTCATTTTGTCTGTCATAGTTGAAGTGTACCTATGATAAAAATTACAGGCCTCTCTCATCTTTTTAAGTGAGAGAACTTGCACAATTGGTGGCTGACTAAATACTTTTTTTCCCCACTGTATGTTCAAAAAATACTGTGTTGTCTAGTGCCATGCAACGTTTCTACGTGGTCCTGCCTCACTGCTCCCTGTGTCTGACCTGTGATGTTCCCCCAGCATTGTCTACCGCCAGGGTGACAGACAGAGCACAGCAGATCACATGGATCTTGAAGAAAGACCCCAAAAAGTTACTGCAGCCCAGAGCCAACATCTCCTGCACAGAAACACACACTCCTATCAGTGTTTATAGTAAACTGTGATGAGTAATGGAGACTATAGTCAGACAGCTTAGAGATTACATTAAAAAAATTGAACAAAATGGGGTTTCCATCTCATATGAAAAAAAGAAGAAGACATGCTTGTCCCCTATTCGTACCTGATTGGGATCCACATCGTAGCCATGCTTTGCTGCCAGTGTCCTGCCCATAGCCAGGTTGATCACATAGCCCACGATAGCCAGGGAGAAGGCTGTGCTCAGCATGTCATCCCACTGAATCACTGTTGGGAGGATCGGAGCAGGAAATCTAGAAGAAGAGGTTGGGATCACAGAATCTACTGTAAAACAGCCATAATAGCAAACCATAACAGTAAACTTTTCTGGTAATATTCTGTGTCCCTTACCCTAAGGGAATTTCTCCCACTATGTCCATGTGATACTTTTTAGGCAGGTCCAGGGGACCTGATATGGCTGTGGCCACCACCACCTGAGCAAATGTAAGTTCTGGTTTAACCATTTATATTGATTGGTCTTACAACTCCAGAGCATAGCATAGCATTGCATAAGAGGAACAGAATAGTCTCCTCGATTACTCACAACAATGATCTCCATGGGGATGGGGAAAGGCAGTTTGTGACGGTAGCGTGCACTCAGCTCCTTCACTGTTATGAGAACCACACTACTGACCAGAGCAAAGACCAGCGAGGCTATGTTGGTGGCATGCAGGCCATAAAAAATATCTTTTAGAGTCTGGGACAAAAAGAGACATCATTTTGGCAACTTTTAGAAACTATAGAGAGAGGCATCATGGTTAGTGTACGTAGTAATGTAGTTCTGCATGCATATAGGAGACTTACATATATGGTGGCAAGTGGTCCACTGTAGGGAGGTACTTTAATACCAAAGATGTACTTCAGTACAGAGATGAGGATCTGCAGTCCTGCAGCCGTCATGAACCCCCTGACGAACGACTCAGACAAGTAGATGGCCACGAAGCCAAACTGCATTAGGCCCAGGCCCATCTGCTCAGATAGAATGTGTCCCAAGTCACTTACAATTATTAAGACAGTATTATTTTCACGATACCACACTAAGGTATCATATTGTATTAACCCTGTACAATGATGAACTAAGCCTATATGTGGCCCTCAGGCAGTACCTGGATGATGGCAGTGAGACAGGCCAGTGTTCCAGAGATTCCCAGTCGAACCTCGTTCATCCTGTCCTCATCCACTACTGTAGCATTGAGGGTGGCATTGAAGTGGCTGAAGTCAGACTCAGGGGCCAGCCTCAGACACACCATTCCCACCATGATACTGAGCACAGCAAAAGTACCTGGACAGAGAGATCACTCAATCATATCACACTTTAAGGAGATCTAGTCTTTCATCTAAAGTCTTCAATTATCCTTTTACATGTAGATTTACAGTACCTGGGACCATTTGGTGAGCAGTGCCCATGAAGAAGTAGGGGATGAGAGGAAAGAAGGAGGAGTAGAGGCCATTGACAGGTGGTAGGTTAGCCAGCAGAGCAAACGCCATGCCTGTACAGAACATGACTCATGAATTGAATTAATCATAAACTCTTGATAATAAATTGTAATGTTAAAAACATCACTAGGAAACTATTCTTCTTCCAACTCTCATCTGAGAAAATATAAAGCAGGACAACAGCTCAAATGATGAGACACCAGAGAGAGGAGACTGACAAACCCTGAGGAACCTGAATGGTGCCTGCGCTGACCCCGCTAATGACATCACACAGCAGGTTCTCCTTCACCTTGTACTTGGGCAGCCAGCTCAGGATAGGCAGGTGTCTGAACAGCAGGGACTTGAGTCGAGACCCAGAGCACCTAATAACGTGCATCAGCATGCAAGTCTGGTTAGAACAGTCACCCTATGGCCTCATAGCTGTCTCCTCTTTATTTGGTATAGTACTAGCCCAGTTCTCTCAAGGGGAACATACTGGTTTAAAATGTAGATGTCATAATGAATGTACTCAAGTGTTGTTAGATTAGCTTTATTGACTCATGAAAAGAGATAAACAGTTGTGGGCTTTTGATAGTCAGCAGAATGTAAATACTGTACCTGAAGCATTTCTTCACTTTCTCTCCTATGGGGAAGGCCCGTTTCTTCTTGTCAAACTCCCCATCAAAGTCTGGGAGGGAGTAGGCTGGCCTGTTGATCACATAGCGTGGGCGCTCTTGTTGCATGGCTTCAGCCAATCAGAGGACAGTTAGACAGGCCAAGAATTGATGCTAGTATCCATGCAGCTGCATTGAGGTGTGAATGAGAGATTACATTGCATTTTTAAAATGACGTAACATTGCTCAAAGGTTAGTCTGGTCCAGATCTGCTTGAGCTCTTGCCAACTCCATGGCTGTTTTTGTCAAGATAAACATGACTTTGGTGTGACAATTCCATTAAGAGTTGGCAAGATAGGAGAAAGCGACTGGTACCCTTCCCTGGCTACTCAAAGGACACTCACACAGCATCGTTTGAGGTGGCATCCATATACTAGGACGGTCTATGAATATCAAGCAACTATAATACATAGGCGGTGGTTAGAAACAAGTGAGGTTGAATTAAGCACCCTTATTTCCTGAGTATAAACCTCTCCTGTTCTGCTGGATTCCTAATCTAACCTTGAGAGAGGTAGGCAGGTCCAGTGCCATTCTGTCTGAACAGAGCTAGATAACCAATCTTACAAACTAGAGGCACGTGGTCAGACACACATCAGCCCCTCTCACACTACAAATACCATGGTAATACTGAAATAATTCTGAACTGAAACACTGGAAGAATGGGTTGCATGTTCAAAATTAAATATATAAAAAAAACATTAAGATCAGATTTTTCAGTAATGCAAGTGAAAAGAAGAGAGATAAAGAACTATATTTTGAGATCAGACAGATAATGTCTTGCATGTGTGGCAGAGTCAGAATTCAAATGTTATATCAGAAAGCCTACAGTAACACAACAGATTACCAAATGCCTTACATTTGACATGAGGTGATCTGCAACATACTAAGCACATTTCAAAATCCAACATAAGGCAGAGTAAAGTGACCAACAAATCAAAAACAAACAAGTATGCTGCACTGTACCGTACTATCGGAGTGAACCATCGGATGGCACTGGTTTGAGTTTTCACACCCAAGAAAAGGTTCATTATTTGTTTTATACTGGAGCTGTGCTGACACCTTCTCCATGGGAGGAGCCATAGATGGGAAACCATGGCCTAGCTTACTTTAGAGGGAGTCATAGGCATCATGTTTGGTTGGAATAGTTAATTGTGGAAGTACAATATGATTATGGAAATTATTATTGCAAGTATCCGTCTAAATAATAATATCATACAATAACATTTCAACATAAATCACATTTCAACATTTATTAACAGACAATGTTCAACCAAAATACATCTTGTGAATAAAAAAAAAAAACTCTTACCATGCAAAACGAACCAATTTTTATTTAAAATATTTCTCTCCCCTCTCACAAAACAACCTTTCTCTATCTCATACAAAAACACACTGTTCACACATTTCTACACAAATATAGCAGGATAAAATCAAGACCAACTTGTATAAGGTGGAAATTCTGTTTAAATACATTACATATTTAATATGATAAAAACAAAGCCAAAAATTGTGCTGATCAACATGAATATAAGGAAGAAAACGTATAAAGATAGAAACAGAGAAAAAGAAGACCCATCAAATCAGGAGTTCCATACACCTGTGTATTAGTTCGCTTCATATCTATCCTCGCCCTCTGACATTTTCTCTTTTTATTAAACAGACGGCAGCATTGGAAGTACAAATCCAATGGAATTAATAACAATTTAAAGTGCATTATTATGTTTAACATTAAATATGTGTGTGTTGTTAACTGAAAGAGAATAACAAATATTCAAAAGCATATGACAAGCCAACATCCAGACAGAGATAGTAATGAATGGCCAAATAATCCTGATCTCCCTAGTGGCGGAAAAAGAAACAGCAGAGAGATCACATAACACAGTGACAACCTTTTTCCATGGGTGTATTTGACACTTACTCATTAGATGTGACATTGGATCAATACATTTCAACCTGAAACTTAAGAAACAATTCTTAAAAACTGTGTCCTTTTGGAAAGCTTCGACCCAAATCCTCAGAGACAAACCCCCACAGCCTACATGACCTAGTCTTGATCCCTAAGCCACTCTACAAATAGCCTTGTGCAAATCCTTGCTTAGAAACATAAGCCACTGCTGCCTGCCATTACAGATAAGCAGTAGATCCCCATCAGAAGGAGTTTTTCCAAGTGACTATATGGCTACTCCCTCCAATAAAACAAATGAGCTGTTAATGTATGTATAGTAGTGGGGGTTGAAAACAATTTAGGGCTTGTCCGGAGTGTGTAACTATGCTGATTAAAAGTTCAAAGAACTCTTATGCAGCCATTCCAGCTTCTCCGCGCTCTCTTTCATTGAAACCTATTTTTGACCAACTCTTCTGCAGCTGTCTGGTTCCCCAAACCTCCTACCCATTGTATGGTGGGTAAAATGGATGGTGATCAGAAGTCACTGAGGATACTGATGTCTGCAAACTCCTGGCGGTACCTGTGAGAGTACAGGGCTAGGAGGAAGGCCCATTTGAGAGTGAGGAAGCTCCAGACACAGGACAGGTACAGGCTCGTCGGGTCAGTGGGAGCTGCAGGACGGGAGAATATACAATCTGTCAAACTTTTTCAGAATATCTCTACACTTAATTATTAGATGATATATAGTTTCTAAATCTGTAATCAATAGTTATATATCAGATAAGAGAATATGAGCCAGAGAGAAAGACTAACATTGCTTCTGTGTGATGGCGAGGGTGAGGAAAGTAGCGAAGGCCACCACAGCCAGGATGGAGAAGAGACCCGCAACGAAGATGAAGAACTTGAGTCCCTTCAGCCATGTGCGCCAGTAGTCCTGCAGGTACATAATGTGGGTGACAAGGGCCCAGAGTGCCAGCACTCCTGTTGGGTGACAGAAACATGTGGAATACCTTATCATACTCTCCAGAAAGGCAGGCATACTGTGAGACCTCATGACTGAACGAGGACATAGTGACAGCGTGCTTAGTTAGGGAGCATCACAGAAAAAGCCATTGGTGAACCAGATGTAAGGGGTCCTTGCACTAATTAAAGGTTGTGATGCAAACAGTCAGCCTATTCAATTCACACTTCTACACATTTATTCATAAGTTGTGAGTAATAGTCTCAGTTCATCAAGGCATTAGGCTAGATCAGGGATGGGCAACTCATCATGAGGGGCCGATCTACACCTCACATTGCGGGCAAAACATTATAGTGGCCCCCCTCTTGCAGCAGAGATAAAAAAACAAAAAAACATTTTAGAGTTCATTTTGTGCTGTTCTACACATTTTGCCATGGGATGTAGGGAAAATTCTAAACATTTTGAAGAGAAATGTTTGCAGTTTTTATATCCGAGTTAGACTGAATAACAAAATCAATGGCGGCCCCCCAGCAGGTAATTGAACCATGATAACAAGTTTAGATAAACGATCAGTGACTTACATAACAAGAGAAAAACTGTTGATGTACAAACACATTTTGAAATTGCATCTTCTGTATTCTACTATTCTAACTCGAAACAGTAAGTTGAGATGACGACAGAGTTCCTAATAAATAAAAATACATATATTTTTGTTTTTATTGATCCAACGGCCTTCAAAAGGGGGGCTGTGCCAGTTGCCCATCCCTGGGCTAGATCTTTTTGCCTTTTTTTGCTACAGTAACTTCACAGTATTACACAAAAACATTTCACAGAAACCATGAGAAATATCAAACAGACTCCGAGTGATTTGCATGCACTGACATAGTAGTGGAGGACATTGACAATGTTATTCAACATTGTGGTGAAATGCCCATTTATCTTGGCCTACAAGTCTGTCGTGTGTGTGTTGTGAACAACATTAGCATGAGCAACAATAGTGGAGTTGGCGGTTCGCCTTCAAAATGAAAGTCCCCAATTGAAACACACGAAATTATAAAAATTGTGGAATCATGACACAATTGGACAAGATAATGCTAAGCAATGTTGGCATGTTGTTATACAAATTCAACAAATGACAATAATGAGTTAAATTGACACAAAACAGTACAAATCAGTTGAAATCGTACTGTGGATGTATTTGCATTGGGGGCATACTTATATGCACTGTACAGCCTTACTTATCTTTGGTCCATGAAATGGGGGTATCAGCCTACTCAGTGACACCCACAGACTACAATTCGGAAGAGTTTACACAAATATTAGCAGCGTAGCTCTTATTGTGTAACTTTTGTTATTTGTGGGTTTTACAGAGTAGGCTGATACCCCATTCCATAGACCCTAGATTCATAAGTAGCCCAATGCAATTCTGAACTCTAATTCCTCCACAGTGCAATTTCAACAGATGTATTTTTTCTAATTAACAAATTGTCTTTTGTTGAATATCTATAACATTCCAACATTGTTTAGCATTATCTAATTATCCAATTGTGGCTCATTCTCAATCGGTTTCAATGAATGATTTATATATACACACTAGATGACTGTCTACAAATGTCTGCATTAGTTTTTGCCATGTTTATTTTATTACATACACCTTAATACATACTTTTACATTATACTATGTGTTAAACATAATAATTAAAAAATATATTAAAACATTTATACAAGTATACATTTTAGAGATTACTAATGTTACTATCCCAACTACTACAACAAAAACACTTAAATACATGCAATTTTGTCCTTGAAACAATTGAAATACTGCAGAATTCCATTAATTCCTACAGAGGACTGTTTCTAAGGCCCTTGCTATTAAGGTTCGTTGGGACGTCTCTACCCCATTGAAGTGGATATTTAAAATGGTTGTGTTCAGGTTAGGGTAGGGACGTCCCAAGTATTCGGTTAGCAATATGGCCGAACGGTGGCTTCAAAGCATCAGCAATAAAGGATTGTTTAATACATCATTGATTTCAATGGGGAACTTTTATTTTGGAGGCGAACCACCGATTCCACTATTGTTGCTCAAGCAAATATTGTTCACGACACACTGGTATGTCTGTCATTCTATGTTGTTACTGTACCTGACAATCCGCCCATTGCCGCCGTCCATGGTTGTTTGTATGCTATGTTCCAGACCAAAAAAGCAGAAAATCCAACCAGCATACCAAAGGTAGCATATCCTATACTGATGTATGTTCTACTGTTCCCCATTAACACGGATATAACTATATCTGTAGATTGAAAAGCTGGGAGGGGGGGAAGCCGCTATATAGACGGTCAATAACAATTCATAAAACGTAGCCTGACAGATTTAGACAAACACGGCTCAGATAGTATAGTGATTACGCAACAGCAGTCCTGGCTGGCTGGTGTATCCTGAAATCACCCGAACTGGCTACACAACAACTGATTTCAACTACATCGACTGAACCATCTCAAATTGATACAAACGAATTGGTTATCGAGCGAACACAACACTCGCTACAATTGTGTAAATTACACACAACCGACAAAACAGTAGCCTACAGTGGCAACAAATTAGCAACTTCTCCCACCGGTCCAGGAAGGTTAATCTTCTTCGTTAGTGTTTTTCAGCGGACTATGTCCAAAAGGTTATATTGCTGCCACCTACTGTGCGGGATAAACATAAAAAGATCCAAAAATATAACAATTATGTGGCTAAAAACATACTCAGTTGTGGAAAAACTACCCAATTGTCATACTTAAGTAAAAGTAAAGATACCTTAATAGAAAATTACTCAAGTAAAAGTGAAAATCACTTAGTAAAATATACTTGATGAACATTTTTAAGTATTTGGTTTTAAATATACTTAAGTATCAAAGTAAATGTCATTGCTAAAATATGCTTAAGTATCAAAAGTAAATTTTTGAAATAATTTCAAATTCCTCATATTAAGCAAATCAGACAGCACAATTTTCTTGCTTTCAATTTTCGCCTAAAATTACATACCCAAATCTAACAGCCTGTAGCTCAGGACCTGAAGCAAGGATATGCATATTCTTGATACCATTTAAAGGAAACACTTTGAAGTTTGTGGAAATGTGAAATTAACGTAGGAGAATATAACACATTAGATCTGGTAAAAGATAATACAAACAAAAAAACATGTTTTTTTTTTTGGTTTTTTCCATCGTCTTTGAAATGCAAGGGAAAGGCCATCATATAATATTGCAATTTAGACGCTATTTAGATGTTGGCCACTAGAAAGCAGCAGTGTGTGTAAGTTTCAGATTGATCCAGGGAAGCATGGCAATACTGGACAATATTTTATTTTGTGTAAAGTCTTCCCAGATGTGCCGAATTGGTCAATTGCTAAATTTTTAAGTACATAACTATAGAGAACATACAAAAATGATATCGTAATACAACATTTAAGTTTACACACTCCCAGGAATGTCATACATGGTGGATCATTAGCTTATACACTAACTTTCACACATCTAGATGGCCGGGCGGGGTGGGTGTGGAGCCAGAGACAACAGGGGTTCAAACTGTAGAACCCAGTTCCTACTTTTGAATATAAACATTTATTTTATCAAACAAAACTATGCTACATTTTATCTCCTGGACCCTCAGGATGACAAATCAGAGCAAGATTACTGAATGTAAGTACATAATTTACCTTCAGAGGTGAATGTATCATACCAGTTGCCGTGATAATTTTTGTTGTTGTTGTGCACTCTCCTCAAACAATAGCATGGTATTTTTTCACTGTAATAGCTACTGTAAATTGTACAGTGCAGTTAGATTAACAAGAATTCAAGATTTCTGTCCATGTAAGACATGTCTATGTCCTGGAAAGTTTGCTGTTACTTACAACTGTCATTCTAATCACATTAGCGCACGTTAGCTCAACGGTCCTGGTATAGGGACACCGATCCCGTTGAGGTTAAAACATATATATATATGGATAGCCAGGGGCACATTCTAACACTCAGACATAATCTACAAACAAGATTTTGTGTTTGTCTGCCAGATCAGTGGCAGTAGGGGTGACCACATGTTCTCTTCGTAAGTGTGTGAATTGGACCATTTTCCTGTCCTGCTAAGTATTCAAAATGTAATGAGTACTTTTGGGTATCAGGAAAAATGTATGGGAGTAAAAAGTACATATTTTCTTTATGAATGTAGTGGAGTATAAGTACAAGTTGTCAAAAATATAAATAGTAAAGTACAGATACCCCCAAAAAACTACTTAAGTAGTAGTTCAAAGTATTTTTTATTTTGGTACTTTACCACACTGATCACCGTAATCAATCATCAACATGCAGAAAAAAATCTATGGTATTATGGCAGTCCGCAAACGTTTCGTTAGAGATGCATGCCTGCACCTACTGTACGGGTGGTAAACTATAGAAACAAATAACCATTGTATGAAAGGGGGGGATGGGGATGACATCATACAAAAATAGAAACATAGAAAAAAAACATCACTCCCAGTCCACAATTGCAGCATCTAAGCTCCACTAGCATTTTATACTCTTCCCGTCTGCATACACTTGACACAGGACCAAATATTTTGCATTGATTGCAATTAAGGTGTTTCTGCACGAAGGCTCTTACAGGGTATCTTACATAGCCCAACTTGACATGAAAATGGAGAACCCCTTCATCAAAGAACAATAGTATGGAGTAAGTGAATGTCATCACTCCATCTACCATACAAGTCAGTCAATGTGCCCCAACCACTCTACATACGTCTCTATGTCCTCAGGTACTACATCTGCACACACTTTATGCGCCACCCCAGTGATAACCCCCTTGATAGGTGCACTGCTTTGAAGATCCTACATTAAACATTCCACAAATATATCTTCTTGAGGCACTTCGGACACACAAAAAACCTAAATAAGCACACTTCTTGTGACTTCCATTGACCCCAATTCACCCAATGCTTCCATTACGTTTATCGACACTTCAAACGGATCTCACAGGTTACTTTGGTCCAAAACCCTCACTCCAACTAAAAATGAGTCTAGGGGTTTCCTAGTTTCCACCACAACTTTACTTCTCTTGTTTCCTTTCTTTTTCGCCACTGTAAACCACTCCTTCTCACTCTCTGTGCTCTCATCTTGTCACACGGTAGGAGTGTTGGGTGCGAAGTCAGGTGCAGAGAGCAGAGGATCGATGAATAACCGTCTTTAATACAGTGCGAATTCTTTTTTTACAAAAACACAACCAGGCGCACTAAAACAAAAGACGGCTCAAAACAGGATACTGAACACAGCTAGTGAACATAACACAAACAAACGTCTACCAACCAAACAGATAACAAGCCCGCACAAAAGGAGGCGGGCCTAACCGGCTTAAATAGCCCTAACCGACAAAACCAAACAAGGCACAGGTGCAACCAATACAAATAGACAACGGAAGGAAAAAGGGATCGGTAGCAGCTAGTAGGCCGGTGACGACGATCACCGAACGCCGCCCGAACAGGCAGAGGAGCCAGTTGGCTCTGATACCACGGTGCCAGGACCGGCTGGTAGCCCAACACGCACTGGCAAGGTGACATGTTAGTGGAGGTGTGACGAAGTGAGATCTGAGCCACCTTCGCCCATGGGACGTACCGACAGATCCACCGACAGATGAGACCATGGTCGTTGTGGAACGAGGAGGGGCTGTAACTTCCCTCTAGGTAAGTGTCTAGGAGCCTTACTCTGAGCGCATACCGAACAGGAGGAGAAATAAAACCTCACGTCCTTAGCCAAAGTGGGCCACCAGTATTTCCCCCTAAGACCCCGCACCGTCCTCTCAATCCCCGGATGACCCGAAGAGGGTAGTGTATGAGCCCACCGAATCAGTTCATCACGAACACTAAGCGGCACGTACTGACGACCCGCTGGACACTTAGGAGGCGCAGGTTCCAACTGTAACGCCCGCTCAATGTCCGCGTCCACCTCCCATACCACTGGTGCTACCAGACATGAAGCTGGAAGGATGGGAGTAGGCTCGATAGACCGCTCCTCGGTGTCATAGAGACGGGACAGCGCGTCAGCCTTAGTATTAAGGGAACCTAGCCTATAAGAAATCGTAAACTGAAATCTAGTGAAAAACATAGCGCTGCCTCGCTGCCCGGATATACTCCAGATTACGGTGGTCAGTCCAGATGAGAAAAGGGTGCTTTGCCCCCTCAAGCCAATGTCTCCACACTTTCAGAGCCTTGACCACAGCTAACAACTCCCGGTCCCCCACGTCATAGTTTCGCTCCGCCGGACCGAGCTTCCTCGAAAAGAAAGCGCAGGGGCGGAGCTTCGGTGGCGTACCAGCGCTGTGATAGCACGGCTCCAACCCCAGCCTCAGATGCGTCCACCTCCACTATGAACGCCAAAGAAGGGTCCGGATGAGCCAACAAGGGAGCATTGGTGAACAGCTCCTTCAGACAACTGAAGGCTCTGTCCGCCTCCGCCGACCACCGCAAACGCGCCGGGCCCCCCTTCAGCAGTGAGGTAATGGGAGCAGCCACCTGACCAAAACCCTGGATAAACCTCCGGTAGTAATTGGCAAACCCTAAAAACCGCTGCACCTCCTTTACCGTGGTCGGAGTCGGCCAATTACGCACGGCTGTAACGCGGTCACACTCCATCATCACCCCAGAGGTGGAAATACGATAACCCAGGAAGGAAATGGCTTGTTTGGAAAACCTTGACATACAGGTCATGCTCCACAGTCGCCCGAGTACCTTACGCACCAGAGACACATGCGCGGCGCGTGTGGAGGAATAGATCAGGATATCATCGATATACACCACCACACCCTGCCCGTGCAGGTCTCTGAGAATCTCGTCTACAAAAGATTGAAAGACTGCTGGAGCATTCCTCAACCCATACGGCATGACGAGGTACTCATAATGGCCAGATGTGGTACTAAACGCAGCCTTCCATTCATCTCCCTCCCGGATACGCACCAAATTATATGCGCTCTTGAGGTCCAATTTCGTGAAAAAACGCGCTCCGTGAAATGATTCTACCGCCGTAGCGATAAGAGGTAGCGGGTAACTAAATCCCACTGTGATGGAATTTAGACCTCTATAATCAATGCACGGCCGCAGACCTCCCTTCACAAAAAAGAAACTCGAGGAGACGGGTGAGATGGAGGGCCGAATGTACCCCTGTCTCAGAGATTCAGTGACATATGTCTCCATAGCCACTGTCTCCTCCTGTGACAACGGGTACACGTGACTCCTGGGAAGTGTTGCGTTTACCTGGAGATTTATTGCGCGAATCCCCTCGTCGATGAGGTGGTAATTGGGTCGCCTTCTTCTTACAGAAGGCGAGAGACAAATCGGCATATTCTGAGGGAATGCGCACAGTGGAAACCTGGTCTGGACTCTCCACCATTGTAGCCCCGATGGAAACTCCTCTACACCTACCTGAACACTCCTCTGACCACCCCTGGAGAACCTCCTGTTTCCACGAAATCATAGGATTGACTAGCCAGCCAGGGAATCCCCAGCACCACCGGAAACGCAGGTGAATCAATAAAAAACGGACAAATCCGTTCCCTATGATCCCCCTGCGTTGCCATGTCCAGTTCAACCGTAGCCTCCCTGACCAGCCCTGACCCTAACGGTCTACTATCTAGGGAGTGCACGGGGAGGGGTTGATCTAATAACACTAGCGGAATTCCTAACTTCAAAGCGAGTCCGCGATCTTCAAAGTTCCCAGCTGCGCCTGAATCAACTAACGCCTTATGCTGGAGAGAGGGAGAAAAATCTGAGAAAGAGATGTGACCAACAGGGAGATCTGGGTGAGTTTGGTGCTGACTCACCTGGGGTGACTGAGTAGTGTTCTGCCTGCCCTCTTGACTCCCAGAAGAGTTCCTCCAGCACCGATCGGCAGTGTGTCCTCTCCGACCACAATTGGTGCAAGAGGAGACTCCTCCTCCGGTTCCCCTTGATGCAGTCTCCCCTAACTCCATAGGGATTGGAGCGGGAGGGCCGGGAGGTGGAACTAACAGAGCCCTTTCTGACCGCCCGCGAGCAGCCAGCAGGTTGTCCAGTCGGATCGACATGTGAATAAGCTCGTCAAGAGAGAGGGTAGCGTCCCGACAAGCTAGCTCCCTGCGGACGTCCTCACGGAGACTACACCGGTAGTGGTCCATTAGAGCCCTGTTGTTCCACCCCGCTCCAGCAGCCAAGGTCCGAAACTCCAGCGCAAAGTCCCCTGCGCTCCTCGTCTCCTGTCTTAGATGAAACAGCCGTTCACCAGCCGCTCGGCCCTCTGGTGGGTGGTCGAACACGGCCCGGAACCGGCAAACTCTGGATAGTTTTCTCTTGCGGAATCAGGGCTATTCCACACAGCATTGGCCCACTCCAGGGCTCGACCCATCAGACAGGAGATGAGGACGCTTACGCTCTCCTCCCCCGAGGGAGTCGGGCAAATGGTAGCCAGGTATAGTTCTAGCTGGAGCAAGAACCCCTTGCACCCAGCCGCCGTCCCATCGTACTCCCTTGGGGGCGCAAGACAAAGTGCGCTGGATCCGGACACCACCGGAGGAATAGGTTGAGGAAGAGGAGCTGGAGGTGAGGTAGGGAGACCACTCCTCTCCCATCGGTCCAACCTCTCCATCATCTGATCCATAGCTGGGCCAATTCGGTGGAGGATGGTCGTATGATGGAGGACACGCTCCTCCGGACCCTGGCGTATGATGGAGGACACGCTCCTCCGGACCCCTCTTCAGACAAGAGTCAAATTCATTTTACCAGGCTTTCTAAAACAGGCTGTCTTGTATGCATGGATATTGAAAAACATCCATCATGTCAAAAGTTATTTTTTTGTCTCTTAAATACAAGCAAATGAAATAAACAAATACATTTGAGAAGTTAACTATCTAGCAAACTATATTGGAAGATCTTTACTTTGAACCTCCACATGGCAGACCCAAACAGTGCCTCCTGCGGCCCAGAGATAAACTGTTAATACTAGGCTATATGCAGGCCTATAATAAAAAAAAAAAACACAAGGATATTGTGACTTGCTAGTGAAGCAGTATGATATTGTATGTAGTTACAGTATAATTGTAGCTTCCATTATGCTGGATGACTCAGATGAGTGCTGCTGTGGCTTGTTGGGGGAGGGCAGGAGCCGTACGGGTAGGCTAGCACAAGTAGAGCAGGATGCAGGAACGAGAGTAGCCTGAAAGCTAAAACTTTTAATAAGTTATATATGATGGTTAAATGATAAAAACTAGTGCGTAACCAAACTATGTAACTATGACTATTTAATAATGAATCTAGTAAAAAATGTAAAATCAAGAACAGCGAACAAACAAACAGTTGTCTCTCTACCGGAAATCACATCACTGATGTAAGTTCTACAGGTAGGGTTGCCCCTTTTGAATCGGAGTGTGTAAGTCTCCTTCCTCACTCGTGTCTAACATATAGTGTCAAAAATGACAAACAGTCCCTTTACAAGTCAGAATGTTGAGTAAACTTCATTTGAACTTACTCTACCTGTTGCCCGCTCATTTCGTCATTACGTGGGTTGAAACTTTAGACCATATATCCACAGGAAAGTGTTTATTAATCCGACTTTCAGAGCGCTGGTCAGTATATGGTTCTGGGTCTTTCCACCATTTAGGTGTCTTTTGAGTAGTATAACTTGGTGATATATATACACTACCGTTCAAAAGTTTGGGGTCACTTAGAAATGTCCTTGCTTTTGAAAGAAATAACTTCAAATTGATCAGAAATACAGTGTAGACATTGTTAATGTTGTAAATAACTATTGTAGCTGGAAACGGCTGTTTTTTTATGGAATGTCTACATAGGCGCACACAGGCCCATTATCAGCAAACCTCACTCCTGTGTTCCCATGGCACGTTGTGTTAGCTAATCCAAGTTTATAATTTTAAAAGGCTAATTGATCATTAGAAAACCCTTTTTTAATTATGTTAGCACAGCTGAAAACTGTTGTCCTGATTTAAGAAGCAATAAAACTGGCCTTCTTTAGACTAGTTGAGTATCTGGAGCATCAGCATTTGTGGGTTCGATTACAGGCTCAAAATGGCCAGAAACAAATAACTTTATTCTGAAACTTGTCAATCTATTCTTGTTCTGAGAAATGAAGGCTATTCCATGCGAGAAATTGTCAAGAAACTGAAGATCTCGTACAATGCTGTGTACTACTCCCTTTACAGAACAGCGCAAACTGTCACTAACCAGAGTAGAAAGAGGAGTTGGAGGCCCCAGGGCACAACTGAGCAAGAGGAAAAGTACATTAGAGTGTCTAGTTTGAGAAACTGACGCCTCATAAGTCCTCAAATGGCAGCTTCATTAAATAGTACCCGCAAAACACCAGTCTCAACGTCAACAGTGAAGAGGTGACTCCGGGATGCTGGCCTTCTAGGCAGAGTTCCTCTGTCCAGTGTCTGTGTTCTTTTGCCCGTCTTAATCTTTTCTTTTTATTGGCCAGTCTGAGATATGTATTTTTCTTTGCAACTCTGCCTAGAAGGCCAGCATCCCGGAGTCGCCTCTTCACTGTTGACGTTGAGACTGGTGTTTTGCGGGTACTATTTAATGAAGCTGCCAACTTTAATATTCTGTCATACAGAGCACAGCTTCAACTTAATAAAAAACATGTTTTCCCATCTCAAGAGGTTAAATAAAAAAATGGAACATAGTAAGTGCCTATTAAGTGACAAATTGTACCATTGTACCATCTAAACTGCTGTGAAATATATTTTCCATAACCAAAAATATTGTTTTCAGATGATTGAAGACCAAAAGTAAAAGAAGCAGAGCCCCACCTGTTTTAAGCCCCACATGTTTTGCAAAACAAATAATAATAATGAAAAACATATTTTGGGGTGGAGGGGGGCTTGCCTGTTTTGCATGTTATTTTGACATTAATACGTGTCACATATCAGTTTGCAAACAATTTTTTTAAATAAATATAATTGAGTTAATAAAGCTGCGTACAAACATGGTCTCTTTTTTGTTTTCTTGAGTAAGCAGCTCCAAAATGCAGGTGTTTCAGCCTAGCTCAGTGCTTTCTGTGGTGGTGGGGAAAGCTAGCAGAAAATACAGAGTGTTACGCCGTGATTGGCTCAGTGTTCTGTCACTCATGGGGACACTACGTAACCGTGAAGTGTAAGGGGAGTACTCTACAACCGGTAGAGTAAGTTCAAATATAACTGCATTCAACATTTTGGATTGAGAGGATTTTTTTTTTTAAATTCAGTCCACCGACAACGACGAGACAGCCTATAGGGAGGAGGTCAGAGACCTGGCCGGGTGGTGCCAGAATAACAACCTCTCCCTCAACGTAACCAAGACTAAGGAGATGATTGTGGACTACAGGAAAAGGAGGACCGAGCACATCTCCATTCTCATCGACAGGGCTGTAGTGGAGCAGGTTGAGAGCTTCAAGTTCCTTGGTGTCCATATCACCAACAAACTAGAATGGTCCAAACACATCAAGACAGTCATGAAGAGGGCACGACAAAGCCTATTCCCCCTCAGGAAACTAAAAGGATTTGGCATGGGTCCTCAGATCCTCAAAAGGTTATACAGCTGCAACATCGAGAGCATCCTGACTGGTTGCATCACTGCCTGGTACGGCAACTGGTCGGCCTCCGACCGCAAGGCACTACAGAGGGTAGTGCGTACGGCCCAGTACTTCACAGGGACTTAGCTGCCTGCCATCCAGGACCTCTACACAGAGGAAGGCCCTAAGAATTGTCAAAGACCCCAGCCACCCCAGTCATAGACTGTTCTCTCTACTACCGCGTGGCAAGCGGTACCGGAGTGCCAAGTCTAGGACCAAAAGGCTTCTCAACAGTTTTTACCCCCAAGACATAAGACTCCTGAACAGCTAATCAAATGGCTACCCAGACTATTTGCATTGTGTCCCCCCACCCAACCCTCTTTTATGCTACTGCTACTCTCTGTTTATCATATATGCATAGTCACTTTAACCATACCTACATGTACATACTACCTCAATCAGCCCGACTAACCGGTGCCTGTATATTTTGCCCCGCTACTGTTATAGCCTCGCTACTGTATATAGCCTCGCTACTGTGATTTTTCACTGCTTTTTTTACTGTTGATTTTATTTCTTTACTTATCTATTGTTCACCTAATACCTTTTTTTTTTACTTAAAAATTACACTGTTGGTTAGAGCCTGTAAGTAAGCATTTCACTGTAAGGTCTACACTTGTTGTATTCGTGGCGTGTGACAAATAAACTATGATTTGATTTGATTGTGTCAGACTGTGTAACCAATAGTTGGTATTACAGTCTGATCTATTAGGTAGGGTAGCAGGTAGGGTAGAAGGTAGGGTAGCAGGTAGCAGGTAGGGTAGGAGGTAGGGTAGCAAGTAGGGTGCAGGTAGGGTAGCAGGTAGGGTAGCAGGTAGGGTGGAAGGTAGGGTAGCGGGTAGGGTAGAAGGTAGGGTAGCAGGTAGGGTAGAAGGTAGGGTGGCAGGTAGGGTAGAAGGTAGGGTAGCAGGTAGGGTAGCAGGTAGGGTAGAAGGTAGGGTAGCAGGTAGGGTAGCAGGTAGGGTGGCAGGTAGGGTGGAAGGTAGGGTAGCAGGTAGGGTAGCAGGTAGGGTAGAGGGAGGGTAGCAGGTAGGGTGGCAGGTAGGGTAGAAGGTAGGGTGGCAGGTAGGGTGGCAGGTAGGGTAGAAGATAGGGTAGCAGGTAGGGTAGCAGGTAGGGTAGAGGGAGGGTAGAAGGTAGGGTAGCAGGTAGGGTAGAAGCACGTGAATCAGCACGGGAAGAAGTGTAGAGCACCTCAAAATTAAAACAAACAACAACAAAAAAACATATATGTTAAAATGTTAAAGTCTTGTGCGTAACTGGATTATAACTAGGATTAAATAGCTGAGATAATTTTAAAAATCCAAGTCGCAAACAGCAAGCAAACAAACAGTCATCTCTCGACCGGAAATCACGTTATACGTCTTTGAATTCGAAATTGTTCCTGGCTAAATGAGAGACAATAAATGTATCTTAATTCTACAGCATTCACAGCAAATTATTGTTTTTTTTTTATTTACTATTACAAGTAGGATCGAGACAGACATAGCTTATCTTTCCAGTGTGGTTATCGTAGTGTGTACTCAACAGTCTTTCACAGAGGTAAACCACATCCTTGCTTTGCTTTAGCAATGACAGTTAGAACACTGTATATGTGTAACATATTTTGGCTGCATTTAGTCCACAGACACTTCCCTCTATCGCTCATCATTATGGTCTCCATTCCAATGCATCATGTGCAGGTGAGTACTACTGTATTAAAAAAATATAGAATAATAGTAATAATATTGTCAAGTACACGGGATAGGTGCAGTGAAATGGGTAGTAGCCTACTTTGGTGGTGTAGCAGAGTAGGGGGCCATTTTAGGACAACTGCCAGAGTGTCTACCTCCCCCTCTACCCGCCACTATGCTGACACCCCAAGCCCCTAGAGCACACTAGTCATATCCAATCAGACAGCCACAGGAAGCTGACACACACACACACACGCACACACACAAAGCTCACAAACCCAAACTGTGATGTACCATCAGTTGTCATATCAAAAGGACAGGAGAGTAGAGTGAAAGAGGAAGAAAGCTTTGGGCTCTCAGAACAGAACACGGAGGCTGAAACATGGCAGAGGAGGTATCAGGTAAACATATTTTAGTCTGTTATCACACATGTATAGACACTGCATGTTAAAATTACAGAAATATCATGAGCTTTGGGCAAAATAAGTAATCATTTGTACTCATTGTGGTAATAATTGAGAATAAGTTAGTTTGGTACTTTTTTTGAGGGGGGCACAATGCACTCAAAATACACTTAAGGATGAATTTGATATTGATGTACATTTATGTGATACAAAACCAAGATTAAGATTATCAGGAGCAGATGGCCCCAATGGCCCCACGTGCTGCTTCTCAGACACAGGACTTTCGAATGTCATCAGTTGTCTTTTAGAATGTGAAGGTGGACAACAGCAATAAGCATTTCAGTGAGGTATAAAGAGAGACCCAAAAGAAAGATAGACAAAGGGATACCCATGAAACAGGTAGTTATTAAACATTATCAACTGGGTGGTTCGAGCCATGAATGCTGATTGGCTGACAGACGTGGTATATCAGACCGTATACCACGGATATGACAAAACATTTATTTTTACTGCACTAATTATAATAGCAATAAGGCACCTCGGGGGTTTGTGATATATGGCCAATATGCCACGGCTAAGGGCTGTTCTTAGGCACAATGCATATACCACACCCCCTTGGGCCTTATTGCTTAATTATAAACCGGGTCGTTTGGGTCCTGCATGCTGATTGGCTGAAACAGCATTTTAGTCATGTGTATACCAGACAATATACCATGGCTATGACACAAAAATACTTTACTGTTCTATTTATGTTGGTAACCAGTTTATAATAGCAATAAGGCAACTCTGGGTTTGTGGTATATGGCCATACCATGGCTAAAGGCTGTATCAAGGCACTCCGCTTAGGCTTATTGCTTAATTATAGTCCTCTCTCACATTTGATCTGTTTCTAGCACCTTCTCTCCATTACTTATCACTATCTACTTGTAATGTGAATAAATACGCTGCCATCCTCTCCCTACTTGCTAACTGGCCAAGGGAGACAATAGGAAGGAAAAGGTGAGAGGGAGGGTGGGAAAAGATGAATAAGCCTAAAACAGCAATACAATCGTACATACTATGTATGGTACTGTAGGTACATGTTTCAAGGAAAAGGAAGAAGTCTTGTGGTATAAACGTCTGGTGTTTTGCTCCCATGAGGTGCTTGTCCTCAACAGTACTATACGTTTGTGTGTGTGCACGTGCGAGTGTGTGTGTGCAATTGTGTGTGTGTGTGTGCACATTTTAGAGACCGTTGAAACACTGAGGCACAACAAAGACAGCTGGCTAAGAGCACATTCCAAATGGGCGTAGATGCAGGAAATTCCACTCCCTTTCCCAGAGGATCTTCACGCACGCACACACACACACACACACACACACACACACACACACACACACACACACACACACACACACACACACACACACACACACACACACACACACACACACACACACACACACACACACACACACACACACACACACACACTTATCAAACTGATGAGCTGATGACAAGCTTGTTGTGGAGAAAGAACACCAGACCATGGGATGGGCCTACTCTTTCTTTGTTAATTCAATCTGTAAATCAATGGTGATTAGCAGTTTAGATACACAAGCAAACAAGTTCAGTATTCCTAAATTGAAATGAACAAATGAACTTGTAATAAATGTGCAAATTGAATAACAAATGAGCAAGTAATGTGTCTCCCCTAAAATATTTGTAATTTAAAAAATCACTCACTATAAATCCACAAGTAGATATGATTTGAGAACGGTGACTCAGACTGTAGTGTGAGGGTGTATTCACTAGGTGGCAGCATTAAATTCCCAAAATGGAAGAAAGCCCAAATGAGGCAGGGGACATTTTGACAACATCCACAATGACTCAGACTGTGACTGGTGGTGAAGAGGAGGGAAGGGACACACATTAGCCTCAGAGGACAACAATATTTATTAAAGCAGTGCTTGATGATGTTTGCTGGTTACTGTTTGGCGATCCCTTAGGGCCTATACTATACAAGGCCCAGCTAGCGGTCCTGAACTCAATGTTTACTGGCTTTTGTTCCAATGTGTTGCAATCATTTGTTTAAAAGATTGAATTATCGTTATGCCCTCAGTCCTAACACGTTTATGGTTTGAGATCAGTTGTGGGTCATTAAATAGGCGTGATGTATTTTTACCACACCAACCGTGTATCATTACAAGCCTTGTAAGTAGGCCTAAGACTAAACCAGTAAACCAAACTATTGAACTACCAAGTTGAAACATAACAAACATTTTCAGCCCTCATGACACTGGACTGTGCACTGTGCAGTCACTCTGTGAGATGCTATCTAATGGAGTCTAGCAGCTAGCTACAGCATGTGTTATTCCTTATCGAACAAACTGACGTGTTGACATTCCCTGAGGAGGTCATATGAACGAAAACTGGATTCCTTCTTCACTATGAGCATTCTTGATGCCCCTGGAAGACAAACACTAGAGCCTCCCTCAGCCTTCCTTAGCTTGTTCTGTGTCTCTGCCGGAGACTGTACTTTTAGTTTATTCTTTTTTTTTTCTTGAATGTTTGGTCTTCTCTAAGCAGGATCGCAGATAGACAAAACATTCTTCGCAGTCCTCAGGAAGACATATTTGGTAAGAAATGGTTGTTGCCTGCTTTTCAGGTGGGTTGTTTTCGTCAGAACTACAGGGAGAGGTTTCTTAGCCCGCTTTGAAGGGTTGAGACATTTCACGTAGACTACTGGTTTTTAATGGGTGATATTTTTGGGTCAGATGTTTGTTGTACTAGGCAGCACACTGTGTTTTGTGAAAACCCTTAACTCTCTCACCTACAGTCTAGGGAGAGGATGATGAGGAGAGGTGATATCCGCAACGGAAAAATACTTTGACGAAAAACAACGGAGACCAAGTCAAGGGTCTGTCCAGCTGGACATTATACTGATTTACACTACTGTTCAAAAGTTTGGGGTCACTTAGAAATGTACTTGTTTTCCATGAAAACATACATGAAATGAGTTGCAAAATGAATAGGAAATATAGTCAAGACGTTGACAAGGTTATAAATAATGATTTTTAATTGAAATAATAATTGTGTCCTTCAAACTTTCCTTTTATCAAAGAATCCTCCATTTGCAGCAATTACAGCCTTGCAGACCTTTGGCATTCTAGTTGTCAATTTGTTGAGGTAATCTGAAGAGATTTCACACCATGCTTCCAGAAGCACCTCCCACAAGTTTGATTGGCTTGATGGGTACTTTTTACGTACCACTGGTCAAGCTGCTCCCACAACAGCTCAATAGGGTTGAGATCCGGTGACTATGCTGGCCTTTCCTCTGTCCAGTGTCTGTGTTCTTTTTGCGGGTACTATTTAATGTAGCTGCCAGTTGAGGACTTGTGAGGCGTCAGTTTCTCAAACTAGACACTCTAAGGTACTTGTCCTCTTGCTCAGTTGTGCCCTGGGGCCTCCAACTCCTCTTTCTATTCTGGTTAGAACCAGTTTGCGCTGTTCTGTGAAGGGAGTAGTACATAGTGTTGTATGAGATCTTCAGTTTCTTGGCAGTTTCTCACATGGAATAGCCTTAATTTCTCAGAACAAGAATAGACTAACAAGTTTCAGAAGAAAGTTATTTGTTTCTGGCCATTTTGAGCCTGTAATCAAACCCACGAATGCTGATGCTCCAGATACTCAACTAGTCTTAAGAAGGCCAGTTTTATTGCTTCATTAATCAGACAACAGTTTTCAGCTGTGTTAACATAATTCTAATGATCAATTAACCTTTTAAAATTAGAAACTTGGATTAGCTAACACAACTTGCCATTGGAACACAGGAGTGATGATTGCTGATAATGGGCCTCTGTACGCCTATGCAGATATTCCATACAAAATCAGTAGCTGTTTACAGTAACAATAGTAATTTACAACATTAACAATGTCTACACTGTATTTCTGATCTATTTGAAGTTATTTTAATGGACAAAAAATGTTGCTTATCTTTCAAAAACAAGGACATTTCTAAGTGACCCCAAACTTTTGAACGGTAGCGTACATCTCCTGAAACTGCCCCCCAGGCCAGGGCATGACAGAAAAACAGAACCTAACTTATTGTGTTTCCACAGAACATTACTAGAGGAAACTGTATAGGAAAATACATTAAATTGTCTTTCCTCGCTCTTCTCTTTCACCTAGCAACGGCTTCAGCCATGTTCTCCATGGATACCTTCTTCAAATCTATCTTGTTGCTGTCCAGACAGATAACACCAGAGGAGGGGGAAGTAAGTTATCTGTTTATACATCAGGCCACCAAGAGTTCTCCTTCTTCATAATACAAACATGAACATCTTTAAAAGAATGATAGAGTGTTATCTGAATTGTGAGGAAAGAGTTGGAGTGTTGAATTCACTATAGCATAATTTGCCACTTTTACAATTAAACTTTTTTTGTTTGTTTAAATCAAGCATTAAATGTCCACAAAGAGACATGACTTGGATACACTGTAATGTTTTACAGACACTGTATGATGAAATGCATATTTGAATACCATTCCGCACTTAATAATTAGGCTACAGGTAATTCCGGTTCAACGGGTTGTGCGCTGGGTTTCAAGAAAGGTCTGTGAAACCCACATGACGTTATCACATCAGACTTTGAAATAGTTAATAAGACTTCATAGCAGAGTTGTTCTATGTAGGATGTATAGGGGGAGAATCACTCTTGCTGTCCATCCTGTAACTATGTCATGCCTCCCCTGTTGTTTTTGTCTGTAACTGGCCTGAGGCAGTTTATCTGTCTGTGTCCATGTGTCTGTAGGCTACTGCATGGTTAGACAGACAGCTGGGGTCACTCTGATAAGTGTCCACACACCCCAATCCTACACACAAACGCAGGCAGACAGACACGCAGACATGCAGACACACAGACACACACGCACACACAGAAAGGGGGAGAGAGAGAGAGAGAGAGAGAGAGAGAGAGAGAGAGAGGGAGGGGGAGAGAGAGAGACTTTGCCAGAAAATTTGCTCATGTCAAAATTAACCCATAAATCAGTAGGAAACTACCTCTATACACACACAGAAAATTGGGTTCCTCAAGGGTTCTTTGGGAAGGTGATGGATACTGACCCAAATAACCATTTGAGCTCTTCAATGGTTATTTGCAGTTCCACAAAAAAATGATTTCCTCTTTTAGCGATAATTCAAATGTATGGTCGGCGGGTCATTTTGGGACGTGATTTTCTCACAGCACTTTTTGTGCAACCATGAGTCATTCCATTCTAATCTGTTGTGTTATGCTATTAGATGTTACATATGACTACGGTCAGTGAAGGTGTCTTGTGAGAATGGTTGATTAAGTCAGTAGTTCTCAATTCTCTCCTCAGGAATCACCTGACGTACCAAAGCTAGCATTACTGATTCAACTTGTTAATAAAAACTATAATAAAATCAATGGAATTATAACAATTTAATATGGCTATTAAGCCATAATATGAAACACTGTATGGTTCTAAAAAGAACCTTTGAAGAACTATATATTTTTTTCTATAATATAACTCCGAATAGGGTTCACTGTAAGACGTTTCTGTAATTTCCACAGTGAAACACTGTAGAATGCACAGTAAAATACCTTCATTGTGTTTTACATAATTAATTATGGTGCATTGTGGGAAGATGTTGTGGGTGGGGAAAGAGTTCCGGTCTCATTAACATATTTTAAGGTGTGCCTTGTAAGAGGCTATATTTATTGCACCCGTGAGAGGGAATGCTTTACCCTCACAGAATATATACTCAGCAAAAGACAAATGTCCCTTTTTCAGGACCCTGTCTTTCAAAGATAATTCATAAGAATCCAAATAACTTCACAGATCTTCATGGTAAAGGGTTTAAACACTGTTTCCCATGCTTGTTCATTGAACCATAAACAATTAATGAACATGCACCTGTGGAATGGTCGTTAAGACACTAACAGCTTAGGTGATTAAGGTCACAGTTATGAAAACGTAAGACACTAAAGAGGCCTTTCTACTGACTCCAAAAGAAAGATGCCCAGGGTCCCTGCTCATCTGCGTGAACGTGCCTTAGGCATGCTGCAAAGAGGCATGAGGACTGCAGATGGGGCCAGGGCAATAAATTGCAATGTCCGTACTGTGTGACGCCTAAGACAGCGCTACAGGGAGACAGGACGGACAGCTGATCGTCCTCGCAGTGGCAGACCACGTGTAACAACACCTGCACAGGATCGGTACATCTGAACATCACACCTGCGGGACAGGTATAGGATCGCAACAACTGCCTAAGTTACACCAGGAACGCACAATCCCTCCATCAGTGATCAGACTGTCCGCAATAGGCCGAGAGAGGCTGAACTGAGGCTTGTAGGCCTGTTGTAAGGCAGGTCCTCACCAAACATCACTGGCAACAACGTCGCCTATGGGCACAAACCCACCATCGCTGGACCAGACAGGGCTGGCAAAAAGTGCTCTTCACTGACGAGTCGCGGTTTTGTCTCACCAGGGGATTCACGTTTATCGTCAAAGGAATGAGCGTTACACCGAGGCCTGTACTCTGGAGCAGGATCGATTTGGAAGTGGAGGGTCAGTCATGGTCTGGGGCGGTGTGTCACAGCATCATCAGACTGAGCTTGTTTTCATTGCAGGCAATCTCAATGCTGTGCGTTACAGGGAAGACATCCTCCTCCCTCATGTGGTACCCTTCCTGCAGGCTCATCCTGACATGACCCTCCAGCATGACAATGCCACCAGCCATACTGCTCATTCTGTGTGTGATTTCCTGCAAGACAGGAATGTCAGTGTTGGCCAGCGAAGAGCCGGATCTCAACTTGCAGGTGCCTTGGTGGAAGAGTAGGGTAACATCTCACAGCAAGAACTGGCAAATCTGGTGCAGTCCATGAGGAGGAGATTCACTGCAGTACTTAATGCAGCTGGTGGCCACACCAGATACTGACTTTACTTTTGATTTTGACCCCCTCCTTTTTGTTCAGGGACACATTATTCAATTTCTGTTAGTCATATGTCTGTGGAACTTGTTCAGTTTATGTCTCAGTTGTTGAATCCTGTATTGTTCATACAAACATTTGTTTACAAGTTTGCTGAAAATAAACGCAGTTGAGAGTGAGAGGACGTTTTTTTTTTTAGTTTAGTAATATACTGTATTTTAGGAATTCTATAAATCTTATTCTGAAAATCTACAGTAAATTTGCAAATTTGCTGCCAGTAATTTACTGTAATTCAGAATACAGTACCATACTACATTTCTGTAGTGCCAAAAACCTTTGCAAATCTAGTGGGTATGTGGTATTGTTGTTTTTGATTAACATATTTTTAAGTGCATCTTGTAAGAGGCTATATTTGTTGTACCAGCTGTATGAATTTAACTGATATGTGGTAGTGGCTCCCTAACAATTTAATGTCTTTAGAGGACAGATCAGAGTGACAGGAAGGTTTAAACCTGTGTTGAGTGGCTAGTCATGTCCTTTTGATCTGTTTTTGCCCCTGTAGTCACTGTCAGTTTAGAAGCCTTTGTTAAGGCCTAAATTGCAAGTGATATAAAACACCAAATAGCAGTTGGTATTCTGTAATATAGAATTACTTACTCATTACTAGCAACTGCGTAATAGTTTTTCAATACAATTCAACAATAAAGTGCTGTTTTGCTGTATATTTAATGCAGCATACTGTAAGTTATGGTGCATTGTGGAAAAATATTCTGTGAGGGGAAGAATTTCAGGTGTGCCTTGTACAGTAAGTGGCTATATTAGTTGCACCCGTTAGTGAGAGTCCTGTACCAATTTAAGTGATATGTGGTAGTCGTTTTCAAACAATTAAATGTCTATAGGGGACAAATGATAGTGAAAGAGGGTCTTAAACCATTAATGGTTGACTATTTAAGGCTTCAAACTGGCAGGTGTCTTCACCGACATTTTCAGCATGTCCCTGATTGAGTCTGTAATACCAACATGTTTCAAGCAGACCACCATAGTCCCTGTGCCCAAGAACACGAAGGCAACCTGCCTAAATTACAGACCCGTAGCACTCACGTCCGTAGCCATCATGTGCTTTGAAAGGCTGGTAATGGCTCACATCAACGCCATTATCCCAGAAACCCTAAACCCACTCCAATTTGCATACCGCACAAACAGATAAAAAGATGATGCAATCTATATTGCACTCCACACTGCCCTTTCCCACCTGGACAAAAGGAACACCTATGTGAGAATGCTATTCATTGACTACAGCTCAGCGTTCAACACCATAGTACCCTCAAAGCTCATCACTAAGCTAAGGATCCTGGGACTACACACCTCCCTCTGCAACTGGATCCTGGACTTCCTGACGGGCCGCCCCCAGGTGGTGAGGGTAGGTGCAACACATCTACCACGCTGATCCTCAACACTGGAGTCCCCCAGGGGTGTGTGCTCAGTCCCCTCCTGTACTCCCTGTTCACCCATGACTGTATGGCCAGGCACGACTCCAACACCATCATTAAGTTTGCAGACGACACAACAGTGGTAGGCCTGATCACCGACAACGATGAGACAGCCTATAGGGAGGAGGTCAGAGACCTGGCCAGGGTGGTGCCAGAATAACAACCTGTCCTTCAATGTAACCAAGACTAAGGAGATGACTATGGACTACAGGAAAAGGAGGACCGAGCACATCTCCATTCTCATCAACGGGGCTGTAGTGGAGCAGGTTGAGAGCTTCAAGTTCCTTGGTGTCCACATCACCAACAAACTAGAATGGTCCAAACACACCAAGACAGTCGTGAAGAGGGCACGACAAAGCCTATTCCCCCTCAGGAAACTAAAAAGATTTGGCATGGGTCCTCAGATCCTCAAAAGGTTATACAGCTGCAACATCGAGAGCATCCTGACTGGTTGCATCACTGCCTGGTACGGCAATTGCTCGGCCTCCGACCGCAAGACACTACAGAGGGTAATGCGTACGGCCCAGTACATCACTGGGGCTAAGCTGCCTGCCATCCAGGACTTCTGCAGAGGAAGGTGTCAGAGGAAGGCCCTTAAAATTGTCAAAAACCCCAGCCACCCCAGTCATAGACTGTTCTCTCTACTACTGCGTGGCAAGCGGTACCGGAGTGCCAAGTCTAGGACCAAAAGGCTTCTCAACAGTTTTTACCCCCAAGACATAAGACTCCTGAACAGCTAATCAAATGGCTACCCAGACTATTTGCATTGTGTCCCCCCACCAAACCCCTATTTTACGCTGCTGCTACTCTCTGTTTATCATATATGCATAGTCACTTTAACTATACATTCATGTACATACTACCTCAATTGGCCCGACCAACCAGTGCCCCTTCACATTGGCTAACCGGGCTATCTGCATTGTGACCCGCGACCGACCATCCGCCAACCACTCTTTTACGCTACTGCTACTCTCTGTTCATCATATATGCATAGTCACTTTAACCATATCTACATGTACATACTACCTCAATCAGCCCGACTAACCGGTGCCTGTATGTAGCCTCGCTACTGTTATAGCCTTGCTACTGTATATAGCCTCGCTACTGTTGTTTTTATTTCTTTACTTACCTATTCACCTAATACCTTTTTTGCACTGTTGGTTAGAGCCTGTAAGTTAGCATTTCACTGTAAGGTCTACACCTGTTGTATTCGGCGCACGTGACAAACTTTGATTGATTTGAATCATGTCCATTTGATCTGTTTTGCCCTGCAATCACGACCAGTTTTGAAGCCTTTGTTAAGGCCCCTAGAAGGGAAAGTGATATAAAACACCTAGTATTCATTAATATTCTGTAATATACAAATGCCTAGCAGCCAACCTGCATGCTCCAATCCCTTGTAACAACAGTCAAATACTGTAAAAATAACTTTCTTACATTTTATTACTCATTACTTTGACTTTAAAATAATTTAGAGCAAGCAAATATCAAGGTACGGTGAATTTCTCAGTAAGGTATTGTCACTATCAGAGCTAGTCAGAGCTATATCATAAGATACCTTGTTGGAATTACAATTATTTTGAAGACCAGTGTATCCTCAGGAGGCTGAAGAAATTTGGCTTTGCCCCTAAGTCCCTCAGAAACTTTTACAGATGGACAATTGAGAGCATCCTGTCAGGCTGTATCACCGCCTGGTACGGAAACTGCACCGTCCGCAACGACGGGCAAAAAATGTGAAAATGAAAACTTGAAAATAGCATTGGGTAATATGTCACTGGGTAATTACAGTAATATGATGTAATTGTAATTTGTACTGTAAATTAGATTACAGTAACTGACTTGGTACTGTAAATTAGATTTCGGTAACATTTGTGGTACCGTAAAATTGATTACAGTAGCTGTACTGTAAATTAAATTACAGTAACTTACTGGCCAATTGCTGCCAGTAAGTTACTGTACATTTTACAGGGGATGTTTTAGTGTTGTAACCATAGCGGAACCCTTTTTTGTATTATATAGAACCTTAGGATAGGGTTATTTTTAGCACATTTTTAGTTCCATTTAGAACCTTATGAGCATGACTCTTTATAGAACCTTAAAAAAAGGTTCCACATAGCACTAAAAAAGTGTTATGCTATGGTAACAAGCCAAATAACCCTTATTGGGCACTATATAGAACCATTTGTTTTCAGTGTGTACCTCTACCTGTAATCAAAGTGTTTTTGCACCAGTAACTCCTGATGTACAGGTGCTGCTATCTGGACAAGATCATTTTGTAGCCTGCCCATAGTACTGGCCTGGAACATTATGAACACATATTTGATATACTTATCGTTGACTCAGTCTCATCTACCAAACTCAGGTGAAATACAGAGTGCTGGAGCTGCAGGAGCTCCGACTCAAAATGTTGTGGTGTGTTTTGAAATCAGATAGGCCTGCCCTACAAAATGTTAGAAAAATATATATATTTGTGACACATCCAACTGGGCACATACGTCAGTTCAACGTCTAGTTTTGTCAACTTACGTGAATTCAATGTGAAATCAACCCAAATTTGCATCCTGTAATTGAATTTTGGTTTAAAGCTGGGCAGTGGAGGTTCTAGACCCTTTCAACTGGGGGGGCCAAGCTGGGGCCAGTTGTACTGTTAGAGGGGCCAGTTACATTAGACGTTATTGTTGTCATATTGTTTTCTTCACCTCATTGCAGGCATTAGTAGGCAAAAGACCATGTCCCTCTAGTAAGTGTGTGGGTTTAATTAGTGTTCCACGTTGCAACTGTCTAAAAACGGATGTACAAAAAGAACGATAGCAAAAATTAGTTATGCAAAAATTATTTCATACTCCACATTTAGGGGGGCCACAAGGGGGTCCAAAATTGGTGTCACAGGGGCACTGGCCCCCTGCCCCCAGAACCGCCAGTGAAGTTGGGTGGAAAAAAAGACGAAATTCCGTTTAAATTGATGACTTTTTGCAAATCCCACAAGTTTTCGGGGTTAATTCAATGTCATGTCATCACATTGTTTTGGTTGAAATGACTTGGGAAAAAAACTGCGTTGATTCAACTATATAGCTTTTGTCCAGTGGGATAGGCCTACAGAAGTATGACATACAAAAAGTTTAGAACAGCCATTGGAATGACTCCCAAACGTGTAATCGCAACTGAATGTTGGGAACAAGAAAAATGCAATTTGCTGCAGTGAATAGAGAATCAGATCCTTCTGAAGAGGCCGCCGATTTTAATGACTCGGAAATCACTTGACAAGCAGCGGGGACTCATTTGAGAGCAAGTGCGCTTACGCAAAGCTACAATCATGCGCCTGTGCTGAGATAGAGCTGAAGCTGATTGAAAGTGGGTTGGAGTCTCGGTTGAGCAGAGGCAGCAGCCAGCAACGTCGTGCGAGTTGGCAGTGACAGCTGGGTTGAGTTTTGATGTAGGCACAGTAGCCTAACAGTCAGGTTGGATACAAATAATGTAGACTTGTGGCTTTAGTGACACAAGAGCAACATGTGGCGATTCAACTGGTCGTGCAATGTCCACTGTCGGTATGCTATGTTGTTGTAATGTGGGTCAGGTCTTTGTAACGGGTAGACAGACATGCTTGGTGCCCCCGTCTTCGACATGCGTTATTACCGCAGATCCACTAACCGTGAAAGTTGTTTTGTTTGACTTGAAAAAATATGCATCTGTTCCGGAGTTACAATTATCGAATTTTCCCGGATCATTATTCTGTGGAAACATCGACCATTCGAGGCATCAGTTGGGTATGTTATTATTCTTGCCTAGAATAGCATATCTTTATTTATTTTCTATTTAACCTCTAATTAACTAGGCAAGTCAGTTAAGAACAAATTCTTATTTACAATGACGGCCTACAAAACCTACAGTTGCACAGGCTAATAGTATACTAATCTTGTAATAATGATAACCGTCATCACTAGGCTACTTATCATCATCATTATCTGCAACATCATTCCTTTTTTGTCTTTGCATGTGCTTATTGTTTAGCTTTGAGATGGTTTGATGATGATCTGATGATAGTGAGGATGTTGATGATGATTAATGATGAGGATGATAATGAGTGCTCATGGGTCATAATATAATTCTTCATAAAAACAACTTTTTTCTTCAGAAAGTGAAGTATGACCATGACTGAAAATATGCTCCAAATAGTCCCACTCATGGCAGTTTGATACAATGTTTTCACAGCAAAATAGGCCTTCAATAAATGATATAGCCTATCACGTGGACATGTTTTGAGAGTGAGACTCACGTTCTAGGTAGTAATGAAGCTCCACGGTACTTGATGAAAAGAATGTGGTGGGAGGTAGAACAATCTCTACAGAAAGTCTGACTGTGGCTGCACACATGTCACAGTCATGCTCTGTCTCTCTGCCTTTCGCAAACACTGCACACTTCACTAATCAGTTACTATAAGCACTACAAGAGGAGGGAAGACGGGTCACACTCGAAAAACACTGCAACACTTCAGCATAAGAGCTTACGTCATCGTATGTGATTGTGTCACCGTATTAGTGTCTGCGTGGTGAGATGTGTGGGTGGTGTGCACTACAGAGGTGTAGAGGGAATGGGGCTGTGGAGTCAGACACTGTTGGTGGAAGAAGTGGTGGGGGGAGAAGGCTCACCACATCCACTGTGACACAGTCTGTATGTGCCCCCGAAACAAAAGCATCTTCCTACGTTGCATGTGAGCATGTGGAGAAGGTTCAGACTGACACGGGGACCACTCTGTAGTCTTGAACATCGGTGCGGGGCAGAGGAGAGGAAGGTAGCGGAGACCCAGACAGTTTTTTCCCTTACTCTTGTTATTTATAGTGCATTGTTCATTGTTCACCTCGATCCCCCACATTCAGTTTACAGGGTAGACAAGAATGTATATTTTCCCCCAGCCAAATAGCTAAATTTGGCTTTGACTTTGTTATTGAATTGTTCAGGATTATACAAATCTAGAGTTATTAACCTAAAGACTTTGTGATTAGCTGAATCTGTGATGACCTGACTATAAAAAGGCATAGGTCTTATATATGATCAATAACAGCTTAACAAGCAAAGGTGCAGCCTGACAGTGGACAGTCCATTAAAAAAAAAACATATATTTGGCAATGTCTATGGAGTAGCCGTAACATATTACTGTAGGTAGGACGTCAATGGAAATATTACTTACTACCCTGATCTTGTGTTCACAAGTAACAACTGGATTGGCTGAGAACAAAAACATGAAGATGGTTTAGTAAAGCTTCTAAATATCAAATGTATAGTGAGTTTGTTTATTTGTTTAGGTTTATGTTGTTCTTCCTCAAGTAGCCTATAGTTGATTAATTTGGACACCCTATGGTGATGATGTTTTAATCTAGCCCATCTGCTTAATGTCCTTAAATCCACATTGACCTAGTCCCTGCAGGTTCAACTACAACTACAATCCCTCTCATAGATAAATAGATCAATGCTTTCATACAAAATCAAATGCTTGATCTTATTCATGTCAATAGCTGTGGGCGCGTTGCAAAATATTAAAAGCTAAACATGCAATACCCTGTTTTCCGTTTTATATTCGTATATACACTTATTACATTGATAATACAGTAAGATATGGAAATGTAAAATAATAGACTTAGAATGGAGATTGAGTTCAGTTGGCCTTATTAGAACCATAGTACAGTGCTCCATGCCTTAGATGATCAGGCAAACATCATTATCTCTAAAGCATCTGCCGGCTCCACGTCATCCTTGTGTCTGTTTGATGATGTGTCTGGAATGCAGAGGCGGCATGCAACAACATTAGACCCAATTAAACTGGCTTCACACTGGGCGCCAGCTAACTCTAGTTAATTAAGAGCCACAATACACGTGTGGTCAGATACCACCACTAGTAGCAATGCAGACAGTGTCATTTTTCTATAATTAGTAGATGCTAATAAGGAAGGTACCCAAATGTCCCTGCTTATTGCAATGCATACCAGTACTGGGGTGGTGGTGATGACTCTTGGAGATTAACAGGACAAAATGACTCACATTGGTAGAGGTCCTCATAATAAGAGATACATAGCAATAAGGGCACTTCTTGATAAGAGGGACAGGACATGGCATCTGGTATTTTCCACTGTATGCCCCATACTGCTGCCAGGCCTTCAACTTTGTTTCCTTGAGTTGTTTTCTAAGATGCAAGGGCTTCTCCAAGGAAAAAAAACAAAGTCACTATAGCCTACAGATGTGTCTGTGTGATGCTACATCAGCTGAGTGGTGACACCTCTACAAGCATGGTTTTGCTGCTCTCAGCATGGCAGAGAGAGAGAGCAGAAGCGACAGAACATATGAGAGAGACTTAAGTCTATTTTATAGAGTTGGACAACAGCTGA